>WNGS01042707.1:10745330-10762569 GCA_020271785.1 Procambarus virginalis
GCAACCTGCGACCCAAAGCAACACAAGAACGCCGAGGAGCAGGACGTTCACCAAATACGGGCGGCCAGGACCCTGTTCAATTTCCAAAAACCACGCGCCCGAATATTTGCCCAATACATATTACCAAACACAGCAGCCAAAGCCGCAAACTTCCTATCGTCATGGGCGCGAGGATAGACCGCTGGCTGGCTAGATTTAATAATAACCCTGCGGACAATCCTGGGAGACCCGAGCCCTGGAACAGGGAACAAGGGAAACTGGATCAACCCAAAGCGCATCCCCAGCCATATCGGCCGAAGCGCGCAAGCAACGGCGAAGCGCCGCAACAGGACACAACACATGTTGCACCCCCGGCCGAACCAACCAAGCATCGACAACCCAAGGGCCCCTCCGAAAAGCAGCCGTCTCGTTCTTCGCCAGAAAAGAAGGAGAAGGCTGTAAACGTACAAACCTACCCCCAAGGACCGAAAGAGCAGAAACCCCCTGCGCCGGAGGAGAGCATGAAGCTCCCCTACCCGGCCCCCGAGGCCAAAGCCAACAAAACAAAGCCTTGGAAAAACAATCAGGAACCGAAGGGGGCCACCACAAAACGAGAAGAGGAAAGATAGGAGAGCACCCGGTCCAAGGACCAGGACGGCTCAGGAGGCGCATGAGCAGGCCGGAGGTGAAACACAGCACGAGAAAGCTTACGAAACGGGGCGGATGCGACATCCACCCCGAAAGCAAGCGCGAGCGGCTCCGCCAGCGCCGCACGATACGAGGCAACAGTATTAGGCATCAAATGACGGTCCTGAAAAAGCCAAGAAAGCAAGGACAAAACAACCCGATCCGAAAGAAAGACAACCTACGAAGAGCCATAAAATGGCGAAAAGAATGTCAGGAAACTTCATACTGCCGCCGAGACGAAGCACTCAGGTGGGACACCATCAATGAAGCCACCTGATCACCATAGAAATGGTGATACACCCGCGTCAAAAAGACCAGACGCGAAGAGCAGAGGAGAAGAGCGAACCAGCCCTGTACCGGACCGGACCGACCTGCTGAAAGAGGCGGAGCCACGGGAAACATCCCGGGTTATCGGGCACCGAGCGAAAAGCACTGGAAACCAAGGCTGGGCTGGCCACCAAGGGGCCACAAGGACTACTCTCCCTGGGATTGTCTCCAATTGAACCAGAACTCGAAGCAACAGCTGGACCGGAGGAAAAGAGGTATAGGTAACCCCCACCTCGACCAGTCCTGCTGAAAGGCATCCACCGCGAACGCTTCGCAGTCGGGGAAGGGAGTCACAAAAATCGGGAGACGCCGAGACGCGAAGAGGTCCACATCTGGGAGACCGTACGTCTGGCAGATCCAACGAAACGAATCGTCGTCGACCGTCCACTCCGTGGACAGGGGAATGAAGCGAGACAGACCATCCGCCAGAACGTTGGACACTCCCCCGGATGTGAACTGCACGGAGAGCCAAACCCCCGAGAATCCAGTAGACGAACCACTCGAAGGGACCAACACCACAGAGCCAAGGACCGAAGAGAACCTCCGCGGTTCAGGCAATGAACCACTGGAGAACAGTCCGAATGGATGCGAATGGTCGAACCCTGAGCGACCCGAATCCTCCGAAGAGCGAACCAGACAGAACCAGAAAGCACGGGAGCGAATAAACACGCATTAAGGTGCTCAAACTCGCACCCCAAGTAAACCTGCAGAAAACTAGCAGTTTCTCGCCAATCAAGCGTGCGGGTCCGACAGAAACCCATGCCACGCCCCCAACGAAAAGAAAGAGCAGTCTGCCAGCCAGGAAGACTCCGGAACCTCCAAACGCACCCAAAAACGGGAAAAAGAACCAAACTCAAATGAGGACGGATCCATCGGGGAGGCATAATCCGGGTCTCGGCAGACAGGGTATGCAGCAAGAGCTTCCCGAGCCACCTTCGCGGAGAGCCGTGAAGTAGCAAACCCCTGAAAAGACGGATCCGAAGTACCCAAAGGCACCCGGAACCGAACCCGGGGAGGAGCCGAACCCAAATCATACTCATACAGGGAAGGGGGGTAAGAAAACCCCTCCCCCTGCAACAGTAAGCCCCGCGGGGAAGGCAAAAGCACCCAAGCAGGGTCACAAGGAGCCCAAGGCCCCCAGGTCGACTCCTCCCCAGCCCCAGGATCCCCCACATCGGGACCCGGGGCGGAGCCGTCCTCCAAACCCTCCACCCCTGAAGAAAAGGCAGAGTCCAAGGGAAAGGCTGACAAGAAGGGGGTCTGCTGGTGGGACCCAGAAGCCTCGGTAGGAGGTATCGGCTCAAATGCCTCCGTCCCCCACCCGGATGGGGCAGCCCCCGAAGCAGCCCGAGTCTCACCACCAATGAAACCCTGCGCCGACGCCGAAACCTTCCGACGCTTAGGAGCCGGACACAGGGGGGAGGCTCAGGAAGAACCACAGGGGAAGGACCAGAGGGCGCGGCTGGAGTCAGAGCCATAGCGACCAACGCCCCCAGGTCAGGGTCCCGAAAACCAAAACGGGGCAGCCTCGGGGCATCCAGGTGGGAAACTAACCTAGCGCGTTGCAATAACCTAAACCTAACATGCAACGCTGATGCTGCCTGTACCCTAACGGGGATATCCTCAGAGTAAAACTGGAGCACAAGCAGAGAACACGACTCGCAAGACTCTGGGTCAAAGGTGTCATTGACCCAACAGGCAGCATGACGGAGGCAAAACAGGTGACTGTCACCCTGAGACAAGGGCACATCGCAACCTTCAAACCCGCACAAGGCAGGCTGGAACTCGGGAGACGCATCCATGGGTCCCCGAGCCCCGACAGGGGTTTCCAGGGCCCGTAGGTTAGCAACTACGGGAAGCCCGGGCAAGGTGTTGCGTAACCGGTGAAGAAACCCAAAAACAAGGGTAAAGATTAATACTGAAAACCCCTGGGACGTGTACAAGCACGGGGGCCTAGCAGAGGGCCACCAAAACAATACCAGGGGAACTATGGGCCCACAAGGCAGAGCCTCCACCAGGCGAAGTAAAACAAAACAAAAGAAAAACCCCGCAAAAGTACACCGTCCCCAGAGGCAACAGGCACCGGTCGCCGCGTAGGTGGCAGGCAGCGCAACACCTTGGCGCCCTAACCAGCACAACACCACTCCCTACCCAAGGCCAAACAAGAGCCCCAAGCCCCAGCTGGCCCCAAGGGCGAGGCAAATGCCGAGCAGCAAGAACCTCTACGGGAGCGGTTCCCGAACGCCCCAGAGAAGATAACCCTGACACGCAAGGGCAGTACTCACAGGGCGCCTAGGGAAGGAAACCCCTAGACGCATGCAGCCCCGGCACTGATGAAGTACTCCTGGCCACCGCAAACCACAAAAACAGCAGAGAACGCCACACGAGGCAAAAACCGCCAAGGAATTTGAGGCCAGAGAAGCGTGTATCCCGGTTGACACTAGCTTGCGAACTGACGGCAGCCGGCGCGGTGAGGTCCGGGGCCCCCCCCTCCCCCTCCCGGGGAGGGGAGGGCTGCGCGGACAACCGGCGCGGCAGTAAAGTGATTGTTTGATTGTTTTCCTTGTGATTGTAGGGAGTTTTTCTACCTTTCTGTTCGGTTTGTTGTAGTTTTCTACCATGTGGGGTTTGTTTTGTTACGCCTACCTTTCTGGGTGCCTAACCCCGGTCGATGGCAGATAAGGAAAACCCCCAACTATATGGGGTTTTCCAGGGCCATTGCTCCCTGAAACCTCTCTGAAGGGGCCAGGTTCTGGCGCTGGTCCCTGGTAGGTCTGAACTCCATAGCTAGTGTCCCGGTCTAACATAACATACATTAGCCCGATAAGCTCCAGGGAGCCGTAGGGGCTCCCCACAGAAAAGCACAATATACATAACTAAATTAATCCATTTCCAATAAACTAAATTTTATGCTCCACAATCTTTTAACACTGCTTTCAAGATAATGTGGATGGCTTGTAATACCCAATTTTTTTCCTTGTTTCCTTTTTCCTTACATTTCAAACACATATTCTAGGTTATTTTTTTTGGATCATTTTTGCATTTTGCAGCAAATAATCATAAAAAGTACTAAGCCAGGTTGGCTACACAATACAGTACAGTACTAAGTTTAGCTATGTTGAAGGAGTCTGAATCACTGATGATAACAAAATATGAATTAGCATAAAGCTGGGAAGCAAAATTTCCAATCTTGAAAACAAGAACATTCAACCAGGAAACAGATTACTGTAAGTGAAAATTTAATTTGGACAGTAAGGAGCACATTTATTTTTATTGAGTGCCCACGAGTTGACTGTGTGGGGCCAATAAGTAGATAAGCCAGGGACATTTCCCAACTTCCTATTATAGTTTGAGACTGTCAACAGAATAGTTTGCCATTGATGATACATAATTTGTTATTGGTATTAGCAGGTCATTCATCCTTCCAACAGTTATGTACTGAACAACACCATGAATGAAACAAAAAATCAATTGATGAATGTAATGAAACACCTTTTCTAGGGAGGTCCTTGATAGCTTAAGTAGTGGTGGTCCCACTACTTAAGGCTCTGGTACCTCCAAGAAATATTAACAAAAGTGGGGCCCCACCCCTCCTAGAAACCAGGATCAGAATTTGGATTGCTCATCGAGGTATAGGGAGGTCTCAAATTTCTAGGATTCAGTGACCTAGAAGAGTGAACCACATTCTGATCCTGGATCCCAGTATGCCTGTGAAAGTCCAGGGGTTTGGTAGCATTTGCATGTCTCAATGATACCAAAATAATATAATTATTTACCTTTGGCAGTAGTCCTCTTATCCTGAAGTTGCCCTGTTCATCAGACACAGCCTCCTCCTGGTATTGTTCACACTCGAGGCTTTTGCCCACAGCCTCAACCACCACATTGGATTCTGGCTCTCCAATCAAGGAGACAGTTTGTCCATATACACTGTATGCCACACGTGACCCACTGTGAAATGGCAAAGGTTATAGCTGCAGTAACATACATCTTTCAAACACTGTACAGTAATTAAATCTTATTTCAAATAAGCCTGCAGTAAAACATAAACAGGGTATGTATTACTTATTTTTAGAACCATCCGAGTTACAAAATAAAACTTTACTAGAAAATGTACTACAAAAAACAACAATGACTATAATTTTCATTAATTACAAATGTTGTACATTCAATATACTTTTCTTACATTTATACAAGTGTCATAAGTACCATTGCAAAAGTGAGCAAACATACATGAAGTGTTAGTCAAAAATACTTTTCACCAGCTGACTGCTCTCATAAGATTTACAAAACCCTAAGTTATCTCATAAGGTAGTTAAGGTTTACCTCCTGATATCAATGAACCTAACTTTACCTAACTTGGCATTTCTCTACTTAATATAAATGGGAGATGATATAAAGGTTAAATAAAAAATACAACAGAAAGATCATATCTCACCTGATGCTCATCATAATAGTAGCACCTTCATCTACAGTAACCATCTTGGAAGGTGGGTCAAATGTGTACTCCTTCATCATGGGACGGAGAAAGTAGTCACCAGGAGTCAAGGAGAAAAAGCCAATGGTACCGTCATTCTCCGTCAGACTATTTTGCCGATAGCTTTTTCCTCCGGACATAGATACTAAAACCCCAGGTAAAGAAGCTCCATTATCATCTTTAACTAACACAACAACTTCTGCCAGTTTGTAAGCTTCAAAATTCCCTTTTTCACTTAAAGCATTCATCACATAGCCTTTCTTTTCAGCTGTAACAGAATACTCTACAGAGTTGTCCAAGGGACCGGCAGTGTATTTCCCAGCGGCATCAGTAGTGTATGTGTAGACATTTCCATTGCCTTCTACATTTATGGTCACACCACCAATACCAGGCGTCACGGAACCATGAATGAAAAGTGCACGTTCTGCCTGAAAAGTGACTATATTGAGCACACAGTCTGCTGGCATAGTAAGGGTATGGGATGCTGGCTCATACTGATACAAATTAGTAGGAGAACCAGGAGTCAGAGTCACAGTTTCACCTTCACGGACCCAGTGTTCAAACACATAAAGGTGCGGAACTTCTGGGGATGGATTCAGAGGTCCTAAAATGCTAACCTGGCTGCTAGATTTCACTGCAACAGTAAAAGGTGCTGCTTCTGAAGATCTCACAGCACCAGTTAATTGGTGTTTAGTGGCTGACAGAGTAACTAAATTTGGAGAAGAAGTGTCCCACTGTATTTGTGATGATCCAAACTTGTGACAACCAACAGGTGTGAGAGTATATATGCCAGAAGCTGACATACACACTAGTGTGCTGCCTTTCTGAGCAACAACAGTTCCAGAAGCTCCAGTGCTGGTAGTATAACTTAAGGTAGTTTCATGAGATGATGCTAGGGTAAGCTGGTAGCCTACCTGTTCAAGTGAAACTTGAACATTGTGTGTGTTCACAATTACAGGTATTGTCTTGAGCTTCCAGCACCATTCATCTTTCTGCACGCTTAGTTGATAAGAGCCAGGAACAACTTCAGTTAGGGAAAACTTTCCATCAACAGCAACTGTGCTGCGAGGAGTGCCAGAACCCCCTTGAGCAAATCTAAGAATCACAGTTAGATCAGGGCACTTCTCCAAGCAGGATATCTTTCCAGTGATCTCCCCTAAGAATTGGGAAAAAGTCAACTCACCAATTGGATCTGACTTCACTGTGAATACATGCTCAAGAGGCCCAAATCTGAAAAATGAAAAGGGACTCTTTAAATATTTGGTATGTACTGTATATCCTGTTGTACAGAAGAGGTTACACAATGATTAACAAATGTATAAATACATTAACCATTTAACTGCACATCCTAAATTAGCTAAATTTCCTAGTGCACTTAAAAGATATTCCCAAAACTTAGTTCTCTTTCGTAATACATTTCTTTCTAATGGTGGAAGAAAGTTCTAATAATTTTATTTCAAATTTTACAAAATACTGTACTGTACTTATTGACTACTACCCAGATTTCCTATTATCCTCTTACTGAAATTTAAAATAATGAAAATCAAACTGAAGGTGTGTATTTTGATTTGAATACCTGTATTTTGGCTGGCAGAGTTTTTCCAATTGGGTTACAATTAGAGGTATACTTGTTTATTGGTATTGGTTATATAACCCTCCTGTAGTATCACTATCAGTTAAATTTCAGACGATATTGCCGAAACCTTTTTTCCTTTTGTTACTCAGGTGTGTGCAGGAGCAAATGAGTTCCAGACTCCTGTAACAGGCTTTCTACTAGTTTTTCTTGGGAAAACATACTGCCAATTGACTTATGACCAGATTCCCAATTGCTGCCAGGTGAACATAGGTGATCGGTTAAAGATTCCCAAGGACAGAACCAAGGTCGATATTGCTCATGAGGCCCTGAGCGAGAAAACCAGCGAGTCACAAGACAGAGTGAAAAATTTAAGGCACTTAAGCATTCAACTTTCTTAAAATAGGAATTTATATTCAAATCACTCATGGCCCATATGAATCCAGCATCATGCATTGATGCAAAATTAATGTTTATTTAATAATACTGCAATTATTACTCAAGTAGTTCTACATATTGATACCTGTATGCAAGAGACACATAATGCATATGCAAATTGGGCAATCTTAAACACAGAATAGAAAATCCACTTTGATTTTCATGTGACCAAATACATTAAAAATTTAACTTAATATTGTATACTGTATTGTAAATAAGCCTACCAGTCGAGCTGGAGTATAATATTAATTTATAATATAATCCAGTGTCAGGTTATAGGCATCTTAAGTCATGACACCTTCCTCACTTGGTCAAAAAGAGAAATACAGTGAAAGATTATACTTAAAATGACAATCCTTAACTATCATAGTGGTATTAAAATCATCAGTCAAACAATTGTGTGGGTGGCCAATCAGATGCAAGGGCAAGTGGGTGGGGAGATCTATGGTCTGTAATTCAGTCCAGTACAGTACAGTAATGCAACTACATTATATAACAAAATTAATATGTATGTGGGCTGGCTGGTGTATAAAATTACCTTTAACCAGACCACACACTAGAAGGTGAAGTGATGACGACGTTTCGGTTCGTCTTGGACCATTCTCTAGTCAATTGGTCCAATCGACTTGAGAGTGGTCCAGGACGGACCGAAACGTCGTCGTCTATTCACCTTCTAGTGTGTGGTCTGGTCAAACTACTTCAGCCACGTTATTGTGACTCATCGCCTGCATAAAATTACCTAATGACTTTGAAACTGCTGATGGTTTTGGTTTCATCACATTCTCACTTAAATTGTTCAAACCATCGACATCCCTGTAGCATCTTTGTTTCTAACATTGAGTCTGTAATCTCTTGTTTTATAAAGTGTAGGTTTTAAAAAAAATTTCAGTCCCCCATCACAATTTTGTATGTAGTGATCATATTTTCCCTTTATTTACTAGCTTTGTATGATAATGCCCCAAGTCTGTCCTCATAGCTCTTGTTTTATAGGTCTGGAATCCATTTGGTAGCATGTCTGCACCTTTTCTATTTTGTTGATGTGCCATTTTTCTTTAGATAATACTGTACCACCATACAAATGCTGCATGCTCCAAATTTCTTTTCAATTTTCCCACATGTATATAAAACAATTTTGAAGTTTGCAAGTATAGCATAGACTCCTCTTCCACTACTTTTAATACAGTTCTCCAGTGACAGTTCATTATCCAGAAGCACACATAAACCTCTTTTTGTTGTCAGAGTTCTTAAACATCTTTTCATGTGACTTATGGGTTGTTTGTGGTCTATTGTTATTGATTTAACATTTCATTACATGGCATTTGTTCACATTAAATTCCATCTGCCATGTCTCTGTTTACTTATTTTTTCTAGGTCATTCTGAAGAGTATGTCAATTGTTTAAGTCCTTTACTTTCCCTAGAAACTTACCATCATCTGAAAACATATTCATGTAACTGAATCCCCCCTCTGGAAGATTGTTTGTCTAAACAGTGGGCAATACTGGTGCTACAACATAATCTTGTGGTATTTCATTAGTGACATTTCTCCAGTCTGATACATTCCCTCTGATCACTGATCTCATTTCTCAAGTGGCAATTTATTTTACCTTAATCAGAACATCCTCTTGTGTGGGACTCTGTCAAAGGCCATCTTCAGGTGTGGTTCTACCATAAAAGCTAAAAAAATTGTTTATGCAAGATCTTCCTGTTCAAAAACCATACTGTCTGTCCATTATGTCCTTTTTTCGAGGTATTCTACCTATTTCATTTGAATTATTTTTCTCAAGATTTTACTATCATGCTTGTCAGTGATACAGGTTTATAATTAAGAGGGTCTTTTCTGTTTTCATTTTTACATACTGGAACTATGTTTGCCTTTTTCCATATCTGCAAGGATCCCCGACTGCAAGATGTTTGGAAATTAATGTTTAATGCGGTGCTACTCTCAAATGCGCATTTTCTTAGAACACAAAGCGAGATTACATCTAGCCTAACTGCTTTATTTGT
This sequence comes from Procambarus virginalis, assembly GCA_020271785.1. Taxonomy (NCBI): domain Eukaryota; kingdom Metazoa; phylum Arthropoda; class Malacostraca; order Decapoda; family Cambaridae; genus Procambarus; species Procambarus virginalis. Next base: position 10,754,814 of record WNGS01042707.1, read on the forward strand.
CTAGTGCCTTGAGAAGTTTTTCTACCTCATCTCTAGATTCTAGATACTCTATGTAGTGTTCTGAAGTCCTTATAGTGTCTTGTACTCTTGGTCCTCTCACAATTTCTACTGAATCAGTCCTGTCTGGGTAGGATGGTGTGTGTACTCACCTAGTTGTGCTTGTGGGGGTTGAGCTTTGGCTCTTGGGTAATTACACACACACATGAGAGACCAAAGTGTAATTACCTAAGTGTAGTTACAGGATGGTAGCTACGCTCGTGGTGTCCCGTCTTCCCAGCACTGTCATATAACGCTTTGAAACTACTGACAGTTTTAGCCTCCACCACATTCTCACCTAACTTGTTCCAACCATCTACCACTCTATTTGCGAAAGTGAATTTTTCTTATGTTTCTTCAGCATCTCTGTTTAGTTAGCTTAAATCTATGACCTCTTGTTCTTGAAGTTCCAGGTCTCGGGAAATCTTTCTGATTAATTTTATCAATTCCTGTTACTATTTTGTACTTAGTGATCATATCACCTCTTTTTCTTCTGTCTTCTAGTTTTGGCATAAGTATTTAATGCCTCTAACCTCTCCTCGTTGCTGTTGCCCTTCAGTCCTGGGAGCCACTTAGTAGCATGTCTTTGCAACTTTTCCAGTTTGTTGATGTGCTTCTTAAGATATGGGCACCACACAACAGCTACATGTTCTAACTTTGGCCTAACAAAAAGTCGCGAATTTTTTTTTTAGTATTTCGCCATCCATGTATTTAAAAGCAATTCTGAAGTTAGAAAGCATAGCATTGGTTCCTCACACAATGTTCTTTATGTGGTCTTCAGGTGAAAGTTTTCTATCTAGAACCACCCCTAGATCTCTTTATCAGAATTTTTAAAGATTTCTCACATAATTTATAGGTTGTGGGGGGGGGTCTATGTTCTCCTATTCCACATTCCATAACATGGCATTTATTTACATTAAATTCCATTTGCCAAGTGGTGCTCCATATACTAATTTTGTCCAGGTCTTCTTTATGGGCATGACAATCATCTAAGTTTCTTATCCTTCCTAATTATCTTAGCATCATCAGCAAACATGTTCATATAATTCTGTATTCCATCTGGTAGATCATTTATGTAGACAATGAACATCACTGGTGCAAGAACTAAACCCTGTGGTACTTCACTTGTAACATTTCTCCAGTCCAATACACTGCCTCTGATTACTGCCCTCATTTTTCTATCAGTCAGAAAATTTTTCATCCATGTTAGACACTTACCTGTCACCCCTCCAATATTTTCCAGTTTCCAGAACAACCTCTTATGTGAAACTCTGTCGAAAGCCTTTTTTAGGTCCAGATTGATCAACCCAACCATTTCTTTCCTGTAAAATCTCTGTGGCTCGATCATAGAAATTAAGTAAAGTCGATACACAGGATCTTCCAGATCGAAAACCATACTGTCTGTCTGACATTATATCATTTCACTCCAGGTATTCTACCCATTTAGATTTTATTATTTTTTCCAATATTTTGACTATTACACTTGTCAATGATACAGGTTTATAATTGAGGGGGTATTCCCTGCTGCCACTTTTGTAGATTGGAACTATGTTAGCCATTTTCCACACATCTGCTACGACTCCTGTACACAGTGATGTCTTGAAAATCAGCTGAAGTGGAATGCTGAACTCAGGTGCACATTCTCTCAGAACCCATGGTGAAACTCTATTTGGGCCAACTGCTTTGTTCTTACTTAGCTCCAGGAGCATTTGTTTCACTTCGTCTCTAGACACCTCTATGTGCTCTATGCTGTTCTCTGGAATTCTTATTGTGTCTGGTTCTCTGAAGATCTCATTTTGTACAAACACACTTCGGAACTTTTCGTTTAATGTTACACACATTTCCTTTTCATTTTCTGTGTATCTGTCCCCCATTTTCAACTTCTGAATATTATCCTTTACCTGCAGCTTGCTTTTAATGAATTTATAGAAAAGGTCTTTCACCTAATGCCTAATGAAAGGAAAAATTTCCTTTTACCTAATGCATCTGTTCACCTAGCAGTGAGTAGGTACTCAGGCATTAAGTCAGCTTCTTGTGGGGTTGAATCCTAGGCAGGACCTGTAATTCGACCTGGAAGGGGGGGGGAGGACCATCGATAGAAGCCAAACATGAATAAATACACCCTGGTTTCCTGTCCCCAGACACAGGGAATTCATTATACTGTACATGGAACAGCTTTGATACATATGTACTGTATCATATGTGCACCTGTGCCAGTACATATATACATGCATCTGATACACAGATTAGAGTTTTTGGCACAAACATTTTACAAACAAGCAAGACAAAATAAAAACTACCAAGATATACTCTAAAACATACCTCATGCCTGCCTCATCAGCCGCTGAAGAGAGCTTAACAGCTGTGGTGTAGGTACCTGCCGCTAGGTGAGTGCAACCTTGGCCATTGATGTTGGTCAGCAGCTCTGAGTGAGCTCCAGAATCATTTTGAATACTAATTGTCCTGGAATATAACAAAACTTTGCCATCAATTAATTTCAGATTATTAGTTAAATGTTGTAATATAATGAAAAACAGATACAGTATATAAATACTGTATGCTACCAAACAGTACAGGCAAAACATCCACAAAAGTAATAGGAATTTCCAAATTTGTGCAAAAAATATAAGAATGTGCACGTGAAAAACACCGTTCTGAGAAAATAATAATTATTACTCCCTAAAATACGTTTCATATATTCATGGGCGAGAATGTGCAGTCAGGTAGAATGGTATACTGCACAACACGCATGGAATGTTTGAACATCCCCGGCAGGGACGATCCTGTAGTGCAGTAGTCTGAATCCTCACCTCACAACCGAGGATTCTGGGTTGAATCCCCAGGCAGGGTAGGCACAATAGACAAATTCCTTTCACCTGATACCACTGTTCACCTAGCAGCCAATAGGTACCCGGATGTTAAGCTTAACGGCTTTCCTGTCCCCACCTACATTAGCATCCTTAAGCTGAACCATATGTCTGGGGAAACCACTGGGCAATACTCATTATTATTATTATTATTATTACTTCAGCCAAATATCCCAATATAACCACCAGAGACCAATCCATGAAATATGAAAGCCCTTCAGAGCTCTTTCTTGATGTAATCGGTGACTGTCCAAGAAGGCACTGAAAAACTACAGATTGACTAACCTGACTACCCCACCTACCCACCATCAGGTGGTAGCACCTACCCTTGGGTTCACTGACCCAAGCCAACCCACATTCTACCTCACAGAACTACTGTTACTCAAAGCACTGGTGAAAAAGGAGAAAAATGGGAGAGAATGGGAGAAATCAAATGAGTTCCTTCAGGCAAGTGCTCTTCATGACCACTCAAATATTGTTTTCTTATGAATCATATTTGGTTGCTCTCCAAAGTGTCTTAAATGGCAAGAATGTTTCTCTGTCTTATTTGACCTTTTTCATTTTTGCATTTATTTTCCTTTTTCTGCTTGCTTTGTTCAGGTTTCATCATGCCTCTTGCAGTTCCCTTCATTCTTATGTTAGTTATTTTTATCCTTCATTTCTCCACTTGTCCCCCCTCTCACTTCCTTTCACCTCACTTACCCTCTTTCCCTGTATTATCTCTTTAAGTTCTGACATGGGAGTGGGATAGAGTCCAAAATGTTGTCACTTTCATTTATATGCGGGTTAGGTTATTTATATGAACATGGTGAAAACACAACAGACAACATCAATGCACAAATTTAATGTGCTCACTTGTTGACGATATATCCTAAAGCCTAAAACCTACATTGTATTTGCTTGGCAGTTCCAAGGCCATTCCAACCTTGAGGTGCCAGCTACCCAACAGATTGGCAAGACGTTGCACTTATGGCACCATAGTGACAATGTACCAATTGTTGAAAAGTGTCAACAGAGATGTGCAAGATTAACAGAGTATAGGAACAGAAACATAAAATTAGCAATGACATGCTGTAAGGAGATATTTAATAAGGTTATAATATATCAAGACAAAATAGAACAAGAAAATTGAAATAAATAAATAAATAAATATATATATATATATATATATATATATATATATATATATATATATATATATATATATATATATATATATATATATATATATATGAGGGTGTTCGCTTCTCCTACCACCCCCCTTTTTTATGGTGTACACTTTATTAAGCAAGGTTATACAGTTACATATCTGATTGTATACAAAAAAGAGCATTAAGAGGACACAAAAATAGTTCGCTTCCTAGAGGCTGTAGATTTCTTCGAACTCCTCCGACGTTGGGCAGGAACCGAGGATGCAGCGAGCATTCCCCCTCTGGATCGCGACACTGAGGCGCTGAAAGAGAAAACTTGTCACTCTAGGGTCTCTTGTGGTGTCAATGAGCTTGGAACCAAGATCCTTTAGAAACCTTCTTGCACTCTCTCCCCATGGGCCTAGGGTCTCAGACCCTATTGGAACGAAGTTGTACCGATGATCTAATTGCCTATACTTGGCTGACTTGTCTCTTTCTCTGTGTGTCGCCGCGGCTCCTGCTGTGCCGGCAGAGAGGTTGATGTATGTGGCTGCCAGGGTGGATATGCAAGTATAGTCCCATGCCAACTGTCTGCCACCCTTCCACGGACGCAGTGTGATTCCGTCTGGTCGGCCGGCAAAGCTAACAGAGTCACGGTTCAGAAGGTTGCGGGGCTCTCTCTCCGCTGGACACTGGGCAGAGGCAAGGCTTCTTTTAATGATGTCGTTTACTTCGTCGTGTCTAGTGTGCCAACCACCAGATTTTCCACAGTGCAGGCCATGCAATCCATATTCGTCAGCATCTGCCTCGCCGCAAATACACCTATGAACAGTGTGGATAGGGGCAGCAAGACGGAGAGCGACTGCAATACGGAGCTCCTGCGGATCAAGACGTGTGCCTGTCGCAGACATAGGTACTGCCAAAAGGAAGTCCCCTGCATGGGGAGCCTGCACAGCTGTGAGGCGTGCACGATCACTGGGGGTTGTTGCTGCCTCCAGCAAAGCTGTGGCTTCTTTGTCTGCAATGGGGCTGTCCCAACTGGATTGTTTCTTGGCTTTCGGCATGGCTGGTCTGAGTGCTGGGTCTGCCATGGCACCCCATTTCGTGTCGCATTCCGTGTAGTGGGGGTCCTGTATCCCCGCTACATCACTGAGGGTGTCAGGTAGAATTTCCTTAACCAGGTCATCTGATGCTGAGGAGGAAGACAGGAAGGCTGGGACAGCAATTTGGGTGGCGGTGCGGACACCCAAGCCACCGAGCCTAACAGGAAGAGTGGCTTGTTTCCACTGGCACTCGTTGAGGGAGAGATTAACAACTTTTTCCAGCATGGTCTTCAGTAAGAGGTCATACTCTTCAAGCTTTCGGTTGTCGTAAGATGGGGCGCACCTCAGAAAGTAGGTTAGCCTCGGAAGGGATAGGCATTTGGTGAGGAGATAAAAAGCATCGTGGGCATCGATGTCACCTATTCTGTCTTCCATCCTCCTAAGGTCTGCGATTTTCTTGTCAAGGATCTCCTCAATGGCATTAGACCCGAGGGGGCTCCAAGGAGGGTGCTGTTCTCGGCCCTAATGACATGGGCTCCAGGCAAGGCAGACCTTATTCTAGCTACGATGTCTGGGTTGGAGGAGACTACTTCACACTTGGAAGGGTTCAGGACAAGACCCAGGCTTACTTCTTGCTCCCTTATTTTCCTGATGTCTGCCAAGAGGTCGTCTACGGTGCCAGCTATAGTGCCATCATCCAAAAACCAGATGTTGAACTCGCTGGACAAGCTTTCGGTGATTTCTTTTAAGACTAAGCAGAAAAGAAGGGGAGCAAGAGGATCACCTTGCTGAACGCCTTCACATGATCTGATTTCATGTTCACCAAAGAGCAGTTTTGACTCACCACTGTAGCACGATAGTATGAACGGGTAGAGGGGCCGGAAATGGCGATGTACGGCACAAGTACTGCATCTCTTCTGACCATGTTGAAGGCATTCTTAAAATCCAGTTTGAGCAGGGCCTTTTCATCAGAAATGTTGGTGATGTATGCTCGTGCTGCATGGGCAGCCGCTTCACAGCCTTGGGGGATTCCAAATCCTAGCTGGATTGGTTTCAGTAATATATATATATATATATATATATATATATATATATATATATATATATATATATATTATATATTATATATATATATATTAGTATATTTTGGTAGCAGTCTTTCCTGTAGACATATATTATTAAATATAACCGAAAAAGTAAGATTAATAATTCTAACACGAATTTTCTCTATATTTCTTATATTTCTTTTCACTGTCGGTGGTAACTGAAAAATCATCTCCAAAATTCATTTTATTTCTAGTCTGACGCGACGCTAGAACGCGTTTTGCATAACTTATTAACATTTTCCAAGACTTTAGGTTACACACACACAACACTAAACAGAGTTTAAACAGCTTTCATTTATACCTGCATTTCGGTGAGGTGATATGTTACAATAGTTTTGGATGAGGTGAAAACAAACTTTCAACACAAGCCAGAATGGGTATAAGCTAAAGGGAAGAATGGAAGTAACTGCAGAGGGCCTATTGGCCCATATTTCTTGATGCTTCTATATTGGAGCGGAGTCTTAAGTGGGTAGAATATATTGTGCATTAATTGGCTGTTGATTGCTGGTGTTGACTTCTTAATGTGTAGTGCCTCGCATATCAAGCCGCCTGCTATCGCTGTATCTATCGATGATTTCCGTGTTTTTCTGTCAGACTTCTCTGGTGATGGTCTGGTTGTGGGAAGATTATATTTTCTTGTATGAGCCCTGCTGCTTATGCATCGTTAATCGCCTGGAAAGAGATGTTGTTGTCTTGCCTATATACTGAGTGCTTTGAGGATTACAGTCCCCAAGTGGGCATTTGAAGGCATAGACGACATTGTCTCTTTCAAAGCGTTCTGCTTTGTGTCTGGAGAGTTTCTCATGAGTAGGTTGGCAGTTTCTTGGTTTTATAGTAAATCGTCAATTGTATCTTCTGATTTTTCTGTAGGGATAACGTGTCTATTAACAATATCTTTCAGGACCCTTTCCTTCGTTTTATGAGCTGTGGAAAAGTAGTTCCTGTACAATAGTCTAATAGGGGGTACAGGTGTTGTGTTAGTTTGTCTTTCAGAGGTTGCATGGTGTTTCACCTTCCTTCTTATGATGTCTTTAACGAAACCATTGGAGAAGCCGTTGTTGACTGGGACCTGCCTTACCCTACAGAGTTCTTCATCGACTTGCTTCCATCCTGAGCTGTGGCCGAGAGCACGGTCGACATAAGCGTTACAACACTCCTCTTGTACCTGTCTGGGCAGTCACTGTTGGCATTGAGGCACATTCCTATGTTTGTTTCCTTAGTGTAGACTGCAGTGTGGAAACCTCCGCTCCTTTCCATGACTGTTACATCTAGAAAGGGTAGTTTCCCATCCTTCTCCATCTCGTAAGTGAAACGCAACACGGATTCTGCTCAAATGCCTCCTTCAGCTGCAGATGTCTGACATTAGGTACCTGTGTGTCAAAATTAGTCAACATACCTGCAGTATATGGCCGGTTTCAAGTTCATATCGACTAAGATCTTTTGTTCGATGGTACCCATTTAGAAATTCGCAAACAGCAACCTAGGGGAGAACCCATGGCGACCCATCTACTTGCTTATACATGTGCCCTCCGGGCTCGAGAAGGGTGCCTCTTTAGTACAAGCTTGGAGTAGTT
>WNGS01042707.1:10769036-10830182 GCA_020271785.1 Procambarus virginalis
GCTGTGAGTAGACCCATAGGTGACGAGATAGTGACTACCAATCCATAGTTGATCATACATAGCACTATAGATCCCCCGATGAGGATGCAGCATAACTAGTGATCCTAAAGGCTAGAGCCACCGCTAGCAGCACATGGTCAAATGGAGGAGCTAGATAGTAAACACGAGGTCTTATAACAATAATGGAGGAGAGGATCATAGCTGTGAGAGCGGGATAACGATAGTTCACGACTGTTGATAGCGGCGGACTTCAACTTGAAAATCCATAGACTGGGAAGCACTATGAAGCTAAAACAGAGATTTCTGGACCTGTAAATTAGTAGCACCTCATCCTTGAAACATTTCTGTATCAACATGTTAAACAAGCTACGAGGATGAGGGAACGGGACATTCCCTCCATGCTAAATTTTATATTAACCAGGAAGGAGGAGGGGAACGGCAAATATTTGACATTCACGCTACCTTCCTCCCTGATGGGATGAAAGTGACCATGGTCTTTTGAAGGATAGATCGGATGCAATGCAGTCGGTATAATCTGGAAGAAAGAACTCCCTGCATAGGTCGATGTGCGGATTGTGAAAATAAGCCTGATCCTTATAGGCTAGGGGGCGAGGACCCAGTATTGCCTAACCTTAGAAAATTTTTTAGGGAGTATAATTGGACAGGACTTGTTGCTAGGCAAGGAAGTGAATGAGATGTATGTCACGATTTGTGAAATATATGATAAAGGCCACAGAAAACATCCTTCGTTCTACTACCAAAACGAGAGAAGCAGAACGTAGGAGGAAACAAGGAATTGGGGGTCAACAGACTATGGGAGCGAGAGGCTAAAGACCAAAAGACACAAAACTGGAATCCATACAGGAAGAGGCAAAACCTCTCCAATCATACCAGCGATACAAGGATGCGAGAAACCAACCTACCCGGCAGTGAGGAGAGAGGCAGAGAAAGAAATTTTGAAAAAGGTGATTGCAGACAAAGGTAAAACAGACCAGGGTCTATTCTATAAATTCATAGAGAACAAATTGCAGGTAAAGGATAATATCAAGAGGTTGGCAAAATGGGAAATAGATTCAATGAAAATGAAAGGAAAGTTGTGAAACATTAAACGAAAAAGTTCCAAAGTGTGTTTGTACAAAATGAAATCATTCATGGAAACCAGATACAATAAGAATTCCAGAAACAAACATAGAGGCACACCATAGAGGTGTGCAGAGACGAAGTGGAAAAAATGCTCAAAGAGCTAAATAAAGAACAAAGGCAGCATGTGGTCCAGATGGAGTTTCACCATGGTGATTTCTGAGAAGGATGAATGTGCACCTGAGCTCAGCATTTCCACTTCAACTGATTTTTTTTCAGGCATCCCTGTGTACAGAGGTTGTAGCTGATGTGTGGAAAAGGCTACAATAGGTTCCAATTTACAAGAGTGGAAAGCGGAGACCCCACACCCTTTAAGTATAGACTTGTCATTGACAAGTGTAATAGCAAAATATTGGAAAAAATAACTACAACTAAATGGGTAGCTCACCTGGAGAGAAATGATATAATATTAAACAGACAGTATAGGGGTTATTCCGGCTGGGTAGGATCATGTTTATCGAATTTACTCAGTGTTTATGATCGAGCAACAGAGATATTATACAGGAAAGAGCATGGTTGGGCTTGCTACTGTCATCTATCTGGACCTAAAAAGGGCTTTCGACAGGGTTCCACAGAAGAGGTTGTTTCTGGAAACTGGAAAATATTGGAGGCGTGACAAGTAAGCTTCTAACATGGATGAACAACTTTCCTGACCTGATAGAAAATGAGGGCTGTGATCAGAGGCAATGTATCGGACTGGAGAGAAATGTCACAACGTGTGAGTACCACAGGGTCAGTTCTTGCACCCCCCCCAGTGATGTTATTGTCTACATAAATGATCTACCAGTTGGTTATACAGAATTATATAAAACATGTTTGCTGATGATGCTAAGATAATAGGAAGGCTAAGACATTTAGACGATGGTCATGCCCTTCAAGAAGACCTGGACAAAATAAGTACATGGAGCCCCACTTGGCAAATGGAATTCAATGTTAATAAGCCATGTTATGGAATGTGGAATAGGAGAACATAGACCCCACACACCCTATATAATGTGAGAAATCTTTAAAGAATCTGATAAAGAAAGAGACCTAGGGGTGGTTCTAGATAGAAAACTATCACCTGAGACCACATAAGAATATTGTGCGAGGAGCCTATGCAGCTTTCACTTCAGAATTGCTTTTAAATACAGGATGGCGATATATAAAGAAATTGTTCAGACTTTTGTTAGCCAAAGCTAGAATTTGCAGCGTTGTTTGGTGCCCATATCTTAAGAAGCACATAAACAAACTGGAAAAGGTGCAAAGACATCTACTAAGTGGCTCCCAGAACTGAAGGGAAGAGCTAAAGGAAGGTTAGAGGCATAAAATATGCCAAAACTAGAAGACAGAAGAAAAAGAGGTGATATCACTCACTTACAAAATAGTAACAGGAATTGATAAAGAAGGGAAGATTCCTGAGACCTGGAACTTAAGAACAAGAGGTCATAGATATAAACTGCTAAACACAGATGCCGAAGAAATATAAGAAAATTCCACTTCGCAACAGAGTGGTAGACGGTTGGACACAGTTAGGGGAGAAGGTGGTGAGGCCAAGACCGTCAGTAGTTTAAGCGTTATATGACAAAGAGTGCTGGGAAGACGGGACCCCACGAGCGTAGCTCTCATCCTGTAACTACACTTAGGTAATTTAATTAAGGTAATTTACAGGAGACCAGAAGACAGTGGCAGGATGCGTGCAGAAAGACCCCCCTTTGAAAAGCAGTGGTGCAGCTGGTACTCTGAGTGAGAACTCTATTAACATCAGTGGCCCGAGACTTTTCAACACGCGTCCACTACACATAAGGGACCATAACTGGCAAACCCATCACTAGTTTTCAAGAGGAAGGAACTGGATAAGCACCTCCAAAGGTACCTGATCAACCAGGCTGTGACTCATACGTCAGGCTGTAGCAGCCGCGTCCAACAGCCTGGTTGATCAGTCCAGCAACCAGGAGGCCTGGTCGATGACCGGTGCCGCGGGGACAATAAGCCCCAGAATCACCTCAAGGTATCTCAATGTAAGGTAGCTAGTTTATATCTATGACCTCTTGTTCTTAAAGTTCCAGGTCTCAGGAAATCTTCCCTATCGATTTTATTCAATTCCTGTTACGGAGAGAGTGGGGGAGAGTGGGGCAGTATGGGAGAGAGTGGGGGAGAGTGGGGCAGTATGGGAGAGAGTGGGGCAGTATGGGAGAGAGTGGGGGAGAGTGGGGCAGTATGGGAGAGAGTGGGGAAGAGTAGGGCAGTATGGGAGAGAGTGGGGGAGTGTGGGGCAGTATGGGAGAGAGTGGGGGAGAGTGGGGCAGTATGGGAGAGAGTGGGAGAGAGTGGGGCAGTATGGGAGAGAGTGGGGGAGAGTGGGGCAGTATGGGAGAGAGTGGGGGAGAGTGGGGCAGTATGGGAGAGAGTGGGAGAGAGTGGGGCAGTATGGGAGAGAGTGGGGGAGAGTGGGGCAGTATGGGAGAGAGTGGGGGAGAGTAGGGCAGTATGGGAGAGAGTGGGGGAGAGTGGGGCAGTATGGGAGAGAGTGGGGGAGAGTGGGGCAGTATGGGAGAGAGTGGGGGAGAGTGGGGGAGAGTGGGGGAGAGTGGGGCAGTATGGGAGAGAGTGGGGGAGAGTGGGGCAGTATGGGAGAGAGTGGGGCAGTATGTGAGAGAGTGGGGGAGAGTGGGGCAGTATGGGAGAGAGTGGGGCAGTATGGGAGAGAGTGGGGCAGTATGGGAGAGAGTGGGGCAGTATGGGAGAGAGTGGGGCAGTATGGGAGAGAGTGGGGCAGTATGGGAGAGAGTGGGGGAGAGTGGGGCAGTATGGGAGAGAGTGGGGCAGTATGGGAGAGAGTGGGGGAGAGTGGGGCAGTATGGGAGAGAGTGGGGCAGTATGGGAGAGAGTGGGGCAGTATGGGAGAGAGTGGGGGAGAGTGGGGCAGTATGGGAGAGAGTGGGGCAGTATGGGAGAGAGTGGGGCAGTATGGGAGAGAGTGGGGGAGAGTATGGGAGAGAGTGGGGGAGAGTGGGGCAGTATGGGAGAGAGTGGGGGAGAGTATGGGAGAGAGTGGGGGAGAGTGGGGCAGTATGGGAGAGAGTGGGGGAGAGTATGGGAGAGAGTGGGGGAGAGTGGGGCAGTATGGGAGAGAGTGGGGGAGAGTGGGGCAGTATGGGAGAGAGTGGGGGAGAGTGGGGCAGTATGGGAGAGAGTGGGGGAGAGTGGAGCAGTATGGGAGAGAGTGGGGGAGAGTGGGGGAGAGTGGGGCAGTATGGGAGAGAGTGGGGGAGAGTGGGGGAGAGTGGGGCAGTATGGGAGAGAGTGGGGGAGAGTGGGGGAGAGTGGGGCAGTATGGGAGAGAGTGGGGGAGAGTGGGGCAGTATGGGAGAGAGGGGGGAGAGTGGGGCAGTATGGGAGAGAGTGGGGGAGAGTGGGGGAGAGTGGGGCAGTATGGGAGAGAGTGGGGGAGAGTGGGGCAGTATGGGAGAGAGTGGGGGAGAATGGGGAAGTATGGGGGAGAGTATTGTGTACTGCACGGTACTGTACTTTATGGTACTCAACTGTACGGTACTGTACTGCCCCGTATGTATGGGGCTATATGGTACTATATGGTTCTGTAAGTTACTGTATTGTGCGGTACTGTACAGTACTATTCTGCACGGAATAGCCGGTCGGCCGAGCGGACAGCACGCTGGACTTGTGATCGTGTGGTCCCGGGTTCGATCCCGGGCGCCGGCGAGAAACAATGTTCAGAGTTTCTTTCACCCTATGCCCCTGTTACCTAGCAGTAAAAAAATAGGTACCTGGGTGTTAGTCAGCTGTCACGGGCTGCTTCCTGGGGGTGGAGGCCTGGTCGATGACCGGGCCGCGGGAACACTAAAGCCCCGAAATCATCTCAATAAGATATAACGGTACTGTTCTGTACTGTACTCTACATTACTGTTCTGTACTGTACTCTACGGTACTGTTCTGTACTGTACTCTACGGTACTGTTCTGTACTGTACTCTATGGTACTGTTCTGTTCTGTACTGTACTCTACGGTACTCTTCTGTACTGTACTCTACGGTACTCTTCTGTACTGTACTCTACGGTACTGTTCTGTACTGTACTCTATGGTACTCTTCTGTACTGTACTCTACGGTACTCTTCTGTACTGTACTCTACGGTACTATTCTGTACTGTACTCTACGGTACTCTTCTGTACTGTACTCTACGGTACTCTTCTGTACTGTACTCTACGGTACTATTCTGTACTGTACTCTACGGTACTCTTCTGTACTGTACTCTACGGTACTCTTCTGTACTGTACTCTATGGTACTCTTCTGTACTGTACTCTATGGTACTCTTCTGTACTGTACTCTATGGTACTCTTCTGTACTGTACTCTATGGTACTCTTCTGTACTGTACTCTACTGTACTATTCTGTACTGTATTCTACGGTACTATTAATAAATACCTGAATAAAAATTTATTTATTATTAAGGTACATGCATACAAGGTAAGATACAAAATTGATGGATTTATAGATAGAGCTAGTACATACAATGCCTAAAGCCACTATTACGCAAAGTGTTTCGGGCAGGAAAAACATTAAAGACTAAAACTTAATACTAATTGAGTTTAAAGTATAAAATGTGTAGAGAACAAATAAAAATAAAAATAAGAAAGGGGGGAACATGGCTGAAAAAGCAGCACAAATACAATTAGGTCGACAAACAGCGTTGTTTAAAAAAACAGACATGGGTTGACAATAGGAGGGGTAAGGTAGGTTACAGGGAATTTATTAGGTAGTGCTTAGTTTTTATCTTAAACTGGTTGAGAGAGGTACAGTCTTTAACATGGTTAGGAAGGTCATTCCACATTCTGGGTCCCTTGATTTGTAGAGCATTTCTAGTTTGATTAAGTCGCACTCTTGGAATATCAAAACTGTATTTGTTTCTGGTGTGGTGCTCATGGATTCTGTTACAACCTTCAATGAAGCTTTTGAGGTCAGGATTGGCATTACAGTTCAGCGTTTTATATATGTATGATACACATGAGAGAATGTGCAGTGACTTAATATCTAGCATATTCAGAGATTTGAGTAGGGGTACCGAGTGATGTCTGGGGCCAGAGTTGGATATTGTCCTAATAGCAGCTTTGTGTTGAGTAATTAGAGGACGTAAATGATTTTGGGTAGTAGAACCCCAAGTACAAATACCATAGTTGAGATATGGATAGATGAGGGAGTAATAGAGAGTCACCAGGGCAGGTCGGGGTACATAATGTCTGATCTTAGAAAGAATGCCAACAGTTTTTGAAACTTTTTTTGATATATTTAGAATGTGTCCCTGGAAATTCAGCTTGTGGTCAATGAGAACGCCAAGGAATTTGCCATCTAATTTGTTACAAATTTGGATACCTGGTTGATGGGTTCTGGGAGTTCTTCTACTCCCCAAGCCCGCCCGAGGCAGACTTGACTTGTGAGAGTTTGGTCCACCAGGCTGTTGCTTGGAGCAGCCCGCAGGCCCACATACCCACCACAGCCTGGTTGGTCCGGCACTCCTTGAAGGAAACAATCTAGTTTCCTCTTGAAGATGTCCACGGTTGTTCCTGTAATATTTCTGATGCTTACTGGTAGGACGTTGAACAACCGTGGACCTCTGATGTTCATGCAGTGTTCTCTGATTGTGCCCATGGCACCTCTGCTCTTCACTGGTTCTATTCTGCATTTTCTTCCATGTCGTTCACTCCAGTACGTTGTTATTTTACTGTGCAGATTTGGGACCTGTCCCTCCAGTATTTTCCATGTGTATATTATTTGATATCTCTCTCGTCTCCTTTCTAGTGAGTACATTTGGAGAGCTTTGAGACGATCCCAATAATTTAGGTGCTTTATCTTGTCTATGCGTGCCGTATATGTTCTCTGTATTCCCTCAATTTCAGCACTCTCTCCTGCTCTGAAGTGGGAAGTGAGTACCGAGCAGTACTCAAGTGATTTAAAGAGTACAACCATTGTGATGGAATCTCTGGACTTGAAGGTTCTCGTAATCCATCCTATCATTTTTCTGGCTGACGCAATACTTGCTTGGTTAGAGCCCATTATGTGCCTCTGTAACCCTTTCCACTACCGCCCACAAGATAGGTATGGGGTGCATAATAAATGAACTAAACTAACTTATGCTCCCTAAACGTTAGGTCGTCGGACATCATTATTCCCAAATCCTTGACATGCAGTTTTCCTACTATGGGCAGATTCGACTGTGTTTTGTACCCTGTATTATGTTTAAGATCCTCATTTTTGCCGTATCTGAGTACCTGGAATTTATCACCGTTAAACATCATGTTATTTTCTGCTGCCCAATCGAAAACTTTGTTAATATCTATTTGTAGTTTATCAATGTCTTCAGCAGAGGTAATTTTCATGCTGATTTTTGTATCATCTGCAAAGGATGACACGAAGCTGTAACTTGTGTTTTTGTCTATATCTGATATGAGAATAAGGAAAAGCAGTGGTGCAAGGACTGTACCTTGAGGTACCGAGCTTTTAACTGCGCTCGGACTCGATTTTACTTGATTGACTGTTACTCTTTGTGTTCTGTTCGACAGAAAATTGAGTATCCAGCGTCCTACTTTACCAGTTATACCCATTGACCTCATTTTGTGTGCAATCACTCCATGGTCACATTTGTCGAATGCCTTTGCAAAATCTGTGTATATGACATCTGCATTATGTTTTTCCTCTAATGCCTCCGTGATTTTGTCATAGTGGTCAAGTAGCTGTGAGAGGCATGATCTTCCTGCTCTAAATCCATGTTGGCCTGGATTGTGGAGGTCATTGGTTTCCATGAATCTAGTGACCTGGCTCCTGATCAGTCTCTCAAATAATTTTATTATGTGGGACGTTAGTGCAACTGGTCTATAACTCTTTGCTAATGTTTTGCTACCACCCTTGTGTAGAGGGGCAATGTCTGCTGCTTTAAGCGCATCTGGTATCTCCCCTGTGTCCAAGCTCTTCCTCCACACTATACTGAGCGCCTGTGCTACTGACCCTTTTCATTTCTTTATAAATATTGAATTCCATGAGTCTGGACCCGGGGCTGAGTGCATGGGCATATTGTCGATTTCTCTTTCAAAATCGGCCACGCTCGTGCTGATATCAGTTATATTTACAGGTGTTTGAGTATCATTCATAAAGAAATTGTCCGAATCTTCCACTTTCATGCTGAGTATCGGAGTGCTAAACATGTTCTCATACTGCTTTTTTAGGATTTCACTAATTTCTTTGTCATCCTCAGTGTATGAACCTTCGCTAATACGAATAGGTCCAATACTGGCAGTGGTTTTCGCTTTTGATTTAGCATATGTGAAGAAATATTTTGGGTTTTTCTTTATTTCTTGAATTGCTTTCTGTTCTAGTTGCCTTTCTTCAGTCTGATAGGAATGCTTCAGTCTCTGTTCGATTTCTTCAATCTCCCTGTTTAAATTATTTCTTCTTTGTATGGAGAGTCGTGTCTGCTTAAGCATTTCTGTTAATTTCTTCCTCCTTTTGTAATGTCGTCTGCGTTCTCTTTCTACATTGGACCTCTTTCTGGCTTTCCTCAAAGAAACATGTTTCAGACAGACTTCATATGCTTCAGAAGTCAGTTTTTCTATTCCTTGTGTAGGATTTTTATTTCTTAGGACACTTTCCCATTGAATGTTTGTAAGTTCCCTGTTTATTTTCTCCCTGTCTATCCTTTTATTATTAAAATTGAATTTATTGAATAGCCCTTCTCGCTTGTTGATTCTCTTGGGCCTACTACCGTTATTAATGTTAGTTTGCACTTCAATGAGCTTGTGGTCCGAGTACGTAGTGTCTGAGACAGTAATATCTCTGATTAGCTCTTCATTGTTCGTGAATATCAGGTCCAGCGTGTTTTCGTTCCTAGTTGGTTCTGTAATCTGCTGACTGAGCGAGAATTTGTCACAGAATCTCAGTAGTTCTCTGACCTGTGGTTGGTTATTTCCAGGTTGACTTCCTGCTATAATGTTATTGTTTACTATTCTCCATTTTAAACTGGGTAGATTGAAGTCTCCAAGGAAGATGATGTCTGGTACTGGGTTTGCTAGGTTATCAAGGATATTCTCTATTTTGTGGATCTGTTCAGTGAATTCCTCAACTGTTGCATCTGGAGGTTTGTATATTAAAATAATAAGTAGATTCATATTTTCTACCTTGATTCCAAGTACCTCTACCACCTCATTGGATGAGTTCAGGAGCTCTGTGCATGCCAGCTCCTCTTTAATATACAGACCTACTCCTCCACTTGACCTAGTTACTCTGTCACATGTATATAGATTATAATTCGGGATCCAGATTTCACTATCCATGTGGTCTTTTGTGTGGGTTATTGGTTATTCTGAGATTTATTTGATTAGAGGATTTATTGCCAAACAGAATATAAAAAGTTTTGTCAAAGTTAAGGGTGAGTTTGTTGGCAGTTAGCCAAAGATGGACTTTATTTAGCTCAGTATTTACTGTGGCATTTAGAGCAAGGGGGTCAGGACTGGAGTAAATGAAGGTTGTGTCGTCAGCAAATGGAATTGGTTTGAGGTGTTGGGAGGCATTTGGAAGGTCATTAATGTAGATGAGAAAGAGAAGAGGGCAAAGTATGCTGCCCTGAGGAACACCGATGTTGATGGGTAGGGTGGGAGAAATTGAATTATTCACAAAAATATACTGAAGCCTTACTGACAGGCTTCAGTATATTTCTGTGAATAATTCAATGACTTCCGAAAATGTGACCTACCGCCGCTTTCTGTAATTGGCATATTTTCAGTATAAAAAGTCGGAATTTCAAACTGCGAATACGTGCAGAGAATCAGAATTTGGCTCCAAAATATGGCTCAGGCGTCGAATTTGGCATGTTTGGGATATTATGAAAACTGCAGGAGGGTTTGGGCAAAATGTGACCCACCGCCGCTTTCAGTAATTGGCATATTTTCGGTATAAAAATTCGGAATTTCAAACTTCGAATACGTGCAGAGAGCCAGAATTTGGCTCCAAAATATGGCTCAGGCGTCGAATTTAGGATGTTTGGGATATTTTGAAAACTGCAGGGGGTTTGGGCAAAATGTGACCCATCGCCACTTTTATTAATTGGCATATTTTCGGTATAAAAATTCAGAATTTTAAACTGTGAATACGTGCAGAGAGCCAGAATTTAGCTCCAAAATATGGATCAGGCGAAAACCTGGGAAATGGAAAACCTTACCTTGTGTGGAGTGGAGTCGGTGCTTGTCACCCTGCGGGACTCCGGGGTTCCGCAAACATATGCCCGTTTAGCGTTTCTTTGGCGCGAGACATATTAGTTTCTGTGATTGGCGTCACCTGTTTCGCGATTATGCTTGGCGTTGCACCTTTCCGGGCTTCGTGATTAACCCATCACGGGTACACCGGTCGCCGGGGAACATCAGATCCCACGATCGTACCGGAGACATCCCACTGAGAGTAACCAAGAGTTGTTTAAAACTGTGTGTCAAGTAGCCAGGGAAGAGAAGATTAAAGAGCGGGAAAGACAATGGCTTGAGTTCACTAGCTCTATTGGACGGGAAACATCTGCAAGACAAGTGTGGGCAAAAATTCAGATAGCTAAGGGTGGCAGAGCCCGGCCTGCGGCTCACAAAGACCCCCAGGGTAAGGCTGAAGAACTAATTCACAAGTGGAGTGATGCAGCATCCTCCTCCTCCCTTCTTGCAGAAATCAGCAGGGAACAGCTCCTGCGACATGATGACAGAAGGATTAGGATAACAAGAGCACTGTCTAGTGATGACGAATATGGGAAACCAATCACAGCCCAAGAAGTAAGGGGCGCTATGAAAAAGGGTAAAAGTACAGCACCTGGTGAAGATGGCGTCACCTACGACATACTCAATGCACTGTGTGAAGTGTCTGGGAATCCACTACTCCACCTGTTTAACAAGTCATTCCTAAGCGGAGTGTTGCCCACACAATGGAAACACGCAATAATTGTTCCCATACCGAAGCCCAATGACCCTGGTAATTACAGACCTATCAGTCTTGTGTCATGCACTTGCAAGATGCTTGAAAGGATCATCCTAAACCGACTGTTGCACAAAATATGCAGGTTAGGGGAGGGGATCAATGGATTTGTTAAAGGACGGAGCACAGCAAATTGTATAGTTAATTACTTGGCTAATGACACGGCTAGGTACTCTGTATTTGTTGACATTAAAGGAGCCTTCGACAAAGCACAGGGGATTGCTATCCTGGACGAACTTGCATGCATGGGTGTCAAGGGGAGACTCATGAAATGGGTTGAAGACTACCTCACAGGAAGGAAAGCCAAGGTTTGCTTCAATGGAGCAGTCTCCAGAACAATGAATATGGAACTCGGGACCCCCCAAGGCGGAGTCTTAAGCCCTACACAATGTACTTATGAACGCCATTGCAAATATTGATTTTCCGGAAGGAACACAACAAGTGGGGTATGCAGATGATGTCCTAATACAAGCTCCCACCTTGGGAAAAATTGAACAGTCCATTGAACTCCTTGGAAGGAAGTGTATTGAGCTCGGGTTCACTCTCTCCACAAACAAGACGAAGGCATACTCCCATCACAAGCGGAGAGCAAATGAAGAACTACAAATTAATGGTGTAACACTCGAATGGGTTGACCACTATCGGTATCTTGGCGTCACTGTCGGCTCTAACAAGGGGAAGAAAGAGGAGCTCAATCAACTCATAGGAACATGCAAAAGTCGACTCAGGGCACTGAAAGCTATGACCTGGAATGGACATGGAGCCTCTATTGCCGTGCTTAAAATGATGTACACAGCCTATGTGCGCTCCGTCATAGACTATGCCGCACCAGTTCTGTGCACCTACTCCCAAAGCGATATGAAAAGGCTTGAAAGTATTCAAAATGAAGCCATGACAATCATTCTTGGAGTTCCAAGAACTGCCAAAACGTCTAATCTACGAGAGGAGTTGTCCCTTCCCAGTGTTAAAAGCAGAATTCAGGAGCTGAATGCTAAGCTTGCAATTAGGATAGCCAGAGATCCCCATTACAATGATATTGCTAAGAAAAAACTGAGCTCTGTGCTACTTTCAGGGGGAAACAGGAGAAGCAAAAAATGGCATCACAGATCAGTCTGCTACCTCGAAGAGCTTCACCTGCTTGAGCAAGCCCGTGAGCTCCTGCCTGTAGAGAGGTTACCTCCCTGGGAGGATGACTCATGCAAGATCATCATCAATGAAATGGCAATGAAAAAATCCAACATGTTACCACAAGAAATGAGGCACAAGTATCTCGAGGAAATTTATAAAGAAGCCGGAGATGAACTAGATCAAATCTACACTGACGGGTCATCTAATCCTGTCAATGGCAGGGCTGGTGCAGGATACACGGTAATCAAGGATAATACTTTCCAACGCAGAAATGAAGAAAAAGCACGTATTGAGAACTATGCCTCTTCAACGCAAGCAGAGCTAACTGCCATTGTTATGGCGCTAAGGTTTCTTGAACGGAACACTAATGGTGCAGTGATTTGCACCGATTCAAAAGCAGCACTACAAAGCCTAAGTAAAAATCGGGCAGAAAATCTTGCAATAGTCGCTGAAATTAAGAGAGCTGTGAGAGTTCTTACCAATCAGGGAAGAGTCATCAAGTTTCTGTGGATCCCCTCCCATGTTGGGATATGTGGGAATGAACGAGCAGATGTGCTGGCTGCTGAAGGCGCTGAAGGAGACCATATTGAATACTTCATACCCAAGACTCTACTACAAATTAGAGGTATTGTCAGGCAACATCACCGTGACAAGGTAACTGAGGAAAGGAGGATAGAAGCACAAACCAGTGAATCTGTACGATGGTACAACATGGTTGCAGCTGGCAATCCCAATCATTATGGCCGAAGAGGAGGAGGACGAGGGAGAGAATCAGTAATAGCGAGAATCCGTCTTGGATACAGATATCCATGGAGATATGGAATGGAAACAACAGTTGATCAGCGAAGTTGCAGAATCTGTGGTGAGAGTGATGGACACCGCCTTGACCACTATCTACGTGAATGTGAACACCTGAGAGACATCAGAAATATGTGTAGAATAATAAACCCACATTGTTTGAGTTAGGAAAACACTATTTGTCAAATATTGATACTGTTCTTAAAAGATTTCCCCATTTTGCACCCGCAAGATAACGTAAGTTAAGGTTGTTGATAGATGTAATCTCTCTTTTGAGGGCTGTTCACTTGAGACAGTTAGCAGCAAGTCCCAGCTGTGTCTGGGTACAAGTGACGGATGAACAACCCAGCGGGTTTTCTTCCTATTTGGGAGTGTTGTACATGCTGCTATGGCGGTGTGTCCACTCACAANTTGTTTGAGATTGCGAAGTCGGATTGCGAAAGGGATCTGGGAGTTATGATTAATAAGAATTTAAAACCAAAGGATCAATGCATGAATGTTCGTAATAAGGCAAATAGGACACTCGGATTTATTAATCGAAGCGTTAGTAACAAGACACCTGGTGTGGTTCTTCAGCTATATCTTGCTCTGTTAGGCCCCATTTAGATTATGCAGTTCAGTTTTGGTCGCCATATATGAATGGATTAAATTCACTTGAACGTGTCCAGCGTAGGATGACAAAGTTAATTCCCCAAATTAGAAATCTTTCATATGAAGAAAGATTAACAAATCTTAAATTGCATTCACTGGAAAGGCGGAGAGTTAGGGGTGACATGATAGAGGTTTAGAAGTGGATGAATGGACACAACAAAGGGGATATTAATGGAGTGTTAGGTATCAACACAAGACAGAACGCGAAACAATGGGTATAAATTGGATAAGTTTAGATTTAGGAAAGACTTGGGTAAATACTGGTTCGATAACAGGGTTTTGATTTGTGGAACCAATTCCCACGAAATGTACTGGAGGTGGGGTCCCTCGATTGTTTCAAGCGTGGGTTGGACATGTTTATGAGTGGGATGGGTGGTTATAAATAGGAGAAGCCTCGTATGGGCCAATAGGCCTTCTGCAGTTACCTTGTTCTTACATCTTTTCTCTCTGTCCAGGCGCTGGTCAACGGCATGAGCGTCATGGTCGCTGGCTGTTCCTCCTACCACCGAGTACATGTCTTCCAAACTCCTAATTCAAATACCTTTCTCTCAAACACCCCTCCCCCTCGGGTACTTGCCTCCAACATTCCTGCTAGAGGATCCCCTGCTCGCGGATCCCCTGCTCGAGGATCCCCTGCTCCCGGATCCCCTACACGCAGAACCCCTACATCCGGATCCCATACCTTCAAAACATCTACCCGGAAAACCGCAGCCAGATGGCGCCTGCTTGTGATTCGTCTGAGTTTGTCGGCCACAGCCCTGGTGTTGACCACAGTGACGGTGTTCGTACAGGTGCACCACGCGGGGTGTACCAATGGCCGCGCCAGACCCCACACACTCGCCACCAACACTCCCTCCTCGCCTCTCTCTCAAAGGCATTTAATCTTCGAGGTAAGATCCACTACTTGACGTCATGAGGTTAGATAATGTTGAACGTGGAAATGGCAACACGTATAGTTGTTGTGATTTAAAATATTGGGAAAGTAAACTAATTTCTTAGTGTAATGCCTATGCTTACACAAATGCTCATTTCAGTAGTTTTAAAGTAAATTATTCCATATCCTGCTCGGCAAATTAATATTTATAAACTATATGTTGTAACGTTACTGGCGCAGGTGTGTGGGTGGTGACTGCTTCGAGTATAGTGGGGACAGTTGCAGCTCTCGTCTCCTTCGCGTTTTCCTTTAGCCCATACCACCAAGTTAGCGACGACTCTACCTTTTTAAACCAAGTATCGATTCTGTCGTCCGGCTGGGTGTACGACCCGTCGCCGCCGCCAAGTCCTCGAGCTCCTGAGAGACATGTTGAGGCGAAGACAGAGATGCATCGTCTTCGAACCCACGACGAGACGTCCGAGGACAAAGAGAACGCAGACCCTTCTCTCATTTTAACTGTCTCTCACTCGCGACACCATACACATGACATCACCTCTAATGACTCTTTACACTCTGTTGATAGTTATGGTGAGGCAGAGTCCCCCCGCCTGCCGGTCTTCAGTGAAAATGTTGCCAATATGTCTGTGTCTGACAATGGCGTCGATTTCACTAAGCACTTGCCCATGGTTCGACTGTTATCATTCGCGCCCAGGACGTCTTCCGGTGGATATATAAGTAACAAACTTGAAAGCAGCGAAAAACAACACCCAGTTACTACAGTTAAATCAAACTGGTTCTCGGCCATCGTCTCCAGCTTTAAGAATGGGAGCTAATGACACTCCTGTAATCCGGGAACAATATTTACGAAGCATTTCACCAATTCGTAGAGTGATCATACCCACTCTTACGGCAAGCCAGTCTTCAGAAAGCCCAAATCCTCTGTCAAATCTGACTTATTCCACGCCAGCGGAAACCTCTTCAAGCTCCTGTCGGCTGCCAACTAACAATATACTCTTTGAGCAATATTCTCAGTCTCGGACTCTTCCTTATTTTTCCACTGATTTTAGAGAGACATTTCCGCATGGCATGAGCGTTTCTGGGTCCTCATGGTCTGAAAATGTACATGTAATTTATCATGGGGTTCAGGAAGCTCTGCACTCGCTTTATCACGACCCTTTATCAGAAGACACAATAGCAATACCTCAGAAGGGGTCGGACTTGAGGCTAGCTGCATTAACTAATGAAAGTTCACCAAAAACTAAATCAGTTTCGTTTACTCGCGAACAAAGAGAGAGCAATATTCATCCCAAGCATAAATCCAGCCAGTCCGTATCTGAAGTGGTCATTCTTACTCGTCACCACAATTCAGATTTGTTGCAAACTTCACCTCTTGGTAACAAGGACAAAGCATCACCACCAGCACCTACCCGAGAGGCCTACATGTGCCACGATCAAACCTGGAGAGGAATTTGCCCCACAAGTAGCTGTGGAAAGCCGCCTCCTCCCATCAGAAGCTGTACTACTCGCATCACTTCTACCCTTTACACTGGTGATCTAAGGATTCCCAGTGTCCCACACTGTTAAACCGTGAGTGTAAATGTAAAATATAAAATGTAGATTGTGAAATATAAAATACAGACATGGTTGTGGATACGAGTATGTAATACTGTAAATAATACTAAAATCTTTACAATGTTTACATTTGTTATAACTTAAAAAGGTGCATTGCTCCTTAACCTATATACTGGTCACAGCAGACCTTATGTTTTATACTAAAGTTATCTACCATGAACCCTTAATGTATATCCACCTACTGTTACTGCCCCTCCCCCTCTCCGGGTAGATGGGACTCGATAGCCTGGGAAGGCAGCCCATCTAGGGGAAGGAAAACCATGATTTTAAACCTCTCGCTGCCTTGCGGCCATACTCCTTTTTTGGGAAAGGCTTCAGGAGTCAACCTCTAGGAAAAATCCGGATTGGAGCCCCTAAAGCAGTTCGTTGTTGACGTCGACCTCGTTCTGGCAGCTCCTGCGACGGTGCTGGAACCATGTGTATTGGCATTTGCCTTTCTATTGGATATTTTCAGCAACGTGGAGAGGGGGGGGACCTGCTGCATGGGTACCAGCTTCTCCTCCATATCTACCTACCCAGGCTTTGCGCCCTGTCAGGCGCAACTC
This sequence comes from Procambarus virginalis, assembly GCA_020271785.1. Lineage (NCBI taxonomy): Eukaryota > Metazoa > Arthropoda > Malacostraca > Decapoda > Cambaridae > Procambarus > Procambarus virginalis. The sequence goes on from WNGS01042707.1 coordinate 10,785,795, forward strand.
CATAGTCTTAGACTGAAGGATGCCTACGTGTTACTGCAACCCCTCTCACAGCACAGTCATGATGAGCGAGGGGGAGGCATATGCCATAGTTCTCTAATAGATGGGAGTGGCTTCGGTAGTCCTCCCAGATGGGACAGCATCCAACTTGTGTGTCTGTAGGACTACAGTTTCCATTTGGGTCATTTGATCCACTTGCCGAAGGAATTACCCCATGGGGCTGTTGTGTGTGGAAGAATGTGTCTGGGTGGGTCTTTGTACCGGCGTGGCAAAATTCATCCCTTCCTCATAAACAATGGCCAAAGTCCTTTGCACCGCCATGGCCAAAGGCCAAGCACCCGCCAAACCCCCCCCCCCCTGTTTACAAATGAAAACGTTTATGAATTCTTTACAACTGATGACGTCCGAACACTTCCGGAACAAGTGCTCGCTGACGAATTTTGTTCGAAACACAACGCTGTAAATGCTTCACGCACGTATTACAAATACAATTAATCGCCAACAGAACCTAAACACTTAACCTAACTAATGCCTAAATATGCACAATATACAAATATACAACAATATTAATTTATATTTGAGAAAATTCATATTTTGAATGAACAACATGTTAAAATTACGAATGCGTCTTTGGGGGTTGACTGCTGGATGGCATGGACTTGGTCTGAGGACAGGTTGCAAAATTTAATTTGTGACCTTCCATGCTAAAAAGGAGGAGGCGGCCTGACGGCTGAGTGGACAGCGCTCGGGATTAGTAATCTTAAGGTTCAGGATTCTATCCCCCCAACGGAGGCGGAAACAAATGGGCAGAGTTTCTTCACCCTGATGCCCCTCTTCATCTAGCAGTAAATAGGTACCTTGGAGTTACAGCTGCTACGGGCTGCTTCCTGGGGATGTGTAACAACAAAAAAAGAGGCCTGGTCGAGGACCGGGCCGTGGAGATGCTAAGCCCCTAAATCATCTTGTCAGCACTGTGGAGAAATGCCCGACATACCACTGGAACATAGTAGAACACAGTACATAGTTACAAACCCATTAAGATTTTAACTTGGATTCAACAGAGCAGAAGTTTTTGTTAAACACATGGGAACAAAATCTCACTGAAGCGACCATACGAGTCATAAATACTCATACTCAGCCTAAGTAAAACAGAAACAAGCAACACTTAGTGGGCCAGCCAGAGGCTTAGGGCCCGCGCAGGAACACCCCTGCCAAAAATTAAGCCTCAAGATCTCGAGAAGCTCACCTGGAGACAGTACCCCCTGTCCATCGTCGGGTCACGCTTAGTCTCCCTCGCTGTCTCTATAGGTGATAGCCCACGAGACGACCCAGGGCTGCAACTCTTGTTTGTTTTTTGTTCTTTTGCTTGTAGATTACATCTCTTGGAGTAACTCGTGTGCAAGCAACCAGCACATCCAAAAGAACCAATCATCTTGTACTTGTAGGCCCCTACTAACCCTCCGTCTAAACCCAGGTCGCACTCCAAACTTCTGTCAGGTTAGGTTAGGGTCTGTAGGTTTCGTTGTTTTTGGCCTGTAACCTGGGGCTGTTCTCTGCCCCAGTTCAGTTGAGATGATCTGCCTGCACACCTGCTCTAACAAGGTGGTCCTTTATGACTTAATTCGCCTGCTGGCGATCATGGTAGGGTTTTGCGGGAATTTNAACTACTCTAGTATTTAATTTCAGTTTGAGGGTGAAGGTGGCTTAGCTGGCGTGGAGGATTATCGGCTTTGTACCCGCAGCTATTCTGAGGCTATTTTCCGGATTAATTCGACAGATGCTTCATGATCCATTATCTCCAGATAAAGCATCAATATACCTTCAGAAGCTAAGAGATGTTACTAATCAAACAGGTTGGCAAAGATTGTAGATATTAGTTATAGTTCAATTATGGTAAAGTGAGAATAGGTAGGTAACAAAATCAGTCTTTAAGTGAATGTGAATTTAATTTGTCGGGTTATAGTTGTACTATAGAGGCCACTATAGAAAGCTCAATCCAGCCAGAGTGACTCCAGAGAGTTCACTCATAAACATTCAGACTTTCCAAGGCCAGCCTGGCATCACAAGTAGTGCTCCTGTTATGCTCTAAAACAACAAACTGTGTAGTGTAACCATAGTTTGATTACTATTATTGTTACATAAATATAAAGTAATTCCATCTTCATACATTTCTGGAAGGGTGCGCTCAGTAGCTCCCCGTAATTACTGCCCTACTCCATATAGGGCTGCTAAGCCATAGGAAATCGCACCAGATCTCCGAGACCTTCTCGAGCCACCAAGACCTAGGACCAGAATCTAAAACTGTAAGCCAGAACAGATCAATCAAATAATATTTTAATTAATATTATTATCTGTTAACAAATACAGTTAGTTGAATAATATTTTGTGACATGAATATACTAGCTCAACAATTGCCAAATTTTACAGGGACCATTTATGATCTACTAGTCGAATTTGGTAATCAGTGTGTGAGGAAGCTCAAGAGGAAACAGATGGTCAGAGAGAAAATAGTGGAGAACCTCGCAGACCACCATTACTACGTCAGTCAAGTACCATAATGTCCCCTACGAAAACATCCACTCCTGACTCTAGGACTAAAGTCAAGAGACATCCTCTAACAGGAAAAGGTAAATCCCCAAATTTTAGTTTAATTAATTGTTATGACACATTACATTTGTACCTAATATAAAAGAAATCTAAAATCATTCCATTTCAGTCCCTCTCCCACCAGTCTGTCATGCACTGTTGAATGTAACATGATCTTCCTTTATTATGAAGATAGAAATCTGTATTATTTTGGAATTTTCATAGAATAATTTGTGGTCTTTATCTGGTTTGGCCTCCTCAGTAGCAGTAGCTCTGTGTGGATTACTGTAATGGATCCTCATGGCAAATTCTACCAATCAGGCTCGGAAACTTTCTCGTGCCATGAAGAGCAAAGACTCCTTCATATGGGCAGGGAAGCATATTGAGATTAATGCTGAACTCTTAACTAAATAAACCTTGCAAATTGGTTGCCAATGTGAAGTTTGTGAGAAGGAATATGTAGTTAATGGTGTGAGAGGTTGTGTGTTGTGCTCAATCCTTGCTCTAGTGGGAGTCAGAGTCTTGCATTTATAGCTAGGTCTTTGTTTGAGGGTTGTCTTTAGTGATCATTCCATGTTCTATTTCTGTGTGTCCTTCCTTACCGTACCTAGCTTAGACAGGCTTCAGTTTACAGGTGCCATAATGGTTCCACTAGTGCCTTACTTTTCCACCCATTGTCTGATTCAGTCCTTACAATTCTTTTCTATGCATATGGTAGGCTGTTTACCATATATCTCTGTTGATTGGGACGAGATGCATTTCCCACCCAGTCCAGAGCTAGACCTTGCTTCTTACAGCATCCAGGATAGTTGTCCTGGATAGGTTTTTTTTTTTTTTTTTTTTTTTTTTTTTTTTTTTTTTTTTTTTTTTTTTTTTTTTACCCTGACAGCCATTCTCTTGCCTATGTTCATAATCCTGTTGAGTTCAAAAAGGGGTGTTTCATTACACCTTTATGCTTTATTTTTATTTTTGTCATTCGATGTGTGTCGGAAGAACATGTGCCTCCATTCCTATTACATATACATGTAATATACATATATAGATTTAGATTAGTCTTGCAGATTTTAGCCAGTTAAACAAAAATAAACGATTGCATTAAGAACAAATTCTTGAGTATGGATAGAGAGGAATGCAAATTCCCAACTAAGCTACAAATGTAGGGATATTTTCTTTGTGTTTTTCTGTGCTACAGTATTCCTTTTCAATACTTCCTAAGGCAAGCTCATTGAATATCCTATTGGACAAGTAAATGACTAGCTAGGGTTATCTTGAGATGATTTCGGGGCTTAGCGTCCCTGCGACCCAGTCCTCGACCAGGCCTCCTTTTTGTTACACACCCCCAGGATGCAGCCCATGGCAGCTGTCTAACTGCCAGGTACTTATTTACTGCTAGGTGAACAGGAGCATGAGGGTGAAAGAAACTCTGCCCATTTGTTTCCGCCTCCACCGGCAATCGAACCCAGAACCTTAGAACTATGATTCCCAAGCGCTGTCCACTCGGCTGTCAGGCCCCTATAAAGGTGACATGCTGTACTAGCACAACAGGGTTCTTTTCAGAACCTGTCTGATGTGCAATACTGGTGCTAGGGGGGGCATTGAAAAAGAGGTATTATCTAGCCTGGGCTTATTACCACAGAAAGCAAATTGTTAAGCACTCAAAGGCTGTCTAGCCCTATTTGGCATCATTTGAATCCTCTTAACCACACTAAACACACTAAACCAAGTGGTAGTTTGCCAACTGGCCACATCCTGCAGCTGCCAGCAGAAGTAAACACCAAACCAACACCAGAACCCCAACCTCTTAACAAGGTAAAACCTGTATTAGGAAACCTTTAAAGGAGGAACTCACTATTGAAGTATAAACCTAAAACAGAGATGGGAATGATAAATCACCAGCCACTTCATGGAACAAAAAATTAAAACATAAAGAAGTATAGTATTCCAATACATACGAATCACCCTAGCAAATGAACAGCAGCTTCTAAGTCTTGTAACAAGTACTTAACTGAATCAAGTCTGTCCAAATCTATTCTTGGGACAAGTCTGGAGAAATGGGATAAGGCTTGGGGCTTGAGGATGGGGTCTTGGTGTTAGTTTGATTGCTGCAATCTGAGAGCTGTTGGAGGTGGTGGTTATTTGTGAATACAATGGAAACTCAGTACTCAAACTTAATTGTTTCCAGAAGGCCATTCGAGTGCTAAGCCATTTGAGTACCGAATATTTTTTCCCATAAGGAATACTAGGAATTTACAATAAGAATTTACAATAAATAAATGGATTAATTCATTTTCAGCCACAAAAATTCAAAAATAAATACAATAATTAAATTAAATAATTTTCTTCTAATTTTGCTCTTATGGCAACATGGTGATTTATTTATGATAAAAATATAAAAAATATCCAAGAAAACTAGAGAAAGTTTACTGAGAAGTTTAATGAGGGTTATGCACTAAATGACAGCTACTGAGGAACCGACTCATCCATTACGCATGTTTGTTTGAGTGCTGAACGAATGGTCAACTACCAAGCACAAACACAACGTTTGAGTGTGTTCAAGTTGGAAGCCGTTCGAGTACCAAGGTTCCTCTGTATGGCTATTGGAACAGAATGCTACTTGGGGTCCCTGTGATGCCAAGTAGGGCTCGGAAGGCTTTATGTGTTTATCAATTTACTTTCTGATGGGGACATTTATCAAATATCCCTGTTGCACAAGTGTGAACTGTCACTGCCCTGACAACCAACATTTGTCCAGTGGGACATTGTGATCTTGCCATAGGGAACATCTAATACTCGTGCTTAGAAAGGAGCTTTTTGTTGTCATTCAAAACCCAATTTCTTTTCAGCTGTACAAGAGCACAATGCATATGCTTTAAATGTATGGCGTCGTGTTAAAGTAAAATTGGAGGGCAGAGATTTAGATCCAACAAGAAGAGCATCCGTTTCAGAGCAAGTAAGTTGTTAATATTACCTATCTTCCTAATTTCATAAGGATGGAAAAGCATCAGCCTAAAATATAAATAATGCATAATACAGATAAAGAATTTTGATATTACCTGTACAAGATAAAAAATGTTCATTCATGATATAATTAACATTACAGTAATTGTAGTGTCATTACAAATTAATCCACAGCAAAATCCCACTTTTCATAAAACCAGGTATAGAGTACTGCTCCTGAATTGTCATGAATTGAAATAATGCATAATGTATGACTGTTTCTTTTTAAGGTTGATTACACCATAAGAGAAGCAACAAATCTGGACAACTTGGCAACACTGTATGAAGGCTGGACACCTTGGGTATAAAATATGCAGCACCCCATCTCCTCCGAAATAAATATCATTCCCCATTACAAAAATTCAGTGATAGCATTATTTATGTTCATTTACATAAAATATAAGAGATAAGCATGTTTTGTTACATGAACTTTATTTTCTACAAGCATCTAATTCAAAGAAAATAACTTGTGGGAGAACTTGTTTCTGGTCATTGTATTTAAGTGTACAATGTTTAATTATGTATATTTAAAGCCTTTGAGTTACCCCAGGAGTTCCCTGCATTTACAACATCCTGTACTATTTGTCCTCTGGTATCATCGTTAAGGGGGATAATAGGAGCAGCTACTGGATATAATTCAGTACCAACCACATTGCATTTCAAGATACTATTTGCAGGTCTATTTATTATATTTACCGGTAAATATAAATGCTGTGTCCATTAAAATTAATTTTATTAGCTTGCCCTGCTTACAGGCTGTTCCTAACTTACCAACAGGATGGTTCCAAAAGACTTGTTTGAACTCAAAATCATATATCAGTAGGTGCAAAGCTATAAATGGAATTTTTCAGACCATAAATAATTATAGTAATGAACAAAATCCAAATTTCTTGGACATTTAACAAAAAAAAAGTTTTTTATTACCTTGAATGATGGAAATGTCTTGTTTGCCCGATTTGATGGTTTTGAAGAGCAGAGAAATAATTAGTAAAGGAGGCAGCAGAAGATGAAGGTGCATATCCAGTGATGCACTACAAGTCATTTGTATATTATTGGTCATTATTAAGGCACTTTTCCTCAAGAAATAAATCTACTAGAATAGTGCAGTAGAAGCACTGTTCATAATGAGGGGACTTAAAATAAGTTTGCATAACAGAAAGAGGGGATTTAACTGTGAAGTTTGAGATAGTTTGTAAGATGTTACAAATTTTATAAATAATATAAATCTATAAATTAAATAAAGTACCACCACCCTGTCATTTGCATCAATACAAAACAAAACATTTCTTATTTTTTTCATGCAGTATAAATGTAGGCATGCAAGCAACCCGTCCTCTTACTAATTACGTCGCTTTTCGTTCGTATGGGCACTACGGTCAAAAATGGTCGTACTGTAAAATGGAAGCTGCTCGTGAAAGTGACTTACCATTCCGTTTGCCGTTTTGGGTTCTCTGGCTTAGGCTGTTAGGTTATGAGAGGACGCTTTCAATTAATGGTTTTCATGACGTTTGAAACCCATGGGAAATCCCTGCTCTCCTAACTGACCAGAGAACCCAAAACTTTTTGTTTATTTTTAATTCCAATACAGTTATTTTTGGTAATGTATAGGAGGGAAAAGAAACGTAATTTGTAAGAGGACGGGCCATTTAAAGAGCTAAGAGGACCAACATTATTCAGAATCTTTGCCTGCTATGGTTTCTTCATTACCTAAATATTGGGTCTGGGGAGCTCCATTTACCTGGCGTATTACCCTCTACATTTAATTTCCCTTAGTTCACATCTTGATCTCTGATGTTTTCCGTTATACTAAATACTGCTAAAATAACATCCAGAAATGAAATACCATTTAGCAAAGGTACTATGGTAAGACTTTTTTTGGCATCGTCAACTCTAAAGTATAAAAACTAGAAATAAAACTAAATTAAACATTAATGGCCTTGAGAGAACAAGCTGATGAATTTTAAGATGCTTATTCAGTTAGAATTTTATTATCTTAACATTATTAAATAAAAAGTTATTATTTCATAATGAAAAACTCCATTGACAACTGTTAAACTTGTACATTTACTGTTGTAAATAAAAAAATTTGTTGTAAATGTCATTATAAACAAATTATCTATATTTAAGTAGTTTAAAATATATAAAATTACTCTGCCTTTATTTTTGGAAATTAAATAATAATGGTTATTGCCGTAGTCATCAAATATGAATAAAACAGTTTTCCCTTAATTTATTTGCTTTCATTGGATTCAATGAAAATATTAAATGTGTCATGGCACACTAAACAAAAATCAAGAAATTATCTCTAAAATATTTTGCATAAATTTGATTGTTGATAATCTGAATTGTCACATGAACCAATTTTGTTGAAATGTGATAAGGTTTATCCTTTTATTGGGAAATAAGGCAAATAAATTTTAAATTTTGATAAGTATATGGATTTATAAGCAGAATGTGTGCCTGTTTGCATATATTCAGTACAGTACATAGGTTCGAATCCTAATCACGGCTCCTACGGATTTTCTCACAATTCTTATATATTTAATTCTTTATGAAACACGAAGGTTTTCTCTTCCCGATGACTGCACAAGTGGTAATGCTCGGAGAGGCATCATAGTGGAACATCAATATTTATATATCAATGAACTAGTGGCTTTACAAGATTGTAAATACATGTACCATGCTATGTATCTTCACAAACCCAATGTACCTTCTTGTATATAAATAAATAAATAAAATAAAATAAATCTGCCTAATGTCTCTAATATTCTTAAACATATATTGTTTGCTGATGATACTACCCTCATTTATTCAGACCACAACCCACACACACTAAATAATGTTGTGAATAATGAATTAAAAAAAAATCCACTTATGGATGTCAACTAACAAACTAACACTAAACATAGAAAAGACCTACTACATCTTATTTGGAACTCAATTTCAGCACCCACATTCAACATAACAAAGAAAGTCTAAAACAGTTGGTATACTCTCCAAAATAAGATATGTTCCTAACTCTGCTCTCCTCTCACTATATTATGCACCAATCTATCCCTATCTTAATTATGGTATCTGTGCATGGGGGTTTACCACTGCAAACCACCTTAAGCCCATCATCACCCAGCAAAAATCTGCTATCAGAATAATAACAAACTGCTTTCAGACAACACTCAGCCCCCTTGTTTAAATCTCTAAACATGCTAAACATAAACTCACTTCACACATTCTCTTGTGTCAACTACATTTACAAAACCCTGTTCTTAAATGCAAACCATGCTCTGAAACTCTCCCTGGACAGATGTAATAGGACCCATTATCACCACACCAGAAATAAATATCCCTTTGATATCCACAGAGTCAAACTTAATCTGTGTAAACACTATGCAAATAAAAGGACCTAGTCTATGGAACTCACTCCCTAATGAATTGAAAAGCTTTCAAACTTTTGCCTCATTCAAAAGCAAAACCAAAAAGTATCTAATTCATCTTCATAGTGTCCCACTCTCATCCTTTAAGTTGCTCTGTATCTAGTGTTACCCAATCTCCCAATCTTTATGTACTTAATCCAAACAACTTTACCATTGTGATCATTGCTGTCTTCTTATATGTGCTAGCAATATGTTGCATTGTGCCTATTAATTTTTGTTAAATTACCTTTCAATGCAATCACTCTGAGCTACCTATGTGCTTTAATATTCCTACAAATCTCCCTCATCTCATTTTTTTCTTGCAATATACCTGTTATCATCTTATATATTTTGCTAGTATTTACCTACTTAAAATTTTCTGTTAGGTTAAGGACCTGGGGCCAGATTCATTAAGCAGTTACGCAAGTACTTACGAACGTGTACATCTTTCCTCAATCTTTGACGGCTTTGGTTACATTTATTAAATAATAATACAGGCATGAAAACTTCCCAATCAACTGTTGTTATTGTTATAAACAGCCTCCAAATGCTTTGGAACTCAACAATTGTTCAATAATTGTAAACAAAGCCACCAAAGAATCAGAAAAGATGTATAGGTTCGTAAGTGCTTGCGTAACTGCTTCGTGAAAGTGGCCCCTACCCGAAACGCCGCGCGTACTACAGTGGCTTTACAAGAATGTAATCACAATACTATGTATCCTCACACTCACAATGTACCTTCTTGTATATATAAAAAAAAATAAATAAATAAATTGGTAAGGCATGAATGTTGTTTCTTAGAGTGTTAGACTTGATGTTTGGCAGAGATGGCTGGATGTGTTAACGGCATCGCCTGATCATTGCTGTTCTTTACTTGAATTTATCTGAGGCCCACCATCTCTCTAGTGGACTCGACGGGGACAGAAAGCCGCCACTCGTCAAAGCTCCGACCATTGATTCTGAGGTTTATTTTTCATCTGGATTTTGAACTGGTTAAATTTATAAACTTATGGAATGAAACAACATATCTTTTTGTTCTACATTGTGGTTTGTTGAGCTTGAAATAGTTGTTGTTTGTTTGAGTTACTGCTGACCTTTTAAAGAGTTGGTCTGGATTAATATCCTCCAAATTGCTAAGTATTTTAAGTTTCGATGAGATCCTCCCCTTTCCTTCCTCACCTACATGCAAGGTCGTAGATTTTTAGATTTTAAAAAGCATTCGCCAGTCTTCCAATATATATTCAGTAAACTCTCATGCAGAAAAGGATATAGGAACTCTACAACCTCCTATATATTTGTCAACCCATCCTCGACTCAAGTCCATTACATTCAGCGGTCAACCCCACAGACGCATTCATAAATTTTAACATGCTGTTCATTCAAAACGGGAATTTTCTCAAGTATAAATTAATATTATAATATATTAGCATATTGTGTATAAATAGGCATAGGTTAGGTTAGGTCAGGTGTTTAGGTTCTGTTGGCGATTATTTGTATTTGTAGTACGTGGGTGAAGCATTTACAGCGTTGTGGTTCGAACAAAATTCGTCAGTGAAGCACTTGTTCCGGATATGTTCGAACGTCAGCAGTTGTGAGTCGTGTGTAAACCGCTTTTCATTCATAAACATGGGGTTTGGCGGGTGCATGTAATCACTTTGGATCTTTGTTTGGAGGACGGGCTGATATTTGTATTTGTAGTACGTGAGTGAAGCATTTACAGCGTTGGGGTTCGAACAAAATTCGTCAGCGAAGCACTTGTTCCAGAAATGTTCGAACGTCATCAGTTGTGAGTTGTGTGTAAACCTTTTTTCATTCATAAACAGGAGGTATGGCGGGTGCATGGAATCACTTTGGGTCTTTGTTTGGAGGACGGGCTGGGCAAATCGTTTGATTAGTTCATCAACAAAAGTGAGATTTTGGTTTCATTTAACAAGTTTTTCTGTGGGTTGGAAGAAAACGCACCACGTGGGGGCTTAATTTATTATTAATTATATAAATTAATTACTTACATAATAATTACAAATTACAAATTATTATATAAATTACTTACAAAGTAATTAATATGAAATTTATCACAAAATAAAATAATCATAAATGATTATTAAAGAAGTTCTTGCATGAAGAAGCATAGGCTAATTATAACGACTAAATGGATAAAAAATACTGCCTCATAATGAATATTGGATGACCCATAGACGTGCGGTTCTTCATGCATAATAGAATGATGATAGATGGAGTAACTGGTGTGAATTTCACTTTGCCTCAAGCCTCCGAAATTAGTTGATGTTCCTGGGATATTACTGCCGACTTCTAGATGTTACCACTGCTAGGCTTAGGCTCGGCTACAAGTACCTCTGGGAGTTTGTAACATTGCTGATGTAGATTTGACTAAATGTAAACTCTGTCAGCAGAACTATTCGCAGACTTTGCGTCATTATATAATGGAATGTGAAAAAATTGCGGAATTTAGAGATAACACCATCAATAGTGTCCAAGAAATGTGTAAGTACTTCATTCACAATGATGTGCTGCCCGAAATTTTAGCGAAGTATCCAAAATTTGCTTACTGTCGGTAATGCATGCACATGACTGTAAAGCTGCCGCCCAGTTGGGTGGGTGTGCAGCAAGACTAGTAACTGTGTGACTCACTATAGATGTAAAGTGCCTTGTATAGTGACTGTTGTGAGCCTCTTGTAGTGTCACTTGTGACACTCTTTGTGTCACTTGTGACACAAAGATTCTTGATGTGTGTATTTGTGTGAGTGATTAGATATGTATGTGTATGTATATGTGTATACGTATATATATATGTACATGTATGTATGAGGGTGTGTACATGTGTATACAACATTGATAATTTTGTAACTAGCGTCAAACATTGTTATTTGCTTAGCTAAACGAACTAGAGGGTTCAGTTCCTGAACCGATTATGTGCCTCTGTAATCCTTTACACCACCGCCCACGGGATGGGTATGGGGTGCATAATAAAGAAAGAAATTGAATTGAATCATAATGAATAGTGAATGGGCATAAAAAATTATACAGCAAATAATGGATAGCCGTTATCATGCTAATGTAATTCAATTGCCGTGAAATCTGTAATTAGACTGCGGTAATTCCAGTTCTTGGTATTCTTGGCTTATCACTTTGGGGGTTCCGTCGGAGCACCCCCAATCCCGTGAGGGCCAGCGGCGCGGTGTTGAACTGAAGTAGTATGCATTTATGGCTTCGGCAGGTAGGCAGTCCCATGGATTTATGCTGATAAATATCTCTTGTTTTCTGCCCTACATTAATTGTGACTTGTTAGGCTTGAATTAGAATACGTTAATCCCAATCTCTTTAATTAAAAGGTTGAACGTGACACAAGAACCCATTTGAGTAATAAAATAATATGGGATCTCAATGTTTATTCGTCGAAGCCTCAATACCACAGGATAGTGATAAAATGAAAAATACATATGAAGAAAAATAATGAAGAGACTGGCTTCATGACACCTCTACGACCACTAATGATGGTGGCCATCAGATCAACTAATAATCTACTTGAGTATCCCATATTTCCAGATGTTTCCTGTATACACACAGTTCCCAAACACTTGTCCTGGTTATGACAGATGGCAGCACAGTCGCACACAGTTCCCTGGTCGTTACATAACAGCTAGCCGACTTTTCTACTATTTTTTGTTTTTTCGTTTATTCAGTGAACTGGTGCCGTCTTGGTTAGTGGACAACACGACCCGCTCGTCACCCGTAACTCGACGACGACGACACCACCTCAACGGAGCTAGAATCTTGGAGGGCTGCAGAAAACCGTTTGGTGAAACGCGAGTTTTCCGACAGTCATACTGGATGTGGATTAATTATTTGGCTGTAATTGGCTTTTGCATTCGGCGATTCTAACGTAAATATTAGTGTCTTCGTCATCTGTAATCGATGTAATTTTTGCTAAGTGATTAGTACTGTAATATGTGTTTATCATTCATGTTTGTCAGGTGGATCCACCAACTGGCCTATATACCTGGTTGATACCTGGTTGATGGGTTCTGGGAGTTCTTCTACTCCCCAAGCCGGCCCGAGGCCAGACTGACTTGTGAGAGTTTGGTCCACTAGGCTGTTGCTTGGAGCGGCCCGCAGGCCCACATACCACCACAGCCCGGCTGGTCCGACACTCCTTGGAGGAAACAATCTAGTTCCTCTTGAAGATGTCCACGGTTGTTCCTGTAATATTTCTAATGCTTGCTGGTAGGACGTTGAACAACCGTGGACCTCTGATGTTCATAAATCAGAGCTTTTTGGAAATTAATGAGCTGTTTGAAGTATAAAACGATTATAATTCCCGTAGTCGGAGACACTAGGAAACCCATGTTTAAACTTATCGTAATCAAGGTACCGAGCCCTACTCCCATAAGANGATGCCTGAAAGATCAGTTGAAGAGGGATGCTGAGCTCAGGTGCACATTCTCTCAGAACCCATGGTGAAACTCCATCTGGACCACTGCTTTGTTCTACTTAGCTCTTTGAGCATTTTTTCCACTTCGTCTCTAGACACCTCTATGTGCTCTATGTTGTTCTCTGGAATTCTTATTGTATCTGGTTCCCTGAAGATTTCATTTTGTACAAACAGACTTTGGAACTTTTCGTTTAATGTTTCACACATTTCTTTTCATTTTCCGTGAATCTATTTCCCATTTTCAACCTCTGAATATTATCCTTTACCTGCAATTTGTTGTTTATGAATTTATAGAATAGACCTGGTTCTGTTTTACATTTGTCTGCAATCCCTTTTTCAAAATTTCTTTCTGCCTCTCTCCTCACTGCCGTGTAGTGTGTTTCTCGCATCTTTGTATCGCTGGTATGATTGGGGGTTTGGCCTCTTCCTGTATTGATTCCATTTTTGTGTCTTTTGGTCTCTGGCCCTCTCGCACTTTCTGTCGAACCAATCCTGTTTCCTAGTTCTGCTTCTCTGTTTTGTATAAATTTTTTGTGCCTTTATCATATATTTCACAAAACTTGACATACATCTCATTCACTTCCTTGCCTAGCAACAAGTCTGTCCAATTATACTCCCTAAAAAATTTTCTAAGGTTGCCATAATGTCCTCTCCTAAAGTCAGGTTTTTCAATTGCATCGACCATCATATTTTCTTCCAGATTATAACGCATTGCATACTTTATCCCCAAAAAGACATGGTCACTTTTACCCAAGGGAGGAAGGTACTGAATGTCAAATATTTCTTCCTCCTTCCTGGTAAATATCAAATCTAGCATGGAGGGAACGTCACCTTCCCTCATCCTCGTAGCTTGTTTAACATGTTGATACAAGAATGTTTCCAGGATGAGGTCTACAAATTTACAGGTCCAGAAATCTTCTGTTTTAGCTTCATATGCTTCCCAGTCTATGGATTTCAAGTTGAAGTCGCCGACTATCAACAGTCGTGAACTATCGTTATCCGCTCTCGCTATGATCTCTCTCATTATCGTTATAAGACCTTCTCGTTTACTATCTAGCTCCTCCTTTGACCATGTGCTGCTTAGCGGTGGACTATATGCATTTATGATCACTAGTTTATCATCCTCATGGCAGATCTCTAGTGCTATTATGTCAACTTCTTGTGGATTGGTAGTCATTATTTCGTTCACCTTTAGGTGTTCTTTCACCAGCACAGCAACGCCACCGCCTTTCCTAATTTTTCTGTCCCGTCTCCAAATTGAGTAGCCCCTTGGGAATATGACCTCATTTAAAATAACATCTTCAAGTTTTGTCTCCGTGAGTGCAACAATGTCTGGTGTCTGCAGCTGTATTATATCACTTAACTCCAGTATCTTTGACCTTACTCCATCTATGTTGGTGTATGCAATCTTCAGGAACTTGTTCCCCATCTTCTTATTTTTCACTCCCCCTTTCTCTAATGATTTTGTTGGTTTGCTTTTATGTACCACTTTACTGGTCTGCCTACCCCTATCACTTTGTAGAAAAAGAATTGATTTCTTCTTCATTCCTGCTCTCATTTAAACGTTTTGCCTCGGCGAGGTTCAGTTTCAGCTTCTCTCTATCTTCTTTTGAAAGATCTCGTCTTAATGACCACCCTTTCCCATCCTCAACGCTTTGTAATTTTCTGGCATTCCTTAGTACTTCTTCCATCTGTTTGGCACCGTTTAGGGTGATCCTCAAAGGTCAATCTTTCCCTTTTACATATCTGCCTATTCTCCTGTAATCGCACACATTCTCTTTGGTTGTAAGACCTTCCACGAGGCCAACAATTTTATCTACTACTTTTGCTTCTTCTACAGCTCTTTCTGACCTAGATGTTATCTCCTTTTCTTTGCATCCAAAAATGATCAGGGACTTACTCCGATCAACTGTGTTTTGCACCAACTTTGGGTTAGATGCCAATTCTTTTCTCACTTCTAGCCTAATGTTTGTTTTATCTTGGTTGCTGCAGTGTTTGACTTCTTTTACTGCTTCTTCTATTTTTTCCTTCTCCTTGGCCACTTGTGCATAGGTGAGTTGCATATCTTTCTTGCACTGTTCTATTCCCTGTGTGTGTGTGTGTGTGTGTGTGTGTGTGTGTGGTGTGTGTGTGTGTGTGTGTGTAATTACCTAAGTGTAATTACCTAAGTGTAGTTACAGGATGAGAGCTACGCTCGTGGTGTCCCGTCTTCCCAGCACTCTTTGTCATATAACGCTTTGAAACTACTGACGGTCTTGGCCTCCACCACCTTCTCCCCCAACTTGTTCCAACCGTCTACCACTCTGTTTGCGAAAGTGAATTTTCTTATATTTCTTCGGCATCTGTGTTTAGCCAGTTTATATCTATGACCTCTTGTTCTTGAAGTTCCAGGTCTCAGGAAATCTTTCCTGTCGATTTTATCAATTCCTGTTACTATTTTGTATGTAGTGATCATATCACCTCTTTTTCTTCTGTCTTCTAGTTTTGGCATATTTAATGCTTCTAACCTTTCCTCGTAGCTCTTACCCTTCAGTTCTGGGAGCCACTTAGTAGCATGTCTTTGCACCTTTTCCAGTTTGTTGATGTGCTTCTTAAGATATGGGCACCAAACAACAGCTGCATATTCTAGCTTTGGCCTAACAAAAGTCATGAACAATTTCTTTAGTATATCCCCATCCATGTATTTAAAAGCAATTCTGAAGTTAGAAAGCATAGCATAGGCTCCTTGCACAATATTCTTTGTGGTCTTCAGGTGATAGTTTTCTATCTAGAACCACCCCTAGATCTCTTTCTTTATCAGAGTTCTTTAAAGATTTCTCACATAATATATAGGTTGTGTGGGGTCTATGTTCTCCTATTCCACATTCCATAACATGACATTTATTAACATTAAATTCCATTTGCCAAGTGGTGCTCCATATACTTATTTTATCCAGGTCTTCTTGAAGGGCATGACAATCATCTAAATTTCTTATCCTTCCTATTATCTTAGCATCATCAGCAAACATGTTCATATAATTCTGTATACCAACTGGTAGATCATTTATGTAGACAATAAACATCACTGGTGCAAGAACTGAACCCTGTGGTACTCCACTTGTGACATTTCTCCAGTCCGATACATTGCCTCTGATCACAGCCCTCATTTTTCTATCAGTCAGAAAGTTTTTCATCCATGTTAGAAGCGTACCTGTCACTCCTCCAATATTTTCCAGTTTCCAGAACAACCTCTTATGTGGAACTCTGTCGAAAGCCTTTTTTAGGTCCAGATAGATGCAGTCAGCCCAACCATCTCTTTCCTGTAATATCTCTGTTGCTCGATCATAAAAACTGAGTAAATTCGATACACAGGATCTACCAGATCGAAAACCATACTGTCTGTCTGATATTATATCATTTCTCTCCAGGTGTGCTACCCATTTAGTTTTAATTATTTTTTCCAATATTTTGACTATTACACTTGTCAATGATACCGGTCTATAATTAAGGGGGTCTTCCCTGCTTCCACTCTTGTAAATTGGAACTATGTTAGCCTTTTTCCACACATCAGCTACAACTCCTGTAAACAGGGATGCCTGAAAGATCAGTTGAAGAGGGATGCTGAGCTCAAGTGCACATTCTCTCAGAACCCATGGTGAAACTCCATCTGGACCAACTGCTTTGTTCTTATTTAGCTCTTTGAGCATTTTTTCCACTTCGTCTCTAGACACCTCTATGTGTGTGTGTGTGTGCGCGTGTGCGCGTGTGCGTGCATGTGTGACGATTATGTTTTGGACCTGGTTAATATACACATTGATGCAACAAATTATTGAGGTGCAATGCAACTCAATGTTACATGAATGTTTTTTTTATAAATGTACAGTATTTCAGATTATTCTCGATTTATATAACTTTAATGTATATATTTTGCAAGCACTGTTAGGCATCCTGCTCAGATGATAATTTTTATTTCCAGGTATACTTACCTCTTTAAGGGCTTAGAGGACCTGCACTTGGATGAGCGAATTATGCAGTTTCTTGAGATCGTCAATACTATGTTGGCCAAAAATCAGAGGTACTGTAATGTGTATAAAAGAATAAGAGGAATGGAAATCAGCAAACTTTGACAGTCCTGTAGTTTTAGAGCTGACCTATGTGGTGAAATTTTTGTCTAACATTTACTAAATAATTTTATGATTTCAACATGTAATTAAGAGCAGGAAATGTACTGAAAATATGGGTATTTAAATATGTATGTATGTATGTACTTACCTAGTTGTGCTTGCGGGGGTTGAGCTCTGGCTCTTTGGTCAGTATGTATGCATGTATGTAATACAGTACTGCATTACTGCACATAAACTGTCCCTTTGGGTCACCTGACAGGGAAAAATGTGTTTCCAGTAACAATAAATAACTTTAAATAAAGTTAAAGTAACTGTTTTGTGTCATAGAGTACATGGATTTATTGATTGATTTGTTCACATGTCATTAGTATATTCTGATTTTGTAGAATGTTATTGACTTTACAATATATTTTATATCTTTTCAGAGGAAAAGATTGTGTTTACCGTGCTCGCTATTACTCAGTGGTGCCCCTTGGGCCACGCTCGGGGCTCATCCAGTGGGTTGGTAGTGCTACACCATGTTTGGATTGTACAAAAGGTGGCAGCAACGGGAGGCACATGCAATGTTGCTAAAGATACATTCATCTGCAGTTTCTATTCACCCTCAAGGTTTGTTTTTATTTTAGGTATTGCTATCGGTTATCTGGTCTGTTTTGTGGAGGTAACCATTGATGGTTCGGATGGTCTGTACGTGATGGGGGAAATAAGAAGCCATAGTCAAATGAACAACTCTCTTCATGCTCTTAAATAAGAGATTTACCAGTACAGGACCTCCTTTCCTAGATGCATTGCATTAATTTTTTCCACAGCAGTAGACCAGAATTTGTATACCCAGTGATTAAGTTTAAATTATTGCACTCAGATGCTCCATAAGACATGATCTTACTGTCCTCTGGTTAGGATCTGGTGCAGCAAGGCAGGTCAACATTCTGCACCAGTGAAGCGAGGTACTTTTCAAAGTGTTTCTGCCTAGTCATACTTGTGCTAAGGAGATACTCAATTGTGCCTAAAATTTAGACAGAAAAGTGTACATGAATTCAAACGCTCTTTCAGGTGTATCTTGACAATGGAGACTGTCGAGATGCACCTCTAGCCAGGTCATTACCCATAGCTGCCACCAGATGGCAGTACCAATACAATAACATTTCATCCTGATTGGCCTCGCCTTCAGGTTTTGTGGGTAAGCAAAAACCAAACTTTCAGGTAAGTGGCTTGTACTGTATTATCATTAGGAAATTTGCTTTTTGTGTAGTAGATTATGGTTCAATAACAAATACTTCTTGTGTGTAATTTGCTCAATTTGCTCCAAATAAGTTCCTTTTTGGAGCCAGCATTAAAGTGTCTAGGCTATAATTGACTGGTTGTCTAGATATATCTTCTTTGTGCTTATTCACCTTAGTGCATGCTTGAGTTTATTCTTCTTAAATGTATAGCTGGTTGCTTCCTTGCCTGATTGTGAGGATACACACTTCATTGTTTATCTCTAGCTCTAGTTTATCTCTAGCCACCTTGGTCGTCCTTGTTCATTCTCAATTTCTTGGCTCTTTATTCCAAGACATAAATCTTTGAGTTATGCATACTTGCTTGATGGGGTTCTGCAAGTTGTTCTTGTCCCCAAGCCCGGCCCAAGGCCAAGCTTGACTAGTGAGAGCTTGGTCCAATAGGCTGTTGCTTGGAGTGGCCTGCAGGCCCACATATCTACCACAGCCTGGTTGGTCCGGCACTTCTTGAAGAAGACTATCTAGTTTTCTCTTGAAGATGTCCACGGTTGTTCTGGCAATATTTCTTATACTCGCTGAGAGGATGTTGAACAACTGTGGATCTCTGATGTTTATACTGTATAGTGTTCTCTGATTGTGCCTATGGCACCCACTGGTTCTATTCTGCATTTTCTTCCATATTGTTCACTCCAGTACGTTGTTATTTTACTGTGTAGATTTGGGACCTGGCCCTCCAGTATTTTCCACATGTACATTATTTGATATCTCTTGTATTATTTCTAGTGAGTACATTTGGAGAGCTTTGAGACTAGCTGGCATGAAACTAGCTTTGACTAGCTGGCATGAAACTAGCTTTGACTAGCTGGCATGAAACTAGCTTTGACTAGCTGGCATGAAACTAGCTTTGACTAGCTGGCATGAAACTAGCTTTGACTAGCTGGCATGAAACTAGCTGGCATGAAACTAGCTTTGACTAGCTAGCACAAGACTAGCTATTTTGAGACTACTAACATGTACTAGTGCCTTTAAGAAACTGTCTTCTTTTATTCTAGCTCAGTAGTGCATGCACCTGCAGTGCTTCTCTCCTCTTGAGACAACTACATTGAATTTACAAGGTGGTGGATGAGGGTTGTGACATAGTAGAAGGTTTGGTAGTTAACCAATTGCTAAGTTGCACCTTGAAGTGCATTTAAGTTCATGTAATGCACTTTTTTGTCTGCAATCTAGTTTGGATTGAGCGTTCTCCAGTGTCTGCTAATATTACCCATTTGGGACAGTTTAAAAAAGTTCCTTGCTGCAAGGATGCAGAATGTCGACCTGACGGCTGAGTGGACAGCACCTAGGGTTCGTACTCCTAAGGATCTGGGTTCGGTCCCCAGGGGAGGAGGAAACAAATGGGCAGAATTTCTTTCACCCTGATGCACCTGTTCACCTAGCAGTAAATAGGTGCGTGGGAGTTAAATTGCTGCTATGGGCTGCTTCCTGGGGATGTGTGTGTGTGAAAATTAGGATTGAGGACTTGCCCAAAATGCTATGCGTGCTAGTGACTGTACAAGACTGTACTATTGTATATATCAATAAATAAAAAAAATAAAAAAAATGTCAATCTGCCCTAATCCAGATTTTAACCATAAGTCAGCAGGATCTTGCCTTAAAGAGCAACTAAATGTCCTGCTCACAAAAAGTGCTATTCATATTTACTTAACGTTTGATTTTTTATTTGCAGCTCCTCCACAGGTTCCTCGGCCATCAGAATTATACTATAGCAAGCTGACTCCTCGACTGCGAGATGCTGGCATTAGTCTAGACAACCGAAAAGAATGGCCATTAGCCATAATGCGAGATGTTCTTAAAGAGCTTATCAAAGATACTCCATCAATCTGCTGTCTAGGTGAGTTACTTTTGATTTGCTAACATTCACTGTTTAATTTCTCTGTTGTGTGATGCTTAGAAGTGTGATATTATTGAAAATATTTTAGCACAAGCTTGCTTGTTTTATCAATTTTTAATAAAATGGGATATCAAGATCTCAAATAGGGATTTCTTATGTATATCAGTATCATTAAAACCTTTCACTACAATAAGTGGGAACACCTGCGTCATGTCATGAAGAACATACCTGTAATTCAGCAATAAGCACATTAAAAAAATAAGTACTGTATATACAAAATTTTGTCAACACCCTGGAATGTTTGTCCAGATATCTGGCCTTCAAACAGGAGTTTGGGTCTGGTAGATGTTGGTACTTGGCAATAACACAGGAAAAGTCACCTATATGGTGGATCTAAATACGTCAGGAATAATTAGCTTTTATTCAAGATAATACATAGTCACCATTATGAGTGATATAATGTTTAATGGTAAATAGGAAAAGGAGTATTGGTTCTTCATGTTAGATATGTAAAAGGAAAAAAAAGAGAGAACTTATATAATAAGGAAAATGCCAAATCAGTATAGACAAATACTGTTCAGAATTATTATTTCTGTGTTGATTTCAGTAGCTTCCTGGAACTTAAGACACTTGCACTGCAGTGCCTTCCATCAACCTTTTTTTGCAATAGGCCAGAGTGAGAGCATAGCAGGGTGAAGTGCAAGTGCCTCCCAAGAAGTTTGAACGCAGAAGGCCTTCTCTTTCTGCTTAGTTTCTCAGGATGTTCATTGGACTTGACTTGATTTTCTTTTCCTCATTAGGTGTCTCAGGGTCCTCCCCAACTGTATACTTCGCTAATCCAACTAGTTACAGTAGTTTGGTGGCACTTTGTTGCCAAATATCTGAGAAAGCTTGAATTTTGCAATGCTTCTTTGTGTTACAACGTGCAGTTTGGCTCGGTTGTGCAATTTATCTTTGCACTCTATGAGCTCCCTGCCCCTTAGAGAGGACAAGAGGGAAATTCAAAATGTTCGTGCTCCCAGCTGGCAAGAATCATTCATGCCTAACATGGCAATAGTGTTCTGGAGATGTCAGTCTTTTACTGAGGCATTGCCCCGAGATGGTATGTTTTAATACTCTATTTTTTTCTCCAGCTTCATCCCTACTCACCGGTAAAGTTTGAAGTCGGGTAATAATGGTGAGGCTAAGACATTACAGTATCTGAAGGTGTGTAAACCACAGAAATATAGTTGATATTCAGTACTATAATGAATTTTCTTCATTCTAATGCTTGGTGCTCAGCCACACATCAAATTATTTTTAACCATATGTGTTTTATTACTGGCAATGAACTACAAATTACTGTACACTTGTATAATCCCATAACACAGGGAGTTATGGATGTGCAGCGTAAGTGCAGGAGATTGGTGGCACTTGACTCAGACCTACTCCATCTCAACTGCAGTGATGTCCATAATTGGGTATATCATTGGGCTTGGGGACAGACATTTAGATAATGTCCTAGTAAACCTTACTTCAGGAGAGGTAAGTGACCAGTATTCTAATACAGTAATTTATAAATTTTGTTGTTTGAAAGAAGTATTTCCATTGTAATTGTAAATAAAATTTTCACTCATTATTATTCCCAGTTTTCCATTTCTATGGAGTTTGGAGCCATCAGTCTGGAGAGAAAAGCTAGAATAATATCTGTACAGTGAAATAATGTTATAGATGTTGCAAGTATATAGAGCGCATTGAGTGTAATGAAATATCTCTCGTTAGCTGCACTGATCTTACAGCACTGGCTCACAAGAGACATATAGGATACATTAAGTTACTGTGACTTCTCTGGATATACCAGGGACACATCTTTTCAACCCACCAGAGATACAAGCCACAGGGCACCTATTCATCCTTGAATTCACCTCTGCACAAATGTAAACAAGATGCCATCTACCATAAGAGACCCAAGAGAAGAGAAGCCATAATAGGAAAATGTCATTATTTTAGGCACCCAACCATCAACAAAACAGAGAGGGACCAGAGACATATCATAACACCAAACCAGAGCCACTGGCTGAACAAGGAGCATAACAGAAAGACATAGGTGGGGCCGTATGGAAGCCTTACAGGTGCTCAACAGTGACAAGACCACCCAAGACTATTCAGAAAATCTGCAAGCAGTAATGATAGGCACACCATTGTGGCACTGTAATAAAATGATCATCATGGATCATGGAACCCATCACAAATATGATGGCTAACCAAAGCCCATTTTCAGAGAACTCTCATAGCAAACCATGATAATTACATGGTGATCCTATGTTCACATTCAAAGATTCAAGGTATGCACTCCCAGATCATCTGGGGCCCACTTCCTGTGACCTAAAGCACACTCCTTGTGATCCAGGGTAATCTTGATGAACCAAAGTACTTTCTTGATGAATTGGAGTTCTCTTCCGGTAAACCAAAATACCCTCCTGGGTAACACCAGGAGGTTGATAGGTTTGTTAAAGTGCTGCCTCAATCCTTATTCCTCGCTCATGATGAATCATCTTCATGTTTACGGGGTCCCATCATGTTCAGGATTTGACTTGTGTGGATAGGTGTTCCTTATACCCACTGCCCCTTGGCAGCACTTCACAGGTTTTTGCGAGACTCAGGTCTTGCCATGTGGCTCTCATCTTCCATCCTGAGTCTTTCTTTCCGCCACATATGGCCCCATTATTATGTGTGTGGTGTAATGGATCCCACCCAGGTGTATCCTTGTGCTTCTGGACCCTGGTCTTATGGCACTGAGGCTGCTACTTGGTGATAGGCAAGAAGTTGCTAAGAAAAATCTCACTTGTGCATTTTTTATTACCATACATTTGGGTTGTTTTATGCCACTCGCTTTTTATAGGCGGGTCACCTCCGTAGTGGGTCAATCTTTGATCCTTGCTTGCCTCATAATAAGGAAAAAGTAAGTGTGAAATGCAGCTTGCTTCTGCTTGGCAGAGATTGTCACAGAGGTGTGATGTGCCTAATATGGCCTTATAGAGCCAGTGCTATAATCATGGGAAGCTACTGAGGTGCCATCCAGAATGAGACATTTCATTACTCTCAGCACTTTATTTTCCTACAGTTCATGGTACAACTTACCAAATTTTAATTTCAGGTGGTCCACATTGATTATAATGTATGTTTTGAAAAGGGTAAAAATCTTCGTGTGCCAGAGAAAGTTCCTTTCCGCATGACTCATAACATAGAAGCAGCACTTGGAGTTACTGGAACTGAGGTCAGTAAATATTTGTTATCGATTTTGCAAGAAAAGTGTTTTCTTATTGTGTGTGTAGATTGGTTAACCTCTGCTACACTCACACTGCAGTTCTATTTAGTCCTTTACCTACATATTGGCCTCCAATGAATGATGTTTTTCTAACAAATATACAAAATTTTTCTCCTTGCTAGTGCTTTTATCTTTTCATATTTCATCTCCTACTTTTTTATGCTTGTTGAGGGCAGTCCTAATTGTTCTCCCACATTTCATTCTCTCTGTGCATGTAGGTGGTAACTGCTTAACTTAGACAAGGGACAATGAAGCATGTATATGTAGTTTTTGCTCAATAATTAAATGTATTTGAAATTTTTCAAAACTATTTATCAAAGATATAAATTGATAGTTGAAATCATTCTTGATAATTTGGATATTTAGACAAATTCACAGTGGCAGAACTGTGTCTGTTTTCAAGATGTTTTTCTACATTAATAATGAGTTGATAACTTTTTGGTTTTAAAGTTTTCATTAAAACATAAATGGTTATAAATATAATTTCATATTTGTAATAAACAGCATGCATTCAGAATTCAGGGTTTGTTCAGAATGCTTTCGTGTGGTACACTTAGTCTAATTTTTATATCATTTTATCTGTATCTCAGGGTGTCTTCAGAAGTGCTTGTGAGCAAGTACTGCGTACTATGCGGCGAGGAAGAGAAACACTTCTGACGCTCTTGGAGGCATTCATTTATGACCCTCTAGTTGACTGGACCCCAGATAGTGAATCAGGATATGCTGGTAAGAAATTAATTGCTTTAACTATAGATTTATATTGCTTTACAAACAAATTTGAATGAGAAAGAGACATAAAGCAGTATATATGGTGATTCTCTTTATTATCATTCAGGTGCTGTATATGGTGGTGACCAGGCATTAGTATCGGGTGCACGGCAGAGTAGGCAGCAGTTGGAACGGGGCCTCACCCTCAGCATGTTTGCTGTAAGGATGGCAGAAATGAAGGCTGACTGGATATCTAACAAGTAAGTTTTATATTTCAGTACCGTATATGTATGAAGTACTTGCAGGTGAAACATTATTTACAAATACAGTCTAAGAATCTTGGTGTTTTAGCTTCATTGTTGTTAGGGACATTGAAAATATTGTGTGTGGGAGTAAGTAGATGGAATTGGAATATTGACAGATTTATTGGAGTGTTCATAACTAAACAAGTATGAAGATGAGCATTCTGTCCTTTAATTAGCCATTTAAAAGTAGGAGTTGTAAGGAAAAGGAAAACTGAAGAGCAGACCAAGGAAAATAAGAGTGTTGAGAAAATTTATTGACTTAGCTTCATGTTTTTAATATATACCTTTTCATTTAAATTCACCGTATTCTCTCTCAGGTTGGAAGTGTTAACTGCCATTCCAGAGGTGGAAGCAAGTCTCGGTGAATGGCTGAAATCGCACGAAGTTTTAGCAGAAGCAGAAGCCAACTTACAAGATGGTCACCACTTAATGGCTATGCTCAAGGTTATTTTAGTCTACACAACATATTTATAGTGTAAAATAAATACTTGCATTGGATAGAACCTGATTTTAACCCTTAAGCTGCTGAGGGGTCCTGAGGAGATTTACACCCCTGTGTGCAAGAAAACAAAATATTCTAAAAAATTATTTCATCTTCTAAAAATGTTAATTTGTGTTCCCTGAGCACGGGGAAAAAAAATCGTAAGTGACATATTTTGGGCGCAATAGACCGAGGAAGTCTGGCAAAAAGTTGCCGTTGACAGAGTGGTTGTCAGAGCCGGTCAGCGTCACCTGTGCTGACAGGTGGGAGTTGCCATAAAGATATTACCACTTAATTATTTCAATGTCTCTGATTTATTTTTTCTTAGTTTTTTGCAGTAATATTATTCAATAGTGTGTATTGTGATATATTTATATAATAAAAGGGGTGAATAATCGCTATACTCAAAAGTATGGTGTGCATATTAGTGATTCAATTATTATGTTCATAAAATAATAAACAAATAGTTTTGCTGTTATTACACTCTATACACAGGTTATATATAAGTATCTGTATGTTTTATTCACCGTAACGAACCACTAAGTTGATATTGAGAGTCGAAAAGCAACGAGGAGTGACTGCCACACACTAGCCAGCCACTCGTTGCCACTCCCTCAACAACGCCTCACTCGCCCACTTTCTCCTCCCACCATCCTATTTTATATTTTATTCACAATATACAGACGTTATATATAAGTATCTACATGTTTTGTTCACCACAGCTGTACAACTAAGCTGATATAGTTAGTTCAGGCACTAAGAGTCGTTGCTACACACAGTCAGCTGGCGGCTCCCTCACTCATTCAAGGTCACACGCACTAAACTTTCTCCCCCAACAATACTGTTTGCAGTGTTATTACACTATATACATGTATCATATATAAGTATCTACATGTTGTATGCACCGTAACTTTACACCTAAGCTTGTAGAATGGCCAAAGAGCATAGTGGCCACCCTCTACACAGCCAGACAAATCATGCAAACGATGTCACCTCTGTCACCCAAGTGGCTCCTCCCAACATAATCCTTTTGCTGTTATTACACTAATACACACATTATATATAAGTATCTACATTTGTGTTCACTATGGAGAACCACTGAGCTGGTATGGTGAATGCAGACAATAACAGGTGGCCACACAGTCAGTAAACGATGCAATCTCCCTCCATCTCTCAGCATCACTCCTCCCACAGTGCTAATTATTACAACAATCCTGCTATTATCACAATCCTGGTAATTTTTATCACAGTCAGGGGTCATCTGTAATATTGTCATCGCTAAATAATAGCAGTTATATATTTGACATTTCTCGGCGATTGCTGTGGTCACAAGCTGAACAGCAATGTTGTTCGCTCATGCTGCGTGTGCCAGCCTTGGTTGCTCCAACAGTACTGTGGCTCTCACACCTGAGAATATTGTCCATGATTTAAAATAAAATGGAGTCTGTTTACAAGAACCCTGAGGAAGCTAATGTGAACCCCGTGTAGCCACGGGCCATTTGAATCGTGCCTGGCACCCAATGGTGTATATATGTGCCATGCGCACCGTGGGACATGTTACTCATGGCGTATATATACGCCATGCGCAGTTTAAGGGTTAAAGTTGTGATTGATTCACTAGTAGATATAAAGTTGGAAATGCTTTAATGCTTAAAGTAGTCTTGTTGGCTGCAAGCACATTTTTAATTGTATAGTAAGGTGTTATCATCATTGTTATTGCTCATTTTTCACTTTTATGGATGGGGAGGTATCAGACTGGGAGAAAAAGAAGATTAAATAGGAAAAGAAGTTTATGAAACTCCAAAAGGTGCTTCATCTATGCTATGTACTGGTACTTTATAAATAATATCCAGAGTCTTCTGTGAACATGGTTTCTTTCTCTCTGGTATACTGGGACCTGCTCAGCTATCTTCCTTCTACTCGGCACCATCATTTGCAATATGTTGGAGAAGGGTGTTATCATAGTAACTCTGTTTTCGTGGATAGTGTCCTGCTTCTTCCATTTCCAAGTGGGATACCCCCTCCTGATCCCTGCTTCATTCTGGACTCCGTCTGTTCTCAATATGTATAACTCGTGTTCCGCCAGGTGATCAATGACCTCCAGGATTGCTTGGTGTCCCTGGATCTACAGAATGCCTTTTGCCATGTTTCCCATTCAACAGAGGTACGAGGATTGCCTAGGTCACTTCTGGTACCACTTTTGGGCTGTCATTTGGAATGATTCTGGTGCTAACAATCGTCACCGAGCTGATTTTGTTAGTCCTCTGACACTGTTTTAATAGGGTGTGAATTTTAACCTACCTCAACAACTGGCTGGTTTGGAATCCTAGTATTTGGGTTTGTCTGCTTGCCAGGGATCTGGTTCATTCCTGGTTGGCTTGCTTCAGCTTCTTGGTGCACTGGCGGGAGTTAGAGTTTCTTTGTTTCTGCCTTGATTGAGGTTGGTCTAGGTGCTTTGCTGTGCTGTTGGGACCTTTTCTGGTTGCCGTCACTACTGTGACATCAACCAGACACCGTCATATAGAACCACAGGTGAGCACTAAACCTAGAGGAAGAAAAAAACACTAATTCACCAAGAATGATAAAATAAAGAACAGCCACTTCAAAGGGCAAAATAGAAGTCACCCTGAGCCATGCCTCGATGGAAAAAAAACAGATCTGGAAAAAAGGATGGCAGCAGCCAATCACACCATCCAGCTATACAGGGCACAGACCTGCTCTGAATCCAAAAGATAAATTACCACTCCTCCCTTATATAAAATTCAGAGGAAAACACTCCACCTAAGCCAGGATTAGAAATTTTACAATGAGCATATCTGGAGAGTGTTTCGGGAGTTGTTCTACTTCCCAAGCCCGGCCTGAGGCCAGGGAAATTCAGAGGAATTTTCCAACCCTCAAAAGAAAACTATGGCCTACAACTACAGTGTCAGCCACTACACACACACCATCAAAGTGTTTTGAGTTTTGTTTGGCATTTTACTTGAAGCATTTCTCTAGTGATTTTGAGTTTTTCTGACTACCTTTTGTCCTATTTGGGCCAGATTCTGGTTCTTGCTTAGAGTTGACAGAGATGGTTGGTGTGTCTGGTGGGTTGGAGTTAGTCCTGGAGTACCAGTGCAAAGCTATGAGAAGCCATTGAGGAGCCCCAAGAAAGGGGGACATTTCATTACAGTCAACTCTATATTTAAATAATAACTACACACTATCAAGACACACTATCAAAACACTTGGCATCTAGTTATATGAACTAGTGAAGGTGTTGTCCTTCTGTTGTAGTTTCATCTGTTGTTTCATGTTATCATAACCTTATCGAAGTCAACACACAAGTCATAAACACTCATTTCTGCCTTAGGAAGACTGAAATGAGCAATACTTAGTGGGCCATCCAAAGGCTTAGTGCCTATGCAGAAATATCCTGGCAAAAAATAAAATAAAATTGGCTTTCAAACTTTTTCTCTCCTGCAAGGAGTGTGCTTGCATATACAATTTATTGAATGTATGACTCTTCACGCAAACATACTTTACATAAAGCTATTTATATGTACACATTATATACGGAAGCATACTTTTAAAACATAGATTTTACATTTGTTAGCTTAATATTGAATATGCATAATTGGAACAAGCAGTAATAAAATTTGCCAAGATGCCAAAAACCAGTTCAAAGAGTTAATTACCACTTGGATATTCTTACATATAGAATTATTAGCTTAAAAGAAAGTAATGTTTTTTGTTTCACTTTGTATTCTCTCAGCTAAATGTTGCTGTGATGGCTCTTATAATGTATGGAAATATGTAGTGCACTATTATTACATGAGGAACCTGTACAAACATTGTTGTTAATATTAGTATGTAAGGAGATAGGTTTTAGGTGGCATGAACAGCAGTTCTCCCTTTCACCTCTCTAAATCTCTATTGACAGGAAGCAGAAGCCAACCCACAGCATAGTTTATATAGCTTACGTCCTCGCTACGAAGAATACTCGATGGTGAAAAAGTCAATTGATCATTCCAAAGATCTCGTCAATGCTCGGCTCTTGGAAGTAAAGCAGTGGCACAAACTATACATGGTGAGATAAAATACTAAAAAATTTGTATTGCCTTGTTACTGTACTCATTTAGATTTGGAATTATTTTGAAATCTTGATCTCTATCATGCTATATTTTAAAAGTCATTTGAAGGGCATTCATTGTACAGTACATTGTTTGCAAAAATAACATTTATTTGAATCTTGAACAGATCCTGGTCTTTCAGAAATTCAGATGCAACAGAAGGATTTTGAATGGGTTAATTGTTTTAATTTTCAATTGCATCTCATCCTCCCTCCACATTAAAAAATAATACATTTTACTTTTAGTAGGAGAATTGGGCATTGAATATGAGTGAAATGCAAGTTGCTTTGATTGAAATGCACAAAAATGGGTGAGAATAGGAACAAAATGAGAGAACAGCTTTTAATGCAGATATGGAGATGAAGGAACCAGAGCAGAGCAGTAAGTGGCACTACATAATGAGCACAGTCAAACCTTTCATCTTCTTCATATCTTCAGCCACGTTATTGCGACTCATCGTCTGCATTTCACTTTTTCCTTTAGGAATCTTCAGCATGCTTAAGGCATTCGAAATGACTGGGGAAAGGTTCTACATATAGTTGCTTCCCTCAGAGATGAGTTCCCAGGAAGATTAAAAAAAATCTAATAAACAAACTGTTCCTGCTTGATACCTGCTTGATGGGGTTCTGGGAGTTCTTCTACTCCCCAAGCCCGGCCCGAGGCCAGGCTCAACTTGTGAGAGCTTGGTCCACCAGGCTGTTGCTTGGAGCGGCCTGCAGGGCCACATACCCACCACAGCCCGGCTGGTCTGGAACTTCTCTTAGAAAACAGTCCAGTTTTCTCTTGAAGATGTCCACGGTTGTTCCGGCAATATTTCTTATAGTCGCTGGGAGGACGTTGAACAACCGCGGACCTCTGATGTTTATACAATGCTCTGATTGTGCCTATGGCACCTCTGCCCTTCACTGGATCAATCTTGCATTTTCTTCCATATCGTTCACTCCAGTACGTTGTTATTTTACTGTGTAGATTTGGGACCTGGCCCTCCAATATTTTCCATGTGTATATTATTTGGTATCTCTCTCGTCTCCTTTCTAGAGAGTACATTTGGAGAGCTTTGAGACGATCCCAATACCGTCAATGTTCAACTGTTCCAATTTTCAGACAGCAGCTCGGGTGTTTGAAAGTGGACAAGCAGGGGAATGGCGCGCTAAGGTTAGCAGTATGGGTAGTCTACAAGCCAGTGTTGCACCTGTGAATGAATTCTTAACTAAGGCTGGTCAAGGCCAATTAGCCACACAGTGTGAACATACAGAAGGTTTGTTTCAATTCTATTGTATTGTATTTTTAAATATAGCCATTAAACCATTGTTACTTTGGGGTTAACAAAGACAATAATTACTATTAAGTGAAATATTGTATGAACAGGGAAAACAGATTAAGGGAGGAGAGTATCATGGCATTGTAACATCAATAATTTAGACTCAAAGCCTTATTTCTTTCTTTCTGTCCCTAAGTCGAGTTAGGCAAAGTGGTAGGCCAGGTGCAAGGTGTCCTTGTTAGCAGTCTGGACCTGCTGATTAAATATGGTGGTGTGTGGATCAATTACCCGGCAGACCACTTAACACGCCACCGCCTCTCACAGCAGTTAGTTTGGCTTGCATCCCTTCTCCAAGATCTCTCTCTCAACAAGTAAGTATTGTGGAAATTAACTTACAGTATGGTAAAGATTTTTATTTAATAATTACAGTAATAAAATTTACATATGTTAAATGAGTTGCTGAACTCTTGTTGTTGTAGGAAGGAAAAATAAAATGTTGGTACGGTATGTGTGCACTGTACATAGGTATGTATGCTTCAATACAATATACATTATAGGTTTATGGACAATGTGTCCATAAACATTCTGCCATGTGTCTTGGAAACCTTGTATGTTAGTAATTTCCAAGTGCTTCAAAATTGTTGGCATTCTCTTCAGGTTCAAAAGGGATGTCCATTTATATTTATTTCAGCTTTATAAATCTGATATGCCATTGTCTTAGTCTCATTGTCTGTCACGACTGGTGTTGTTACGCCTCTACCAAAATAGTTGATGCAGTTCTAAGGAAAGCTGTCAAGTGCAGTTACTTATCTCTTTACTCTTATTGTAACTTTATCTCAGTGTGCATGTAATTTGGATTCGAGAATAAAACACTACACACTCATTTTTATATTCCACATCATCTTGTGGGATGGACTATCATCCCTGTGTTTTCTTTAATATCCTTGATCCTATAATCATTCAAGAATGATTTTTAACATAAGATGTACAGTATTTAAGAACATACAGATTTTAAATTCATATTTCTCTTCATTCAAAAACTATTACATTGAATAAGGTACGTTTTCTAGTACACTAGTTCGGCTTTTGGTAGCAATTTTAACCAGAATAGGGGTTTGTTTTGGGGCGCTTACCTTTCTGGGTGCCTGTCCCGGTCGATGGCAGACATAGAATGCTTCCAACCACACGGGGGCTTCTATAGGCCATTGCTCCCCTTGCCTCTCTGAGGGGGCCCGGTTCTGGCCGTGGTTCCCGGTAGGCCTAAGAACTCCATACACATGACTGATGCCAAAGTCTGACATTAGCATATCAGCCTGGGATAGCTCCGGGGAGCCTCCGGGACTCGCCCAGAAAATGGCGTTTCATTACATTCAACGCTGGTTTTTTGTATCCTTTACATAAAATTTAAAAGTTGCATTAGGTATTACAAAGTTTTTCTCTCCAGTGTTCAACTGATGATCAGCAAGAGCCACACTGAACCTGCAGACACCAGTGCAGTGAGCCTCGTGTGCAGTGTTGATATGGAGCTTCACAACAAAGCCCTTCAAATTAGTTCCCAAATTCAAAAGGTTTGTCCAGTGCCTCTCATAAAAGTGGTTACAGTTGAATTTTTTTATTTTTTGTAATTATATATACAGCACAAGAGTTCTTACATTCTTGTATAGACACTAGCATGCATAGCGTTTCGGGCAGGTCCTTAATCTTAATATTCCCCGGAATACCATCCCGCCAAATTGTTTAACAAACGGGTACCCATTTTACTGTTGGGTGAAGAGAGGCTACAGTTCAGGATTGGCGCCTGGTAAATCCTCCCCGGCCAGGATATGAACCCAGGACAAAGCGCTCACGAAATGCCAGGTGAGCGTCTTACTACTATGCCACGGGAACTGCATGGGAGTTTAAGTTTTAGTTTAAAATAATATGATAATGAAAGATTAACAATATATGTAGGAGAGAGAGAGAATGTTTCTACGATACATATTTATAGCAAAATAACTTGGATTCTGTATGGTTTACGTATTTCTGGGAGGGTTCCCCCCCTCCCCATCCCTCAGTAGCTCCTCATAGTTATAGCACTGGGACTTTCCTGCTAAACCTTAGGTAACTGCATCAGGCCAAAGACCTAGAACAAGAATTTGGAACTTGACACTACCTCTTGTCATGACAATAGGAGAACCCCATAGGTACCATCGTTGACATGAATCCCACATCAAAGTAGTCACCTGGGATATTGAAGCAAACTGCAAAATACACCAATCTAAAAAAAACTAGTCATCTGAAAAAGTATTGCCTACGGCAAACTCAGGAGCCAAAGACCAGCATCAAACTTGTTGCACACCCGTTATATGCCAAAGAGTGCTGGGAAGACTGGACACGACGAGCGTAGCTCTCCTCCTGTAACTACACTTAGGTAATTACACTCGCTTGTAAACTACGTGGGTACCCATCATAATCAGAAACACCAAATATTACAAAGAAAATTCATTCAGGGCACACAAGCTGGCTCTGAGGAAGAGAGGCAGTGACCAAAGTGGAGGAACCAATAAAACTAAAGCAGTGATCGGTGAAAAAGTGCCTCCTTGATGCACAAGAATAGAAACGACACCAGTACAACTACTAAGTCGAAAAAACCCAAGTCAAAGCAGCTGGTGATATTTACCAAACACCATGCAGTGCCTTATTAAACCTAGAATAGCTCTGAATATAGGAGCTGCATCAACACTCCACCTACATATTCCAGAGAAAAACCTAAATGCACAGGACTGGAAAGTCCTCAGAACTTTTCCTAGATGAAAAAAAAAACCTAGACACACTTGTCACAGAAACCAGATTCCCTGTTAAGCCATGTGGAACAGCCTAGTTCTGAACTTTGTGGAAGTTCACCACTACTCTACCAGAAAATTGAAGTAAAAACATTGCAAAGTACTTGACTAGAAAACTCGACACAATCCTAGTCTCGAGTTAAAACCTAAAGGATAGAAAAAGCAGTGTAGTAACCAGACATACTTCTAGGCTGAACAGAGCATTGACCAGCTTTGAACTTCATGGGGTCCAGTGCCACTCCACTTCTAAAGTTTTGAGACAAACATGGTGTCGGGAAGGTTAGTTTTGTCTGGTATTCATTTTTGCCAAACATTTCTCGGAGATACGTTTCCAGTAAGGCATGGGGTAGTCTTAGATGCCCAGAGAGATGGTATTAGTCCTGGATTAGTAGCGCATAAATCTCTTAGAAGACACTGAAAAGGCCACCCCCAGAAATTATTTTACTGCTCAGGCACCGAGTTTAACATTTATATTTATTGTTAACTGCCTCTATGTAAAGGGCACACCTAATGTTAGTCTGCCTAGTGTTGTCAACAAACTGTTCAACTAAATTGTTAAAATTGAACACTATAAACTCTAGACTTGAAGCTTGTATAATTAGCTCCAGTAATTAAAGAAAATGTGGTCATGCATGTACATTATTACATATGAAATTTTCTGCAGAGCCAGATACCAACTTGAAACAATAACATTTTACAAAGCTCAGTAGGACTTTAATGAATAGTAATATATCATAGGAATGATTAGAATACAGTATAAACTTGTAAGTGATTTAACTAATCAATAATTATAATTTATTTTAAAACCAGGTTTATGAGAGAATGCGAGCCGAGGGCCTAAACGATAGAGTCATGGTTGTGAATTCAGTACAAGAGACGTCATTGGCAATATCATCACTAGTAGCAGACCACGGGATATCAGGAGTGGCAGCCATGACCTGTGCACTCCTTAATTCTCTCACACAGCTTACCAGTGCCAGGTTCATACATTTTCTTACTTTTCTTGATTTAAATTTGTGGATTATTTGCAATATACATGTAATACTGTATGTGCTAAATGTGATTTTCATTTTATTAAATACAAAAGTGGGTATTTATGATTTTATGTTCTTAATAGAGTACAGTACTGTATATATTGTAGGTCAGACATTGTTTAATGGCTATGATTGTTTTAATTTTTGAGTTGACAAGGTTTTTGTTCACTAAGGTATGGCCCTGCTAACTTTTGACAATTAGTTTTGAGGCTGGGGACGTGTGAAATGAGCTAGATGTGGTTAAAAAAAAAAATTTGGATATGCTCATTAGATAGTTGACTATTATATTATAGGTTGAAATGAACATTTAACTGAAATTAGGTTCATAGGGCATGGGAAATGCATTCTGGAGGCATCACCAGTTTTAATGAATGCCTCACTGCATCGAGTTGGAATTGGTCCCATATAGCTTGTTGAATCGAGGTTGTACTGTACAGTATTAGTAATAACAACAATAGTAATTTCATTCACCTGGGCTCTGGGAGACTCGAACCACGGACCCCACGAGTGTGAGGCAGAGGCTTTATCCACTCATCTATGCAGTCTTAATAAGGGAAGGTTCCAGAAGCAACTACTGCATCTACACATCCACGGAAGTGTGGATGGCAATTTATATGACACGGGCGTGGATCACTAATTCCTCTGAGCCTCAGCAGTAGTTAGGGAAAGTTGTAAATTCCAGCATAGCAGCAGTAGTTGCTTCTGAAATCTTTCCCTATTAAAATATAGACTACTCATAGCTGAGTGGATAGAGCCTCTGCCACACACACACATGGGGTTCATGGTTCGAGTCTCCAAGAGCCCAGGTGAATGAAATGTTTATTACCACAGAAGTGTGGATGACAATTAATAGTAGTAATAATAATATGTAATACTAACAATAGTAGTAATAATAATACAGTAGTACTAACAATAGTAATAATAATAATAATACAGTAGCAGTAGTAACAGCAGTAATAATAATAATTCTGTAATAACTGTACTGTATGTGTATTTATCCATGTAGGTTACGTGCAGACAAGACGGCTGCAGGAACTGGTGAGGGTCTTGTGGACCTCACTATCGGAGGACTCTGGTGGTTACGTGAGAGCATGGTGACCTTGGGTGGGATGGTGGAGCTGGTTACTCTCCTCACCACACACTCTCCTCCAGCCTTCCCTCAGGAGACCCCTGTGATTCAGGCCATATCTGCCCTCCATGATGTGTTTGCCAGTCTCCATGTACGTATACATAACTACTTACTTTAATAAGCTGATAAGTGTTACTTGGTCTAAATAAAATGTAAAGATTTAAAATTTTATTAGAAGTAAAATTAGATTTATCAATAAAACTACATGAATCTTATTAATAAATTTGGCTCATATATAAGTACTATTGTCAGAATTTGCAGATGAATTTAGAAACTAGTGAACTATAATAAATATTATATAGTATAGTACAATATATAGTAATGTAATAATTTAATAGTGCATATGCTATAACAGTACTGTACAGTACTATAGTTCTGCAGAACATGGTTGTGCAAGGTGGATGGTGCACACAACTTAGCTTGTGAAGGGAAGCTGATGGGTAGTATGTGTCAGGAGTGAGTGTACAGGTCAATTAATACTGTACTGTACAAGCAAAACACATACGCATACACACAGGAAGAGAGAAGATTAAGAAGCATGTAAAAGACGCACACCGTGCACCTTCTGTAATCTTTCATGCGTTTGTCCTTTGGATAATTCGATGTTGAATATTAACATTCTTTGATATTTCTTCAATATATCACAAACAAGTAACCCTAAAGGCCTTAACCTCCTAGGCTTTGAGGACATGACTTAGCTTGTTACCTGGGTTTAATTTCATGTTTACATGTGTGTGAATATGTTTACATTAGCCTTTTCTTTGCACATATATTGATATTATGCTTGCATCATCTACTTTCTGCTTGATGACTGCCAGGTTTCTTTCCTTGGTACATTGGAGAAACTGCTCCTTTCTATGTGTTAGGGCCTTGTTAACTTTCCTGACCTTTTGGTAGGTTTTCCTTCCTTTGGTAAACTGATTTGGCTATGGTTCTCAGCTTGTAAAAGTCTTCCTCAAAATTTTGTCTTTTTGTGGGTTTTCTCTTAGAGAGGGGTCTGATGAATTATTTTTATAATTCTAATTGGCTCAGGAAGCACCCAGGGGTATTGAGCCAATTAGACCTAATAATATGAAGCACTCCTTTTAAAGTGGCCCCTCGTTTTCTTCCTTTAATATGCTCTTGGAGTACCAGCTTCCAATAGCGGGAATCCTGCTCCTCCACCCATGGCTGGAGTGATTCACTATGTAAAAGATAATGTGTTGAACTTATATGAATAACATACTGTACTTGCAGAAGTGAAAAAGAAAATTATTGTATCATTTAATGCATTAAAAATATCCTTTATTTCCCTTTTCGTATTGCATTGCAGGAACTGGTCCTAAATACAAGCGGAATTATCATCGTAGAGGGTGTTAGATTATTTTGGCGCGGAGAACCATCGGTGGTTAATCTAGCTACAGAACTCGAGTCTGTTGTGTCCAGTGCCCCCATTTCACCCGCCACACTCTGCCAACAGCTCACCACACACCTTCGTCTGATGATACTTATGATGCCTGTGAGACTTGCTCATTATCTTTAAAACTTCATTTTTATATTTTTCTTTACAGCATAGAGGCATAGTTCAAATCCCCACAGACCTTGTAAAGTACTGTATTTCCATTTTATTCATAAGAATAAAGAAACATGCAGACAGTTTAATATATGAGGACTTTATTCTTCTTCACTTTAATTATTCCTTAAAATTCAAGTATTTGTTTCTAATGAAATAACTAGTTTTCCACAGTTTAGTATTGTATTGAACATAGAAAATTTGCTAAAAACGCACATGAATTTTCTTTCCTTGACTTTTAAAATACTATTAAAAATTGTTTTAGTGCTCAGAAATTTATAGACGCATATACTGTAGTAAAAGAAGACTGATGGACTATCATGGTTGACCAGTCAAATTATAGAAAAAAAAATTGGATACTTATTTATTAATTCATATAGCTTTGTATAAGCATGATATATGTGTTCTTTAGCCATTGCTATTCTCAAATTGGAAATTGGATAACCCTCTATTGATAATACAGCCTCGCCATGAAGATGCTCTGCATGAGGCAACAGCACTCCATCAGAAGCTGATAGAAGTTATTGAAAGGATCACATCAGGAGGAACCTCTAGTGCCACCTCTAGTGCTGACATGAGCCAAGGTCAGATGCTCCTTATGGGCTTCCATTTATTATTCGAGGCGGTGGAGACACAACTGGACCAACTGATGACAGCCATTAGCCTGGCTCCCCTTCCGCAGCCCTGGCCTAGAGTTGACACAGCAAGAGAAGCTGCTGAAATAATGGTATTTACACTTTAGCAAATAAATTTGATTAACTGAAGATATTAGGACCATATTTTGTGAAACATCCTTGAGTAAAGCTTAATCCCAAATATTACATATGAAATTAGAAGTAATAACACTAATAATAAATAATAATAATAATTAACATTTATTAATAATAAACATTTATTAACAATAGTAATTTCTTTAGGCTCCTCTACAAGACCCAGGTCTTCGTCAAGTATTAAGATGTTTGCTTCGTGTGAAGAAGGTGCAGACTATTGTTGAATTTTTCACTACAGCTTATCAGTCTTCACCTTCATTCAAAAGAGAAGAATCAGTTGGTAAGTTGTGGTTAGTTAGCCTCCTTTTATGTTAAAGTTGCAGACATGATATAGGAATGCAGTAGAATGTCAAAAAATTCAAATTCTTCAGGTATAAATAGCTGACGTGGGTCTCAAAGATGTAGCTCTTGCTTCCCATTGACTCTAATCAGTTATCACTGTTAGATAAGCATTGTAAAGAATGAGATGCATCATATTGTACTGTAAAACCTTGGATGCAATATCCCAAAGCAAAAGATAATTTAAAAACTACAGTTGTTCTGGCCATGATCAGTAAGTAAAATTACAGAAGATTCATCTGTATAAAAAAATATATACATGTTCACAATTACAGAATGAATTTTTGTTATTTGCTTTAGTTAAGTTACCTTTATAGGCTAATGTTACTAATATAGTATTACTGACCCTTTTCAGGTAATAGGAGCAGAAACAATTTGTGTGATGAAGAACGGTTACAGAGAATAGTGCGGCGATATGCCAGTGACTGTGTTTCTCTCTTGCTGCTTGGCTTGCCCTCACAACTAGCGACTCACTTACTCTTGCTGCATAGTCAGAAGCTTGGTATAAATGTGACGGGTAAGTGGGCATGTAACTTTGGATACCTGACTAGAGTAGAAGATATTTGAAATATTTTTGAGTTTGGTATTTATTTGAGCTAAACATTTCTCTTTGAATGTTTGATTTTTGTTGTAAGCTTTGGATTGCCACTTGAGGGGCTTCTAAAAAAGGGGGCATTTCATTATGCTCAATGCTCGCTTTTTAAGTGCTTCTTCCATAAAGAAAATTGATTACAGGTTACATAGAGGCACGGGATGTTGGTACGGAGGGTCGTGTCAGCTTGGAAGGAATAGTTCAAGAAGCATTGGAATGCTGTATCACTCGTCATGGCCTTGATCCTGCTCTTCCCACCTCTGCAGCCACCACACTCACGCACCATCTAAATGCAGTTCGGAAAAAACTCCTCCTCAGGTGGGTTAACATAGCCTTATTTCCATTTTCTGATTTTTACTTTAATAAACTTGTTTGCCATCTCAATAACATTCATCTGCATTCTTCTTGTCTGGTCATGTTCCTAATTCCTCAGTCACATTCTGCACCTGCTTGATACCTTCTTTCATTGTCCGTCTTTCCTTCTCAGTTATCTTTCTTTCTTCTGTTGCCTTTTATTTCCATTTTGAGATTCTTTTGTCTCAATTCCTCCATTTTTCTTAGGGTTACAAAGTGATGTATCACTTTTAGTGATATTTAGTCTTAGATCCTCCAAAATAATTAAAATTTTTGTTCTCCATATCCCAAAACTTCATTTTTAGTAAAGCCACTCTTCACTTCTTGCTTTTATATAATTGTATAATATTTATAAAAGTATCATATAATATTTATATGCAGTATTACAAATTAATGGTATTCCACAGACATTGGGAAGCAGAAGCAGAAGGCCTGCGGACAACTCACCAGAGAGTAACAGCACAACACCTTGGTCACCAGTGGCACTATGAAGACATTCTCAAGCAGCATGTTGTTGCTCCTCCTGTGCAACCAAGCAAGTTGAACTTATATATTCAGTATCTGTCCCCACACAGGAGAATTATTTATTTCTGGGGAAGGCCCCCCTCAGTAGCTTCCATGCACTTACATGCTGGTAATAAATGCTAAGCCTATGGATTTTACCAGAATCTGAGACTCATACTATGGGAGCTTGAGGTTCTTCCCCACTTTCTGGATGTGGCATTCTAGCGAGTCATTTTCTCCTCTACAGTTCCAGGTTTATCCCTTTCTTGGTGTCATTTTTCAGGAGGTTCTGCAATGGCTTTTGCCTTCTCCTATGCCTCATGAAGCCTCCATTGCCTCTGCTGGACTTTGGGTTCTTTTCCAGTGTATTTTTGGGAAGTGATAGTTTTCTTGTGGTGTTTGGCCTTCAAGCTCTACAGGCAGTGGCTTCTCTGGGCTATGTGGGGGAAGGGGGAGTGATCTTTTTCTTGTTTCTGCCTACCTGCTTAATCTTGTGATGGGGTTATTATTACAGGTACCTTATCCTTTTATCACAAGGCAACCCTTGTGAGCTTTATTGGACATTCTCTTTTTATATTTCCTTTACATTCTGTCTTTTTGATTTCTGTAGACACACATTCCATCTTTAAGAGTTGTATAGTTGGCCACAAATGGGGTTTCTTGGGACTGTTTGGTATTCTTGTCCCCTAGGCTCCTTTTGTGCGAACTTGTGAACCCTCGTGCTTCCAGCTTGAGGGGCTTGGAAGTAAATTTTGTTAATACAGGTGGGTACAGGAATAGACAACTTCTGTTTCCTGTTAGCAGACTTATAGATTTATCTTCCCATAGCTAATGCTAAGCCTTACACTGCTGATTTTTACCTGCCAATCGGTTAAAATCTGAGTTCCCAATTACTGCTGTGTAAGTTATGCTGAATAGTTAAGGATTGGTGTGTAGTCAATTCTCCCTAGCCAGGGCTCAAACCCAGACAAAGTTGCTACAACTATACCACTAGGAACTGTATGTTGAGCTGTGTGTCCTAGTATGGGCTGTTCACCCTGGAGCTGTGTATTTTGCCCTACTGTTGAATTTTTCCTTGTTCCCTAGCTAAATGCCTAGAGCCAGAGCAGACAGTCCAGAAGCAGGGTAACATAACCACACCAAGGCATACTCCACGGACAGAAGGAAAACAAAAAAAAGTGCCCAGGTATCCAGTTTCAAATGTAGGTGGGACCAACTCTGTGTTAGGGGTTTGCATTTTGATAGAGCCTTTTGTGCAAATATATGTATTTTGCATTTCTCCTTTCTTTGACTACATAAACTGATGTGTCTCTCTCTTCTGGTCTTTGTTTTGCCTAGGATATTCAGAGGAACCTCATGTCCAACAGATAGCAGCATTTACCAGATCCAGGTGCCCATTTCGAAACCCAAATGATCGCTCAAACATTACATGATTTGGAAATGATTTTCTAGGCACATTGAACAAAGTTCTCTGTTACAGCATAACACTATCTTCAGCCATAAACAGCAATCATTTATAGCAGTGAAAGTGTTTAGCTGGGGAATTATATTTTATGTAGCAACAGACAAGATTTTGCATATGAGCTACAACAGTCCATGTTATCATAATGTGATTATTGCCTTACTATTTGTAAATAAAGCATGGACTTGGCATAGGTAATAGTCTACTAATCATTGTAAGTAGCCCAGTTTGTAGCTCATAAAATAGTTTAAAAGTAACTTGATCCCTGAAAATAAATTATTCGTACAGTACTAACATAAATTTCTAATCCAGGTCGTAGTGCCCTCCTTGGAGACTTAAGAGGCAATGTGAGTAAGCTACTTGCATTGCACCAGAATGTTACTGAACTAAGGGAGAAATACACTAATATGACAGCAAATGTTGAGCAGCGTCTAAAATGGGCTGCTGGCTCAAATCCATCTATTGCTAAGGTATGCACATGATAATTGTTATTATGTATGGTCTTGATATAGATGCAGTTATTCTGAATTTCTCTGTTAATATACTATCGCTGGTAATTTCTGATATACAGTAAATTACAAAAATGTTTGTAAATACTGTGTATAATTAGCAGATACAAATAATTAAACATTTAAGTTATGCGTATGAAAGAAACTGGTAAAAGTGGATCCAGACTAGAGTAATGGTATGAGAGTGTAGAGAGAAGGGAAGTGTATGAACTTAGTGTGATTGGAAAAGTGCTGGAAGTGATTCATAACTATAAACACATGAGTGTTTGAGAGAAGAGAAATGTGCAAGCAACATTGAGAGTAGATTGAGTCAGGGAAAAATGGTGGCTAATACAAAAAAAAAAGGCCTGATTAGGAAGAACTAAATGGTAATAAATGTGGCTAGAAGCATGCACGAATGGAAGTCAAAGTTAAGTCTGGCCTCAGGCCGGGCTTTGGGAGTAGAAGAACTCTGAGAACCCCCATCAAGCAGTTATTAATGATTGACAGTGATTACCCTTTTGTACAGGTATAAGAAATTATATGGCATGAGCATGAAAATTCATAAGTGGGAGGAGAGTGCACTGGGATAGCTTTGTTATGGTAAGTTAATGAATGATGATGTAGGGATAAAGTGTGTATGTGTGTGTGTATTCAAGGGTAGGAGGAGGAGAAGGAATGGAAGCTTTAGACAAAGATGGGCATATACGGTGTGGGGGGAAAAAGTGATTGTGAACAGTGCATGAGAAGTGGTGAGAATAATCTTGTGATTATGTGGCATAATCTGTGAAGTGTAAAAGGACCAAGAGATGGAAATTAAAGACTTAATTTCTTAAGGAAATTAAGAAATTGTACTTAGGAACCTGCAAGAGCAGGGTCCATTAGAATGGCTGTGAAAGTTGACTGACTGTTTTGGGAATGATTCTAAATAATGCAGTCGTATCAAGAGGTTAACTCTTAATATTCTTGCTCTAATTTTAAGAGATTTGTAGGGTCTTCTTTCAGCAACATGAAACATGGGTGGATTTTTGTTTACCTCATAATGTTTGTACGGTATCCAATTCAAATGGGTGCTTTTATTTTTC
This sequence comes from Procambarus virginalis, assembly GCA_020271785.1. Lineage (NCBI taxonomy): Eukaryota > Metazoa > Arthropoda > Malacostraca > Decapoda > Cambaridae > Procambarus > Procambarus virginalis. Next base: position 10,828,754 of record WNGS01042707.1, read on the forward strand.
TATTTAATTCCATAGGCACTGGAGGAGTTTAGCAGTGGTGTTGAAGCAGCTCTGAGTGGTGTAATTGAGTTGTTGCCAAAGAAGTGAGGAAGTTGCTTCCTGTGTAACGCTGTGCTTCATTATGAGCTCTACGGACGCATACTGTTGATGCCATCACATGGGATGCCAGCTTCACTTCGGTCAGTTTTTATATTTTATAAAGTGCAAGAATGACTTTTTTCAAAGGAAATTTGTATATGGTTAATATCATAAGGGCATGATTCATATGTTAATAATTCACAAAAAGATACATTTATGTACATTATCATTAACCTGTTTCCCAATTTCATTGGGGTGTGGCTGTATAAACTCAGAGGAAAAAGGTAAATAATTCAGTACAGTGAAAGGAGGGTTATATATATTAAAATGGAAAATATAATGTGGCCATTCTATCAGTCACACTACACAACACGGTGGATAAACAAAGACTATCCCATACCAAGCATCCACAGCAGCTCCCTACTGCTTTAAGACCAGTCATACAGTCCTCCTCACAAACCACTTCACCCAGCTTGTTTCCTTACCACATTCCATTAGTTATTCACACAATATTTCCTCACACGCACACTCTTGTAATGTCCTTCTCACCCTTCCTCTCCTCCTACCCAATTTTTACTAAAATATGCACACTTTACTGACTTACCATCATCCATTCACCCAACATCTCGGCACACTCTCAGGTTTGTGTTCACAAACTTTTATAATGCACATTTCTAATATGAAATCTCAGAGTGAATTTTAAGGAAAAGTTTATTATAGATACAGTACTACAATATAAAACTAGTAATAGTGACACTCCTACAGGTTTTGAATGCCTGTCAGGAAGTTGTATGTTATTAGAACGTTACCATACAACTGTAAATTCTCAAGAAGAAGTGCTGGTGTCTCTCTGTCCTATACCAGCTGAGTGTCAATACTCAGTGGATCCAACATGCTTCAGTTGCTGTCTCAGGTTAGTGCAGAATACTGTTTTTCCTGAAATTTATTAACTTAAAAAGATTGTTAGAAAATTGTGTGTATTCAAGTTATTCAAGAACTAAATTGTAAAAAATATGGCTAGAAGCATGCGTGAATGGAGGTCAGAGTCAAGTCTGGCCTCGGGCTGGACCTGGGGAGTAGTCTTCAAGATTCATGACATTGTTTTATTTAACAAATGATAAGTAAGATATAAAGTAAAGCATTCAGTGCAATAAAATTACCCCCTTTCTAGGCAGCACCTTGCTACTTCTCTGGACCTTACTACTTTGGTTCTTCAGGGCTGCCTCCAAATTTCAGGCTCCTGAGATTTTCTTGGCCCACTGGGAGTAAGGACTCCACTAATGGGGCTGGAAAGCATGAATTGAGTATACTGAAAAAAAAAAACGTCAAGGGGGAAACTGCATAAAAAGCT
>WNGS01042707.1:10830625-10843457 GCA_020271785.1 Procambarus virginalis
ACTAAGCTAAAAGTGCAATTAAAGTTTTCTTTCTGGGTGGCACCTCAGTAGGTTCTGGTTCCCACCCTGTAATTCCCTCCTTTCTTTGTGGATTGGGGCGAAGCTGGCAGCTCAATAATGAAGGGGAAACCTGGGCTGGAACCCTGGGAACCTGGGCTGGAACCCTGGGAACCTGGGCTGGAACCCTGGGAACCTGGACTGGAACCCTGGGAACCTGGACTGGAACCCTGGGAACCTGGGCTGGAACCCTGGGAACCTGGGCTGGAACCCTGGGAACCTGGGCTGCAGCCCTGGGATCTGGGCTGCCACCTGATGGCAGGCAGGTAATTGGTAGGATAGATGCAGTTTGCCTATTCAACTTCCATTTGGGCTGCTCAACTTTTTCCAATCTTTTTGTAAGAATGCCAATTGTTTTGAGACACTTCAATAATAACTACACACTATCAAGACACACTATCAAACACTTGGCATCTAGTATATGAAACTAGTGAAGGTTTTGTCCTTCTGTTGTAGTTTCATCTGTTGTTTCATGTTTTATCATAACCTTATCGAAGTCAACACACAAGTCAAACCAACACTCATTTCTGCCTTAGAAAAGACTGAAATGAGCAATACTTAGTGGGCCATCCAAAGGCTTGTGCCTATGCAGAAATTCCTGGCAAAAATAAAATAAAATTGGCTTTCAAACTTTTTCTCTCCTGCAAGGAGTGTGCTTGCATATACAATTTAGGAATGTATGACTCTTCACGCAAACATACTTTACATAAAGCATTTATATGTACACATTATATACGGAGCATACTTTTAAAACATAGATTTTTACATTTGTTAGCTTAATATTGAATATGCATAATTGGAACAAGCAGTATAAAATTTGCCAAGATGCCAAAAACCATTCAAAGAGTTAATTACCACTTGGATATTCTTACATATAGAATTATTAGCTTAAAGAAAGTAATGTTTTTTGTTTCACTTTGTATTCTCTCAGCTAAATGTTGCTGTGATGGCTCTTATATGTATGGAAATATGTAGTGCACTATTATTACATGAGGAACCTGTACAAACATTGTTGTTAATATTAGTATGTATAGGAGATAGGTTTTATGTGGCATGAACAGCAGTTCTCCCTTCACCTCTCTAAATCTCTATTGACAGGAAGCAGAAGCCAACCACAGCATAGTTATATATAGCGTACGTCCTCGCTACGAAGAATACTCGGGTGAAAAGTCAATTGATCATTCCAAAGATCTCGTCAATGCTCGGCTCTTGGAAGTAAGCAGTGGCACAAACTATACATGGTGAGATAAAATACTAAAAAATTTGTATTGCCTTGTTACTGTACTCATTTAGATTTGGAATTATTTTGAAATCTTGATCTCTATCAGCTATATTTAAAAGTCATTTGAAGGGCATTCATTGTACAGTACATTGTTTGCAAAAATAACATTTATTTGAATCTTGACAGATCCTGGTCTTTCAGAAATTCAGATGCAACAGAAGGATTTTGAATGGGTTAATTGTTTTAATTTTCAATTGCATCTCATCCTCCCCTCCACATTAAAAAAATACATTTTACTTTTAGTAGGAGAATTGGGCATTGAATATGAGTGAAATGCAAGTTGCTTTGATTGAAATGCACAAAAAATGGGTGAGAATAGGAACAAAATGAGAGAAAGCTTTTAATGCAGATATGGAGATGAAGGAACCAGAGCAGAGCATTAAGTGGCACTACATAGTGAGCACAGTCAACCTTTCATCTTCTTCATATCTTCAGCCCGTTATTGCGACTCATCGTCTGCATTTCACTTTTTCCTTTAGGAATCTTCAGCATGCTTAAGCATTTGAATGACTGGGAAAGGTTCTACATATAGTGCTTCCCTCAGAGATGAGTTCCCAGGAAGATTAAAAAAATCTAATAAACAAACTGTTCCTGCTTGATACCTGCTTTGTATGGGTCTGGGAGTTCTTCTACTCCCCAAGCCCGGCCCGAGGCCAGCTCAACTTGTGAGAGCTTGGTCCACCAGGCTGTTGCTTGGAGCGGCCTGCAGGGCCACATACCCACCACAGCCCGGCTGGTCTGGAACTTCTCTTAGAAAACAGTCCAGTTTTCTCTTGAAGATGTCCACGGTTGTTCCGGCAATATTTCTTATAGTCGCTGGGAGGACGTTAACAAACCGCGGACCTCTGATGTTTATACAATGCTCTGATTGTGCCTATGGCACCTCTGCCCTTCACTGGATCAATCTTGCATTTTCTTCCATATCGTTCACTCCAGTACGTTGTTATTTTACTGTGTAGATTTGGACCTGGCCCTCCAATATTTTCCATGTGTATATTTTGGGTATCTCTCTCGTCTCCTTTCTAGAGAGTACATTTGGAGAGCTTTGAGACGATCCCAATACCGTCAATGTTCAACTGTTCCAATTTTCAGAACAGCAGCTCGGGTGTTTGAAAGTGGACAAGCAGGGGAATGGCGCGCTAAGGTTAGCAGTATGGGTAGTCTACAAGCCAGTGTTTGCACCTGTGAATGAATTCTTAACTAAGGCTGGTCAAGGCCAATTAGCCACACAGTGTGAACATACAGAAGGTTTGTTTCAATCTATTGTATTGTATTTTTAAATATAGCCATTAAAACCATTGTTACTTTTGGGGTTAGCAAAGACAATAATTACTATTAAGTGAAATATTGTATGAACAGGGAAAAGATTAAGGGAGGAGAGTATCATGGCATTGTAACATCATAATTTAGACTCAAAGCCTTATTTCTTCTCTTTCTGTCCCTAAGTCGAGTTAGGCAAAGTGGTAGGCCAGGTGCAAGGTGTCCTTGTTAGCAGTCTGGACCTGCTGATTAATATGGTGGTGTGTGGATCAATTACCCGGCAGACCACTTAACACGCCACCGCCTCTCACAGCAGTTAGTTTGGCTTGCATCCCTTCTCCAAGATCTCTCTCTCAACAAGTAAGTATTGTGAAATTAACTTACAGTATGGTAAAGATTTTTATTTTAATAATTACAGTAATAAAATTTACATATGTTAAATGAGTTGCTGAACTCTTGTTGTTGTAGGAAGGAAAAATAAAATGTTGGTACGGTATGTGTGCACTGTACATAGGTATGTATGCTTCAATACAATATACATTATAGGTTTATGGACAATGTGTCCATAAACATTGTGCCATGTGTCTTGGAAACCTCATATGTTAGTAATTTCCAAGTGCTTCAAAATTGTTGGCATTCTCTTCAGGTTCAAAAGGGATGTCCATTTATATTTATTTCAGCTTTATAAATCTGATATGCCATTGTCTTAGTCTCATTGTCTGTCACGACTGGTGGTGTTACGCCTCTACCAAAATAGTTGATGCAGTTCTAAGGAAAGCTGTCAAGTGCAGTTACTTATCTCTTTACTCTTATTGTAACTTTATCTCAGTGTGCATGTAATTTGGATTCGAGAATAAAACACTACACACTCATTTTTATATTCCACATCATCTTGTGGGATGGACTATCATCCCTGTGTTTTCTTTAATATCCTTGATCCTATAATCATTCAAGAATGATTTTAACATAAGATGTACAGTATTTAAGAACATACAGATTTTAAATTCATATTTCTCTTCATTCAAAAACTATTACATTGAATAAGGTACGTTTTCATTTATGAAACCTATAGTACTGTACACATACAAAAATAAAAAGATGCTCCATTGCCAAATTATCCCATTTGATTCTTTATATAGTATGTCATTTTTGTATCCTTTTCATAAAATTTAAAAGTTGCATTAGGTATTACAAAGTTTTTCTCTCCAGTGTTCAACTGATGATCAGCAAGAGCCACACTGAACCTGCAGACACCAGTGCAGTGAGCCTCGTGTGCAGTGTTGATATGGAGCTTCACAACAAAGCCCTTCAAATTAGTTCCCAAATTCAAAAGGTTTGTCCAGTGCCTCTCATAAAAGTGGTTGCAGTTGAATTTTTTTATTTTTTGTAATTATATATACAGCACAAGAGTTCTTACATTCTTGTACAGACACTAGCTTGCATAGCGTTTCGGGCAGGTCCTTAATCTTAATATTCCCCGGAATACCACCCCGCCAAATTGTTTAACAAACGGGTACCCATTTTACTGTTGGGTGAAGAGAGGCTACAGTTCAGGATTGGCGCCTGGTAAATCCTCCCCGGCCAGGATATGAACCCAGGACAAAGCGCTCACGAAATGCCAGGCGAGCGTCTTACTACTATGCCACGGGAACTGCATGGGAGTTTAAGTTTTAGTTTAAAATAATATGATAATGAAAGATTAACAATATATGTAGGAGAGAGAGAGAATGTTTCTACGATACATATTTATAGCAAAATAACTTGGATTCTGTATGGTTTACGTATTTCTGGGAGGGTTCCCCCCCTCCCCATCCCTCAGTAGCTCCTCATAGCTATAGCACTGGGACTTTCCTGCTAAACCTTAGGTAACTGCATCAGGCCAAAGACCTAGAACAAGAATTTGGAACTTGACTCTACCTCTTGTCATGACAATAGGAGAACCCCATAGGTACCATCGTTGACATGAATCCCACATCAAAGTAGTCACCTGGGATATTGAAGCAAACTGCAAAATATACCAATCTAAAAAAAACTAGTCACCTGAAAAAGTATTGCCTACGGAAAACTCAGGAGCCAAAGACCAGCATCAAACTTGTTGCACACCCGTTATATGCCAAAGAGTGCTGGGAAGACTGGACACAACGAGCGTAGCTCTCCTCCTGTAACTACACTTAGGTAATTACACTCGCTTGAAAACTACGTGGGTACCCATCATAATCAGAAACACCAAATATTACAAAGAAAATTCATTCAGGGCACAAGCTGGCTCTGAGGAAGAGAGGCAGTGACCAAAGTGGAGAAACCAATAAAACTAAAGCAGAGATCGGTGAAAAAGTGCCTCCTTGATGCACAAAAATAGAAACGACACCAGTACAACTACTAAGTCGAAAAAAACCCAAGTCAAAGCAGCTGGTGATATTTACCAAACACCATGCAGTGCCTTATTAAACCTAGAATAGCTCTGAATATAGGAGCTGCATCAACACTCCACCTACATATTCCAGAGAAAAACCTAAATGCACAGGACTGGAAAGTCCTCAGAACTTTGCCTAGATGAAAAAAAAAAACCTAGACACACTTGTCACAGAAACCAGATTCCCTGTTAAGCCATGTGGAACAGCCTAGTTCTGAACTTTGTGGAAGTTCACCACTACTCTACCAGAAAATTGAAGTAAAAACATTGCAAAGTACTTGACTAGAAAACTCGACACAATCCTAGTCTCGAGTTAAAACCTAAAGGATAGAAAAAGCAGTGTAGTAACCAGACATACTTCTAGGCTGAACAGAGCATTGACCAGCTTTGAACTTCATGGGGTCCAGTGCCACTCCACTTCTAAAGTTTTGAGACAAACATGGTGTCGGGAAGGTTAGTTTTGTCTGGTATTCATTTTTGCCAAACATTTCTCGGAGATACGTTTCCAGTAAGGCATGGGGTAGTCTTAGATGCCCAGTGAGATGGTATTAGTCCTGGATTAGTAGCGCATAAATCTCTTAGAAGACACTGAAAAGGCCACCCCCAGAAATTATTTTACTGCTCAGGCACCGAGTTTAACATTTATATTTATTGTTAACTGCCTCTATGTAAAGGGCACACCTAATGTTAGTCTGCCTAGTGTTGTCAACAAACTGCTCAACTAAATTGTTAAAATTGAACACTATAAACTCTAGACTTGAAGCTTGTATAATTAGCTCCAGTAATTAAAGAAAATGTGGTCATGCATGTACATTATTACATATGAAATTTTCTGCAGAGCCAGATACCAACTTGAAACAATAACATTTTACAAAGCTCAGTAGGACTTTAACCCTTAAACTGCGCATGGCGTATATATACGCCCTGAGTAACATGTCCGACGGTGCGCATGGCGTATATATACGCCATAGGGTGCCATTCCCGATTCAAATGGCCCGCGGCTACACGGGGTTCACAGTAGCTTCCTCAGGGCTCTTGTAAACAGACGCAATTTAAAAAAAAAATCGTGGGCAATATTCTCAGGTGTGAGAGGCACAGTACTGTTGGAGCAACCAAGGCTGGCGCACGCAGCATGAGCGATCAGCATTGCTGTTCAGCTTGTGACCACAGCATCACCGAAAAATGTCAAAATAAATATATAACTGTTATTATTTAGTGATGACAATATTACAGATGACCCGTGACTGTGATATAAATAACCAGGGTTGTGATAATAGCAGGATTGTTGTAATAATTAGCGCTGTGGGAGGAGTGATGCTGAGAGACTGAGGGAGACAGCATCGTTTACTGACTGTGTGGCCACCTGTTATTGTTTACATTCACCATACCAGCTCAGTGGTTCTCTATGGTGAACACAAATGTAGATACTTATATATAATGTGTGTATTAGTGTAATAACAGCAAAAGGATTATGCTGGGAGGAGCCATTTGGGTGACGGAGGTGACGTCGTCTGCACGATTTGTCAAGCTGTTTAGAGGGTGGCCACTATGCTCTTTGGGCGCACTACAAGCTTAGGTGTACAGTTACAGTGCATAAAACATGTAGATATTTATATATAATATGTGTATATAGGGTAATAACACTGAAAACAGTATTGTTGGGGGAGAAAGTTTAGTGCGTGTGACCTTGAATGAGTGAGGGAGCCGCCAGCTGTGTATACCGACGACTCTTAGTGCCTGAACTAACTATATCAGCTTAGCTGTACAGTTGTGGTGAACAAAATATATACATACTTATATATAACGTCTGTATATAGTGTAATAACACCACAAATGGTATTGTTGGGGGAGAAAGTTTAGTGCGTGTGTTGAGGGAGTGGCAGCGAGTGGCTGGCTGGTGTGTGGCGGTAACTCTTCGTTGCTCTTCGACTCTCAATACCAACTTAGTGGTTCGTAATGGTGACCAAAATATGCAAATACTTATATATAACCTGTGTATAGAGTGTAATAGCAGCAAACAGTATTGTTGGGGGAGAAAGTTTAGTGTGGTGTGACCTTGAATGAGTGAGGGAGCCGCCAGCCGCCAGCTGTGCATACCGACGACTCTTAGTACCTGAACTAACTATATCAGCTTAGCTGTACAGTTGTGGTGAACAAAATATATACATACTTATATATAACATCTGTATATAGTGTAATAACACCACAAATGGTATTGTTGGGAGAGAAAGGTTAGTGCGTGTGTTGAGGGAGTGGCAGCGAGTGGCTGGCTGGTGTGTGGCGGTAACTCTTCGTTGCTTTTCGACTCTCAATACCAACTTAGTGGTTCGTTATGGTGACCAAAATATGCAGATACTTATATATAACCTGTGTATAGAGTGTAATAGCAGCAAAACTATTTGTTTATTGTTTTATGAACATAATAATTGAATTACTAATATACACACCATACGTTTGAGTATAGCGATTATTCACCACTTTTATTATATAAATATATTACAATACACACTATTGAATAATATTACTGCAAAAAAACTAAGAAAAAATCAATCGGAGACATTGAAACAATTAGGTAATAATATCTTTGTGGCAACTCCCATCTGTCAGCGCGGGTGACGCTGACCGGCCCTGGCGACCGCTCTGTCAACGCCCACTTTTTGCCAGACTTCCTCGGTCAATTGCGCCCAAAATATGTGACCTACGATTTTTTTGCTATTTTTCCCGTGCTCAGGGGACACAAATTAACGTGTTTAGAAGACGAAAAAAATTTTTTGATTTTTTTTTTTCTTGCGCACAGGGGTGTAAATGTCCCCAGGACCCCTGAGCAGTGTAAGGGTTAATGAATAGTAATATATCATAGGAATGATTAGAATACAGTATAAACTTGTAAGTGATTTAACTAATCAATAATTATAATTTATTTTAAAACCAGGTTTATGAGAGAATGCGAGCCGAGGGCCTAAACGATAGAGTCATGGTTGTGAATTCAGTACAAGAGACGTCATTGGCAATATCATCACTAGTAGCAGACCACGGGATATCAGGAGTGGCAGCCATGACCTGTGCACTCCTTAATTCTCTCACACAGCTTACCAGTGCCAGGTTCATACATTTTCTTACATTTCTTGATTTAAATTTGTGGATTATTTGCAATATACATGTAATACTGTATGTGCTAAATGTGATTTTCATTTTATTAAATACAAAAGTGGGTATTTATGATTTTATGTTCTTAATAGAGTACTGTATATATTGTAGGTCAGACATTGTTTAATGGCTATGATTGTTTTAATTTTTGAGTTGACAAGGTTTTTGTTCACTAAGGTATGGCCCTGCTAACTTTTGACAATTAGTTTTGAGGCTGGGGACGTGTGAAATGAACTAGATGTGGTTAAAAAAAAAAATTTGGATATGCTCATTAGATAGTTGACTATTATATTATAGGTTGAAATGAACATTTAAGTGAAATTAGGTTCATAGGGCATGGGAAATGCATTCTGGAGGCATCACCAGTTTTAATGAATGCCTCACTGCATCGAGTTGGAATTGGTCCCATATAGCTTGTTGAATCGAGGTTGTACTGTACAGTATTAGTAATAACAACAATAGTAATTTCATTCACCTGGGCTCTGGGAGACTCGAACCACGGACCCCACGAGTGTGAGGCAGAGGCTTTATCCACTCATCTATGCAGTCTTAATAAGGGAAGGTTCCAGAAGCAACTACTGCATCTACACATCCACGGAAGTGTGGATGGCAATTTATATGACACGGGCGTGGATCACTAATTCCTCTGAGCCTCAGCAGTAGTTAGGGAAAGTTGTAAATTCCAGCATAGCAGCAGTAGTTGCTTCTGAAATCTTTCCCTATTAAAATATAGACTACTCATAGCTGAGTGGATAGAGCCTCTGCCACACACACACATGGGGTTCATGGTTCGAGTCTCCAAGAGCCCAGGTGAATGAAATGTTTATTACCACAGAAGTGTGGATGACAATTAATAGTAGTAATAATAATATGTAATACTAACAATAGTAGTAATAATAATACAGTAGTACTAACAATAGTAATAATAATAATAATACAGTAGCAGTAGTAACAGCAGTAATAATAATAATTCTGTAATAACTGTACTGTATGTGTATTTATCCATGTAGGTTACGTGCAGACAAGACGGCTGCAGGAACTGGTGAGGGTCTTGTGGACCTCACTATCGGAGGACTCTGGTGGTTACGTGAGAGCATGGTGACCTTGGGTGGGATGGTGGAGCTGGTTACTCTCCTCACCACACACTCTCCTCCAGCCTTCCCTCAGGAGACCCCTGTGATTCAGGCCATATCTGCCCTCCATGATGTGTTTGCCAGTCTCCATGTACGTATACATAACTACTTACTTTAATAAGCTGATAAGTGTTACTTGGTCTAAATAAAATGTAAAGATTTAAAATTTTATTAGAAGTAAAATTAGATTTATCAATAAAACTACATGAATCTTATTAATAAATTTGGCTCATATATAAGTACTATTGTCAGAATTTGCAGATGAATTTAGAAACTAGTGAACTATAATAAATATTATATAGTATAGTACAATATATAGTAATGTAATAATTTAATAGTGCATATGCTATAACAGTACTGTACAGTACTATAGTTCTGCAGAACATGGTTGTGCAAGGTGGATGGTGCACACAACTTAGCTTGTGAAGGGAAGCTGATGGGTAGTATGTGTCAGGAGTGAGTGTACAGGTCAATTAATACTGTACTGTACAAGCAAAACACATACGCATACACACAGGAAGAGAGAAGATTAAGAAGCATGTAAAAGACGCACACCGTGCACCTTCTGTAATCTTTCATGCGTTTGTCCTTTGGATAATTCGATGTTGAATATTAACATTCTTTGATATTTCTTCAATATATCACAAACAAGTAACCCTAAAGGCCTTAACCTCCTAGGCTTTGAGGACATGACTTAGCTTGTTACCTGGGTTTAATTTCATGTTTACATGTGTGTGAATATGTTTACATTAGCCTTTTCTTTGCACATATATTGATATTATGCTTGCATCATCTACTTTCTGCTTGATGACTGCCAGGTTTCTTTCCTTGGAAACATTGGAGAAACTGCTCCTTTCTATGTGTTAGGGCCTTGTTAACTTTCCTGACCTTTTGGTAGGTTTTCCTTCCTTTGGTAAACTGATTTGGCTATGGTTCTCAGCTTGTAAAAGTCTTCCTCAAAATTTTGTCTTTTTGTGGGTTTCTCTTAGAGAGGGGTCTGATGAATTATTTTATAATTCTAATTGGCTCAGGAAGCACCCAGGGGTATTGAGCCAATTAGACCTAATAATATGAAGCACTCCTTTTAAAGTGGCCCCTCGTTTTCTTCCTTTAATATGCTCTTGGAGTACCAGCTTCCAATAGCGGGAATCCTGCTCCTCACCCATGGCTGGAGTGATTCACTATGTAAAAGATAATGTGTTGAACTTGTATGAATAACATACTGTACTTGCAGAAGTGAAAAAGAAAATTATTGTATCATTTAATGCATTAAAAATATCCTTTATTTCCCTTTTCGTATTGCATTGCAGGAACTGGTCCTAAATACAAGCGGAATTATCATCGTAGAGGGTGTTAGATTATTTTGGCGCGGAGAACCATCGGTGGTTAATCTAGCTACAGAACTCGAGTCTGTTGTGTCCAGTGCCCCCATTTCACCCGCCACACTCTGCCAACAGCTCACCACACACCTTCGTCTGATGATACTTATGATGCCTGTGAGACTTGCTCATTATCTTTAAAACTTCATTTTTATATTTTTCTTTACAGCATAGAGGCATAGTTCAAATCCCCACAGACCTTGTAAAGTACTGTATTTCCATTTTATTCATAAGAATAAAGAAACATGCAGACAGTTTAATATATGAGGACTTTATTCTTCTTCACTTTAATTATTCCTTAAAATTCAAGTATTTGTTTCTAATGAAATAACTAGTTTTCCACAGTTTAGTATTGTATTGAACATAGAAAATTTGCTAAAAACGCACATGAATTTTCTTTCCTTGACTTTTAAAATACTATAAAAAATTGTTTAGTGCTCAGAAATTTATAGACGCATATACTGTAGTAAAAGAAGACTGATGGACTATCATGGTTGACCAGTCAAATTATAGAAAAAAAAATTGGATACTTATTTATTAATTCATATAGCTTTGTATAAGCATGATATATGTGTTCTTTAGCCATTGCTATTCTCAAATTGGAAATTGGATAACCCTCTATTGATAATACAGCCTCGCCATGAAGATGCTCTGCATGAGGCAACAGCACTCCATCAGAAGCTGATAGAAGTTATTGAAAGGATCACATCAGGAGGAACCTCTAGTGCCACCTCTAGTGCTGACATGAGCCAAGGTCAGATGCTCCTTATGGGCTTCCATTTATTATTCGAGGCGGTGGAGACACAACTGGACCAACTGATGACAGCCATTAGCCTGGCTCCCCTTCCGCAGCCCTGGCCTAGAGTTGACACAGCAAGAGAAGCTGCTGAAATAATGGTATTTACACTTTAGCAAATAAATTTGATTAACTGAAGATATTAGGACCATATTTTGTGAAACATCCTTGAGTAAAGCTTAATCCCAAATATTACATATGAAATTAGAAGTAATAACACTAATAATAAATAATAATAATAATTAACATTTATTAATAATAAACATTTATTAACAATAGTAATTTCTTTAGGCTCCTCTACAAGACCCAGGTCTTCGTCAAGTATTAAGATGTTTGCTTCGTGTGAAGAAGGTGCAGACTATTGTTGAATTTTTCACTACAGCTTATCAGTCTTCACCTTCATTCAAAAGAGAAGAATCAGTTGGTAAGTTGTGGTTAGTTAGCCTCCTTTTATGTTAAAGTTGCAGACATGATATAGGAATGCAGTAGAATGTCAAAAAATTCAAATTCTTCAGGTATAAATAGCTGACGTGGGTCTCAAAGATGTAGCTCTTGCTTCCCATTGACTCTAATCAGTTATCACTGTTAGATAAGCATTGTAAAGAATGAGATGCATCATATTGTACTGTAAAACCTTGGATGCAATATCCCAAAGCAAAAGATAATTTAAAAACTACAGTTGTTCTGGCCATGATCAGTAAGTAAAATTACAGAAGATTCATCTGTATAAAAAAATATATACATGTTCACAATTACAGAATGAATTTTTGTTATTTGCTTTAGTTAAGTTACCTTTATAGGCTAATGTTACTAATATAGTATTACTGACCCTTTTCAGGTAATAGGAGCAGAAACAATTTGTGTGATGAAGAACGGTTACAGAGAATAGTGCGGCGATATGCCAGTGACTGTGTTTCTCTCTTGCTGCTTGGCTTGCCCTCACAACTAGCGACTCACTTACTCTTGCTGCATAGTCAGAAGCTTGGTATAAATGTGACGGGTAAGTGGGCATGTAACTTTGGATACCTGACTAGAGTAGAAGATATTTGAAATATTTTTGAGTTTGGTATTTATTTGAGCTAAACATTTCTCTTTGAATGTTTGATTTTTGTTGTAAGCTTTGGATTGCCACTTGAGGGGCTTCTAAAAAAGGGGCATTTCATTATGCTCAATGCTCGCTTTTTAAGTGCTTCTTCCATAAAGAAAATTGATTACAGGTTACATAGAGGCACGGGATGTTGGTACGGAGGGTCGTGTCAGCTTGGAAGGAATAGTTCAAGAAGCATTGGAATGCTGTATCACTCGTCATGGCCTTGATCCTGCTCTTCCCACCTCTGCAGCCACCACACTCACGCACCATCTAAA
>WNGS01042707.1:10844457-10874247 GCA_020271785.1 Procambarus virginalis
TTAGTAGCTGGATGGCATAGTTAAGAACTAAAAATATTAGTGTAAAACTGCACAATAATTAATGTTGCAAATACATCTGAAAATGGCTATTAGCTTTCCAAAATATCATATGTATCTACAGTTTCATCATACCTGTAAACCTGTTACTAGTACAGTGCATATGGGCTGGTGTTTGTGTTTGCTTGCACAAACAAGCATATATTATATATACATGCTTGCATGTGTGTGTATATAACATACTAAATTATAAAGCACCTGTAAGGAGTTTATCCATCCAAGGTGGAACATGAACCGAAGAGTCTGCACACATCAGGAGTCGTCTCTCATCTTGTGACCACCATTATTGAGGGTGATGATGGATCGAGCACACAGATGACCAGCTTCATTGGGAGGTAGCGTAAGGAGAGTGGTATCAGTTGCAGCCAATGTTGCTAAACTAGGGTTGAGACCAACTACAGCTCCAGCAAGCACTGCACATCCCTGAGCAATATGCCTTTGCTGCAACATGAAAGAAAAGCTCATTGTGAGCCTATTCTGCAAGATCAAGTTAGTAACAGAGAAAACTGCTATGACGTTCTCTATGACTGAAAATTAGTACAACTTCTACTCACCCAGCAGTTGAGTAGGTTCTGCTGTACTGATCTTCTTTTCCTCTCACTTCTCTCTATTTTTACTCTATTGCTTTAAGTAGGGAACATATAGTTAGTATACCTCCTTAAATTAATTCAATAAACAATTGTTATTTAAACTTCAACTCCTTTTGTGTATAATCATACCTGCCTAATGAACTCGTGGGCTGACCTTTAGCATTTATACAAGTCCCTTGTCATACTGACTAGTGTCCCTAATTGTCACTTACCCCTCCCCAAGTAATATCTGTTTGCTACATGCTTGATGGGGTTCTGGGAGTTCTACTCCCCAAGCCTGGCCCATGGCCAGGCTTGACCTGTGAGTTTATGTCAACTAATTATCAGTGAACACGATATTACTACTTGAGTGTCCAGAGCAAACTATTTCATTCATTCCACCCCATCTACTGTGAAACTAAAAAGTTGGGAGTACTCGACCTGTAAAAGCCATAACTCTTTGCCCCAAGGTGTACCTATACTGAGTACACAGTCAATAGGGATATTAAGACCTAGTTTTCCTTATCTCACTCCCAGTTCCCTGAATCACTGTGATGTGATAATAAGATAAATATTATAAACTCAAGTGTGGTTATATAGTGTTCTGTAAGTAGTGCCAGTAATATCTGTCCCTAAGTTCTCTCTCCTTTGCTCGCCACTCTCCTTCATACTTTTCTCCCTCTCCTTTCCTCACACACTCCTTCATACTTTCTCTCCGTCTCCTTTCCTTGCACTCTCCTTGTGATCTATTATCTCTATCTCTCTATCTCTCTATCTCTCTATCTATCTCTCTATATCTCTATTCTCTATCTATCTCTCTATCTCTCTATCTATCTCTCTATCTCTCTATCTATCTCTCTATCTCTCTATCTCTCTATCTCTCTATCTCTCTATATCTATCTATATCTATCTATATCTATCTATATCTATCTATCTATATCTATCTATCTATATCTATCTATCTATATCTATCTATCTATCTATATCTATCTATCTATCTATATCTATCTATCTATATTATCTATCTATATCATCTATCTATATCTATCTATCTATATCTATCTATCTATCTATATCTATATATCTAATATCATCTATCTATCTCTATCTATCTATATCTATCGATCTATATCTATCTATCTATATCTATCTATCTATATCTATCTATCTATATCTATCTATCTATCTATATCTATCATCTATATCTATCTATCTATATCTATCATCTATATCTATCTATCTATATCTATTATCTATATCTATATACTATCTATATCTATCTATATCTATCTATATCTATCTATATCTATCTATCTATCTATATCTATCTATCTATATCTATCTATCGATCTATATCTATCTATCTATATCTATCTATCTATATCTATCTATCTATATCTATCTATCTATATCTATCTATCTATCTATATCTATCTATATCTCTCTTTATATCTATCATCTATATCTATCTATCTATATCTATCTATCTATATCTATCTATCTATATCTATCTATATCTATCTATCTATCTATATCTATCTACTATATCTATCTATCTATATCTATCTATCTATCTATATCTATCTATCTATCTATATCTATCTATCTATATCTATCATCTACTCTATCTATCTATATCTATCTATCTATATCTATCTATATCTATCTATCTATATCTATCTATATCTATAATCTATCTATATCTATCTATTCTATCTATATCTATCTATCTATCTATATCTATCTATATCTATCTATTATCTATATCTATCTATATCGATATCTATATCTATATCTATATCTATATCTCTCTCTCTCTCTCTCTCTCTCTCTCCTCTCTCTCTCTCTCTCTCTCTCTCTCTCTCTCTCTCTCAATAAAGCTCTCTATCTCCCACTAAACCTCTTCCCGTCCTTCTCCCTCTTTCTCCCAGCTCACTATTAATGCAAACACTGGTCGGCCTAAAGGGTGACAACAGCGAATGCAATGCAGTTAAAAGAGTTTAGATAAAATCTAGTTGTTATAAAGGTGGCAAGTATCACATTCCTTATAAGGGTTGCATGCTGGAAGAGATCAATAGGTGATCTGAGGGAACCTCAATAAGCTAAACATGCTTCCTGTCCCCAACAATGTAAAACCTATACAGTATCATTAAATTATTTATGTAAGCACAACATTAGTTATACATACCATGCCAGCATCTTAGCTGCTTCTCTGTGCAGCTTTGCTTGCAATGGGTTGTACTCAGCTCCAGGTACAGCTTCAAGCACAGCATCCAACAAACTTGAGCTAACACTACCCAGCAGTCCTATGAGAGTGCTCTCTGCAAATTCCATATTTTCCTGCTTGCGAGCTTGCTTGGCAGACAACAGGTCTAACTTTGTAATTGAGGCTGAAAAATAAAATAGAGTAATTTTAAATGAACCACTCCTTTCACACTTGCATACTCAAAACTAATATGGTTTTTTTTTGAGGGTTAGAAAACTTATACAGTATATACCATTATTGCAGAAAAGATAAATTAGCAGTTAATTAAAACAGGAGCAGCAGAGCAATATGCCTCTGATGACAGCAGGCAAGTGGGTAAGCTGGGCAGCTGGCCGGGACACCAAGTAACCTGACTTGTCAGGCAATGTATATGACATATCTTGACATGTATACATGTCAAGACATACATATACATATACAGTACTTGCTTGACTTGACGCTCATTTTTGTTTCTCAAGCAGTCACTCGTTTTGTTTCGACCAACTTTCCTAGAAGATTTTCTCTCGGTAATAAGAAGATCTCTTATCCTTAAACCCCCCTCACTTCGTCGAGATAGCCAGATTCTGGTTCTGGCTTCCAGTAGGTCAGTGTGGGACTCGCAGGCCTGCTGAAATTCCTAAAGCTTAGCTATACCAGCGTGTAAGCTAGTATAGCTTACTGGAAACTACCGAAGGAAAATTACTGCACCTGAATTTGTATTTCATTATTGCCTCTCGAGAAATTACATTTTTTTTACAAAAAAAAATCAAATCTTGGAGGAGTGATCTGGTAGGTGAACTTAATCTCTTAATTAGAGGGCTCCTCTATGTGGATATCCAGATTTTGGAAGATCAATTGAATGCTATACCTGTACTGTAAAGGAGAAGTACATATGTCTCCTAAGGAATTTCACATACTCATATTTAACAAATCATATTTAACTGAAAAACAAGTTCAAGTCTGCTGACTGCTCATGAGACAAAAGATATTACAAATGTGGACTGAGCTGGGTCAGTGACCCTGGGGAATGCATGGTGCTGCAACCTGGTGATGGTCAGTGTGGGCGGCCTGGCACAGTAGCTGGATCAGTAACACTGGGGGCATGCATGGTGCTGCAACCTGGTGATGGTCAGTGTGGGCGGCCTGGCACAGTAGCTGGATCAGTAACACTGGGGGCATGCATGGTGCTGCAACCTGGTAATGGTCAGTGTGGGCAGCCTGGCATGGTAGTTGGGTCAGTTAGTGAGAGCCCTTGTTGACAGTCAACTCACATGCTAAGAGAAGTCTGAAGTATTACCGATTAATGTAGAAGTCATTCCAGGTTAACTGTTCTCATTAAGTGTTCTGAAGTGTCTGCTTGGCATTTATATGACCCTATTTGAACATATCTCCATGCTGTATGTTAGCCTGTCTGATTGAGTACAATCTTATTCAAGGACTGGTTGATCATACGTTTGGAAGAAGCTGAATATGAGAGTTTAGAAAGACAAGTTTAAATGTACAGTGGAGACAAGCTTTACATAATTTACCCAAAATTTAGCAAAGTGCAAAAACTATTTATTGTACTGTATTTGTGATTGATGAATAAGAATGTATGTCTAGATTCAATAAGCTTGAAGTGGAAGACAACACAATAATGGATAACATCTTCATCGAGGATGACTAATGAAAGCTGTGGCAATGGAGATGCAGTAGCCTTGCATTTTAGAAATGAATCCCCTAGTTTATTTTTTTTGCAGTGTCTTGGAAAAAATTAATAACAAAAATCAATAACTAATACTGTATATGCAAATACCAAAACCACTTGCAATACTCACTAGGGGTAACTGTTCGGTTGAGCCTAGCAATTAGCTTGGCCCAGCGGGAAACATGGGGAATGAGATCTGCAGGTAGACTCATAAGATTGGTGTTTTCCCAACCTTCATGCAAGCGACCTACTCCCAGTGATTCATCCATAATACTTCTCAACTGTGAAGATGACAAATATAAGAGAGAATTACAAAGAAATAATTCTATGATCCAAAAAAAAAAACATGTATTTGTACAATATACACAAAATAGATATTATGGCAGCGAACTAGACGGGAGGGTTATATTATTACTCATTCAATATGTATACAGTACTGTATTTTCTACCAAACAATCCTAATTTCTCGGTATATGGAATCTTTAACATTTGGAGCATTTTACAACATGACTGTACCTCATGAAGGACTTGGTGAAAGAGTAGCAAGTGAAGGTGCATTGCTGAATGAGAGGACAAAGTAGACATTTGAAGGAGCCACTCAACTTGCCCTGGCACTCTGAAACGGCTTTTCTTATGGAGTCCCTGGATAAAAAGTAAAGAAGGTTAACAGTTAATCTGATGTCTAATGATGATGACAATTTTCTAAGTACAGTACACTAAGAAATTTTCTAAGGCCAAGTGAAATCTCGGCAAACACACAACGTAACAGTCCCAATGATTCCCTTGTTACAACTTTTAATAAAGTTGCTACATCTTGCTATAACATTTTTATGACATATTAGAACATTGTTACAACTTGCTCTATTGGTTGTTACAATTGTTAGAAGGAGTTCGAACATTGTTCGAACATTGTAGCAACGTTGTAGTTTCGTCACGTGTTTGGTGGGATTAGCCCAAAGGGCATGGGAAATGCATCCTGGAGGTATCTCCAGTTTCAACAAATGCTTCACTACAACATATTGAGGTTAGTTGAATACAGCTTGTTGTACTGTATTTCCCTTTTGTACCCTCTGCAGAAATGCATTATCTTGACAAATTCTGATACAGACCAAAAACTGCAAAATCATAGTCCAGATACTACTGAATGGACAAGGCATCTGGAAATGCAGCTGCGGAGGAATTAAAAAATCCCCCTGCTTGAAAACATATCTGGAGAGGTTCTGGGAGTTCTTTTACTCCCCCAAACCCAACCCGGGGCCAAGCTCAACTTGCGACAACTTGGTCCAACAGGCTGTTGCATGGAGGGGCTCGCTGATCCACATACCAATTGACACCCAGTTAGTCTGGCACTTCTTGCAGGAACCAAATTGCTTTTTTTGATCTTGAAATAGACTTTCCAGATTTGGGATTAGCCCTAAACTATATCAATAGAACAAAAGACTTCATTCAGACATCTCCATAATCTTGTACCACTCACCCCCATAAAAAATTAATTAGTCTCATAATGTTGGCTCAAGTTAAGATTTGCCACCGTTTCCCTTCCCCAACTATATGACCAGATTATTTGAAAAGTCACTGGTCATGGTAGTTAAAGTAGTAGTAGTCTTGGCTGGTAACAAACATCTTGGAATGTTTAACGTAACTAAAATTGGAATGTAATAAGAAACTAAGGTAATAATAAGAATTATTACCTTGAAGTTGATGGCTGGGGATAAACTGTCGAGGTAAAAGAATGGAGGAGGACAGTGTTGATATCTTGAAACCTCTTCCATATGACCCAGTTCTGGCCTCTGGACCAGTCCACCAAGTTGACTGCAGTGCTTAAGCTCGCTGTTACTCCAACAGGGTCTGCCGAGTCAAAGTGTGCCAGAGCTCTACAAAAAAAAAAAAAAAAAAATCAATGGACAAATTGTATACAAGTGATAAAATCAAGCATAATAATAATTAGTAGTATTGCATAGCAGAAGCTGTTTTAAACAAATTATACTGTACTTCTGAAATTTAAATAGGCCTACTAGTTGACTTATTTGTGGGTGTATGTGAATGAAAGATTTGTCCATGCTCACTGATACCTGTCAATATGTATTCTGATAACCACATAACAAAGATTTTGATATCAATATGATAAACGAATATGAGTTAAGCTCAAGATGGATAAGCAGGGAACATGGAGACTTGTAAGCAAACACATGTAGAGCAAATGTTTGTATAGACAGATTAGATGAAAAGTTGTCTCTTAACTGAGGATAGGGTACTGCATGCCAACTGAACATAAGATCCAATCAAGAAGAATGTGACATGATCTGGATTTGGAACCCATAGGCAAGCCTGGTGCTGCCACCTGGAGGCGAGTAGCTGGTTTGGACAAGTGGCAGTTTGAGCTGTAATGATGCCTTACATGATGGTCAATATTGGGCTAGATTGAGCAGTTAAGTTTGAAAAGGTCGCTGAAGTGCTGTTTGCAAGTATACATTCTTGAGTTGTCATGAATTCTGGCAGTGACTAAGAAGTCACTGCCAGAATGCTAGAGCTCATAAATAATGTCAGATTAAAACATATTAGATTTTTCTACTGCTATCCAATTAGTATTTATTGGTTATACACTTACTGAACGTGTGCAAGGTTTCTGTATGTGTTAAGAAGACCAGTGTGAAATGCAGTGCTCTCCGATTCTTTCTGATTACTTCGTACTTGCATCATCCATTTCTGTAGTTCTCCCCAATGGCTTAGTTTACTGTAACATTCTGCAATCTGAAAGTTCCAAAAATGCAAAGCTAAAAATATAAAACACAAGACTTGCAGAACAATATATTTATGGTAAACAAATTTAATGTCAGAGAAATATAAATATATTTTATATCATGAATGCCCTTGCCTGAAGAAGAGGCATAGGAAATGAAGGAGCACAGAAAGGAAGATGTAAGCAGGAAGAATAATTTAGGGAATAGGGAGAAGCATAGGAAAACTCTCAAAAATTTTAAGTCACTTTTCAGAAGAAAAGATGACTTAAGATGTTTACTGAATGACTCAAATACTGACTGGGATCACCATGTACCAGTGGGAGATTCAACTATTGTAAAGTACTGTACCTAAAACATCTTAGGATGATATGCATACCATGGATGGATTGAACATCTGAAGATGGTATGCAGATTTCAAGAATTAATCACAGAAAGATAGACACTGGATAACCAAGGACCTTTACAAGAGTTACATTTTTACATTCTTGTAAAGCCACTAGCACACATAGTGTTTCGGGCAGGTCTTAAATCCTAATTTCCCCGGAATACGACCCCGCCGAATCGTTTAAAAACCAGGTACCCACTTACTGCTGGGTGAACAGAGGCTAAGTTAAGGATTGGCACCCGGTCAATCCTCCCTGGCCCGGCTTACAGGGTAGATAACATTGAAAGCAAAGCTGGTCTACACAGTGGACAAGTACTTCTATTGAGGCAACATATTACAGAGTCAACAGGAGGAAGGTAACATGATCCACCAGCAACTGGAGATCTGGTGTTTACCTACAATGAGGATTATGTCGAGGAGAGAGTATGAGATGCCTACAGGAGCCAGCAATCACTGCATTATTCTGTTAAGAGTACATGGTGGGGCTGAAGAAGGGGGGGGGAGGTTAGACCAAGAAATAAGTAAAGGCAAAGGATTTTAGACAGGGATTCCAGGAACGTTAGGGAAAATTTACCAGTGTGGTGCAGTCAGAGAAGGGATATCAACCTGGATGAACATGAAATGTCGGGTACCACAAGGATTGGTCCTCCAACTATTGCTGCTGCCCACATGAGTGAACTTATATACATCTGATTTTAGATAATGCAAAGATAATGAAATATATGAAAACCTAGGAAGACTGCAGATATTTATGGGAAGAACAAAACAAACTCAAACAGTGGGGCTGACATGTGACTCTTAAAAATAGTCCAACATCAACATGTATATGGTAAGTAAAATGGGAAAGGGACATAGGAAACCAGAAGAAATTTACACCATATGGGAATGGGACTTGTAGTCTTGGATAGGAAAATATCACACACACTTGGTTCAGGACATAATTCCTACACAAACACCAAACACATAAAAAGGGTAAGGAAGTGGAGAGGAACAAAAGGAGGAGGAGTAAGGTACACTAATATTTGAGAGGCAAGTGTGGGGAGATATGTGGAAGAAATAATGGGAGTGAATATTCATACCTGGGAATATATAAATTCTTGGATGAGAGGATCTAGCTGCTTGACATCCACATGGTTGCCAGTGGCCCCATGTGCTATCCCAGTTTCATTCTCCACTGTTTTTTCCTTGTCGACATCTTCTGTTTCTTCAATGCCTTCTAAAAACTGCTGGTAGCCTCTCAGGGCCTTTTCATACCTGAAGGAATTAATTTACAATTAATACTAATGGATTAAAAACACACCAATTCAAAACAAGTTGTCCTCCTATATTGTTAAAAAAAACTAGAGCACAGGAAAAGCGTCCAATAAATAAAGTTCATTTTCAAGATGGGGAAAGCTTTCTGGAGGCCTTAAATACAGAGTGGGAACACTGTGTACCAGTGGGAGCTTCAAATTTTGCAAAATTCTTTGAAGATCTTAGGATGGTATGCACATAAGGGTAAAAAACCAGCGTTGAATGTAATGAAACGCCATTTTCTGGGTGAGTCCCGGAGGCTCCCCGGAGCTATCCCAGGCTGATATGCTAATTTCAGACTTTGGCATCAGTCATGTGTATGGAGTTCTTAGGCCTACCGGGGACCACGGCCAGAACCGGGCCCCCTCAGAGAGGCAAGGGGAGCAATGGCCTATAGAAGCCCCCGTGTGGTTGGAAGCATTCTATGTCTGCCATCGACCGGGACAGGCACCCAGAAAGGTAAGCGCCCCAAAACAAACTCCTATTCTGGTTAAAATTGCTACCAAAATCCGAACTAGTGGATAGAACTCCCAAACAGAAAAACAAGCAAACTAGTGTGACGTCACACGTCACCGCGCCGCTGTCTGCGCAGCTCCCCCCTCCCCGGGAGGGGGAAGGTGGAGCCCCAGACCTCCCACGCCGGCTATCCACCCATCAGTTCTGAGGCTGGATGTCAAGACACGCGAAAAACCGCCGACCGGAGGGAGGGAGGGTTGCCGGGGAGCCTCCGGGACTCACCCAGAAAATGGCGTTTCATTACATTCAACGCTGGTTTTCTGGGGGGAGCCCCGTCGGCTCCC
The DNA here is from genome assembly GCA_020271785.1 of Procambarus virginalis. NCBI lineage: Eukaryota > Metazoa > Arthropoda > Malacostraca > Decapoda > Cambaridae > Procambarus > Procambarus virginalis. The sequence goes on from WNGS01042707.1 coordinate 10,854,235, forward strand.
CGGAGCTAACTACCCACAGAGGAAGATCAAAGGGACGGAACCGGGAGGCGGACACCACCCAAACAACCAAAACGCTAAAACCAAAGGAGCAGGAAAACTCAGCGACCCGACCCCCAGAGGCAAATGCCAAAAGGAAAAGAGCCGACGAAAAACAAACCGGAACCGAAGAGGCACTACCAACCGAGGAGAAGACAGAGCACGCTGACCAGATACCAGGATGGTGCAAGCGGCGCACGAACAGGCCGGAGGGGAAACGAAGCACAAGACAGCTTACTAAGCGGTGTAGAAGCAAGACCGAAAGCAAGCCAAAGCGGCTCCGCCAGCGCCGCACAAAAAGAGAGAGGCGACAGTATGTGGCACGACGACGGCCCCCAACCCCCACCAAAAACCAGGCCGACGCTAACAAGAGGAACCACCTATGAAGGTACAGGAAAAGGAAGGACCGCCAAAACACCCCATACTGCCGCCAAGAGAAACACGCAGGTGGGACACCGACCACCAGCCGGAGGCGAGACCACGAGGCAGACGGAAGCAGCCCCGACAAGGCCCCTCCGAGCCCAGGAAAAAGGCGGAGCCGCAAGAAGATCTCGGGCGCGACCACCGAACTCAGGTGGTACAAGGAGATGGAACGTCTGCCGAACAGACAAATCCCAAAGCAAGCAAACCCGCCAGGAGAACAAATGACGGGTCCGACGCGAGACATCGCAAGACCCCAAAAAACCAAGTGGCAGGGCAAGCAAGGAAACCAAAGAAGGCGGAAGGGTTGCCGCCAGAACCGTACCCGAACCAAGAGGTACGAGCAACAGCAACAGACCGAGACAAAGAAGCACACCACAGGACACAGGCCGAAAAAAGCCCAAGAAGCCAAGGAACACACGCAGAACACCCCTGTGGCAGAGGAGGAAAACAAGGGAACACACAAACAATGAAGTGGTGGAAACCGACCACATCCCCCAACATAGCAGCAAGTGCAGGCAAAACTGACCAAAGGAGATGCCAGGAAAACGACTGGGGTGAGGCAGGACAAAAGAGCAGAAGCATAAAAAAAACCAGGAGTAAGGACACGCCACTGCGAAACACGGTACTAATGCACACGCGCAGTAGTAGCAACATACAACCTGGTGGATAAAGACAGGCTGTTTAACACAAGGGGCACACGCACTAGGGGACGCAGGTGGAAACTGAATGCCCAAATGAGCCACAGATATTAGAAAGAACTTTTTTAGTGTCAGAGTGGTTGACAAATGGAATGCATTAGGAAGCGATGTGGTGGAGGCTGACTCCAAACTCAGTTGCAAGTGTAGAAATGATAGAGCCCAATAGGCTCAGGAAACTGTACACCTGTTATAAGATTGACGTTTGAGAGGCGGGACCAAAGAGCCAGAGCTCAACCCCCGCAAGCACAACTAGGAGTATACACCACCGCAACATGCCACAGGTAAAGAGCAACTCGCTCCGGCAAAGGCAGAGAACGGAGCAGATAGACCCCAGACAGGGCCCACGGAGACACGACAGAACCCAGCAGGCCCAGGAACCCGCCTACCAGGCGACCGACGGCGGAGAAACCCTGCTCAAAACCGGCTGGATGGGGAACCGGGAGCTCATGTACACCCCAAGCCCGGCCCGAGGCCAGGCTAGACCGGCCAAAGGGAGGCCCACCAGGAAGACGCATGGGGCGGCCTGCAGGCCCACAGACTCCCCACAACCAGGATGGGCCATAACTAAGTCGAAGGCAAGCTAGTGTGCCCCGGAAGTCCACAGACCGTACCATAGGGGCATAACTTGCAATCCCCTCACAGAGTTCAGTGGCATACCTATAATAGGTTAAGTAACAATTGCAATTACGAAACCATAAGATGCGTATTGTAACCTACTAAGTAGGTCAGGGAAGGTCGGTGTTTTCCACGAAGTCTTTTAAGGGAAACTTATGTTCAGTATGGCACCTACGCACGGAACGAAGAAGTCAATATTGACGTAATAAAGATGCGGGGACGGGTTGGTGCAAGAGAGAACCGGATCAGCACCTCCAAGGATACCCGATCAACCAGGCTGTGACTCATACGTCGGGCAGCGAGCAGCCATGTCCAACAGCCAGCATGACCAGTCCAGGAGGCCTGGTCGATGACCGGGCCGCGGGGACGCTAAGCCCGGAAGCACCTCAAGTTAACCTCAAGATAAGGTACCAGCGAGAAGGCGTATGCTCGCAAGGAGGTCGTGTAACAACTGCAGACCTCTGATGGATATACAGTGTTCCCCGAGTGTGCCTATGGCACCACTGCACTCCACTGGTACTATCCCGCAAGTTCTACCAGATAGGCGGGACCCAAAAGCCAGAGCGCATAAACCTTGCAAGCACAGCCAGGAGCCCTACCAGGCGAGAACAGAACCAACACCACAAACCCCACACCACATAACACTAACAAAGGTGGGACCCCTNAACAATAATTGAAAATTTGCTAATGGGTCTATTAATTAAATCAGAAAAGGATTGAAGTAAATATTGTCTTACTTGCTGACTGGCAGACACCACCACCTGGCATAGCAATCTTAGTGCTATGAAGATTTGCTAGTTTAGGAGATATATCAACCATCTTCAAGTTGATGATGCTCTACGATGAGCTCTCTGCTGAAGCATCTGTCAAAAATGATGAATATATATGAAATATGTCAAAATAAACACTGAAGAGTCTCTAATCATTTATTCATTATTTATCACTTCTGGTTACCTAAAAAGCAACATTCTGCAAGACTGAGTGAGAAAAATGGTTGTAAGTTAAAACATTTCTATTATACAGTAATCACTTTTTTTTTTACATGTGTGTTAAATCTATTAGTTATGCAGCAGCTAGAAACACAATAACAAGGGTCCCTCTAAGAAATAGAAGTGAGAATATAATAAGTCCCTCTAAGAAGTAGAAATAGAAGTGTGAATATAATTCCAGCCCTAACACCAGAGGTACTTCAGCTGGCATTACCATTCAGGAAGTTGATAAGTATTAGAATGACATTTAAACCATAAATAGAGACTCCTTCTAGACAATCCTTATATAATATGAGAGACCAATACTAGATTATGCAGCACTATCATGAAATTCGCACCTCTTGATACACAAACTAAACTTAAAAAAAGTGTTGCAACAGGACTACAGCCAGAATTATGAGGAATCAGCTATGAGGACAAGGCAGACAAGGATACATGTGGATGCTAGAAAGATAATGAGTTAAAAGAACATTCTTTTAAGAATATTCTTGTGCCCTATACAAGTGGTCAACATATGTAATGCACTGATAGTAGAAGAAACTACCTCCATACACAGCTTAAAGGCCAGATACAACAAAATAATTCAATATTAGGAAAATAGTAATAAATACTATGTGCAGCACGGTTAGTAAGTGCAGCACATACAATTGACCCTCACTTCCCCAAAGTAACTGGTAGGTAAGAACTACAATGAATATGTAGGACTCAAAATTAAGCATAACTAAATAAGAAAAGATAGCTAGCAAACATACATAAATAAAGACAAAAAAAGCTATTCACTTCCTAAATACAGGTATATAATAAAACAAATATGGGATTTCAACATTCACTAAAAAATTCATTTTTATCCCTCAGATGAAACTACGTCAAATTTGATTGTTAACTTTGTGGATACTGAAATCTACGTAAACTTGCTTGGTGTAACTGTCGTAATCCAGAGAGAGCAGACTGTGGATCAAAGTAACTCTCAGGGTCCCGTAAATTAGACAAGGCAGTAGATATCTGCGAGCCGTAAGTATCGTGGAAGTGGCGCTCATGAGGTGTCTCTGGCAGGGTGGAGGTGATGTCTGCAAGTTGATCTAGCACAAACAGCAGCTGTAAAATTTACATTAATAAACAGAAATCAAAATAAAAAAATGAATATGCATAAATACTACACATTCAATAAATTAAAATGAACAAAATTATTGCAAATAAATGTCTAGGGTATTCTATCCTAAAGATAGAGTGCTGTAACAGATAAAATATATGAATATTTCTTGAGCAGTTAATAGAAATTTGTATTCTGTCTTATATTTCAACAACAGCTAATACTTAACATATTTTACACACTGGTTTAAATATTATATCGTATTTCTTTTTGATAAGCTGTTGTTTCTCTATCGGTGAGAGTGACGAATTATTGTTGAGGCGCACTATTTCTGCCGTTAGCTGATGGCATTTCCTGGACATGTCACTGTGATGCTGTGCCAATGTTCCAAGCCACAACTCGTCCCACAGCACAGTAATACGCCGCAACTCGTGAACAAGCATTTGCACCTCACTAATGCTAGACCCAATCTGAGAAAGAACAAAACGAGACATCAATGTAATTATAAATATATGAATGTATAGGAGAGGGAGATTAACAGGAAAATAATAATAATTAATTAATAATGCATTGTGTCAGGGGACAGGCAACCAGTTTGTATTCATACACGTTAGGCTTATATCGAGCCCCCCCACAACCTCTTTCAGGTTGAATTACTGATCCCACCCAGGATGCAACCCCACACAAGCTGGCTAACTCCTGAGTATTCACTGCTAGGTGGACAGGGGCATTACATAATAGGAAATGCGCCCAACTATTTCTGCCCTTCCTGAGATTCGAATTGGAATTCTCGATTGTGAGTCGAGAATGAACCCAACTGTACAACTGTGACCCCTAGTACAAATGAGGGCACGTACACAAAAAGATACATCTGAATGCACATTTTTGGGGCTCTCTAAGGTAAGATTTACCTGAATACAGAACATGATCTTGCTACAGCCACTTCGAGATACATGTTGGTGCTGGAATATATGCCAAAATCAACTTTTAAAACAGTACCAACAGGTACACTTTTAGGTCTTAGGAAGTCAATAAAAATAATCGATGGAATCCAGAATGACCAACAGAAGTCTGATCATAAATACTCAAAGCATTTTGAACCCCTCCCTTGGCATCAATGGTGACTGTCAATGGGGACACACTAATCAAGGGTTGGCCTGCATGACTGCCTATTGCAACCACCATCAGACTGCAGCACGGGACTGGATCATAAACATTAGTTTGACTTCTTTTCATCAATGAAAGTTTATTTTTGGTGTGTGATGGACAATGGTATCTACTATTTTAATATAATATTATATTATATTATATTAATATAATATATATTAATATTTCCTTCATTTAACAGGTATATAAAAATTATTAAGTGAAATTAATATACAGTATCTCTTAATTATCTCCCTTTCACAATAGTCTTTCCAACTACTGTACTGCACTTCTAATCTCTTGTAACATTACCATTTGCACCTCCAACAGCAGTGTTACAATATAGTTATACCTGCTTTGTTAATGTATCAACCAAAGCTGAGAAACAGTTTCGCATCAGAGTTCTTCTTTCTTGCTCCTCTGAGGACTCTGAGATAAGTTCTTCTTCTTCTCTTCCTCCTCCTCCTCCTCCTCTTCTACCTGGTCATATTCCTCTTCTTCCTCTTCATCTTCATCATCATCTTCATCTCCTAATGCCTTTTTTCTTCTAAGACGCCCTTTATGTAAATATTTTGCCAACATGTCTGCAAATTTGCAAGATATAGTCAACTTTTATTTTGCTGACATAATGAAAAATATTCAAGTGAATTCTGAATCTTGGCCAACATTTAGTAAACCTAGGATGACTTTCATAAATTACAAATGCAAGAACTTCATTGCCAATACTATACTGGTAAATTCCCATTATACTCAATATAGTAAACATAATACAATTTAAACAAAACAGGACTCAAAGTTGATATTTGACTGAATAAAGACAAAGTGTCATAATCTGAATAATTCTTGGTAAAAATCCGTATGTGTACTATACCCGTCAATGAAGCCTGATTTGCAGCAACATTTCCCCAGCCGACCCTACTACTGCAGGGAACACGATGAGATGGGGAAAATCCTCTGCTAAGCGACACAAAAGTTCAGAGATGCTCCCTCGAACATACGGTTCAGGATGATTCAAGCGTGCAAATAGCTAGAGAGAACACGTAAAGTCATTATGCTAAAATATAAGTAAAACATACAAATTGTGATACATGTATGAATTATTAATGGAAATCAATCTAGGCATATAAAATCTTATAACACTTAATATTAACACTATGCTTTTAAAACAGTAGCCAAGTACAAATGTATAGTACCTGAGGAATAATAGTCTTCCAGGGTCGAGTAGGTGTTTCAGCCAACCCTTTCTCTAGCACTTCTCTCAGCTCGGAAGCATGTTTAACCATAAGCCGTAGGAGACGCAAAGTGGATACTGTACACTGATCTGCATGACTCACTGAATACTGAACAAATAATGAATAGAAAAATGTCATTAATGTTCAATCAGTTTTATTACCATTGTTACTTATTTAGAATCTAGAGTAGCTGTGCATATTTATGGGAAACGCATAATGGAAAGCCAAGCTCGAGTCCTGACCAGTGAAGGACTCTTGGACACCCATCTTCAACTATTTGCCCATGTTCACCCAGCTGTAATTAGAGGACCTGGTTGTAAACCAATTTATGGATCGAATTCCACAAAAAACTAATATGAGGTGGCTTATTATGAACTGTGGGAAGGAAGCACTCTAAGCCTGCTAACTAGTGTCAGAAGGTATCTGCTCCTGTATCTACGTGCAAAACCAAAAGCCCCAAAAGCAAAACCATCAATTATATATAATATCAACCATTCATAGTAAAAAAAGGAACCATTTTATTTAAGTTTATTTTCATAGGCAAATGTGGCTAATCTTTTAAATTTAATTTTTGTTTTTCATAGTACAGTATATAACAACCATCAAAAGCTACTTACTCCTGGACTAATCTTTAGAAACCTAAAGTAAGCCTTAGCAGCTGCAATGAGAACCGTGTAGTGTCTCTCCTGAATTGCTCGATGAACATCAACTAAACGAGAGTTGAGGTCTGTGACCAAATTGCTCGACAAACCCCAAGACTGCAGTGTTGATGTGATCTGAGTTGTCACCTGAAATAAATTAAGTATTACGTACATGTATGTAATGCTCTTTTTAGAATCAGTACCGCAGTCACTCAAGTAGTCACAAGCTTTACAACCCATGCAGGACATCATTCACTATCAGGTTCCATCAACTTACCCAACCATGGAAAATACTTTTAAAATGAGTCTTTCCATGGGATAGCTTAGAAATATATTTCTTTTAGAAAATATTTATAGAACATAAAAAATCTAGCATTAAACTTGTATGAAAAGTACTACTTGAGCAGTAGACTTGGTTGTACCCAAAAGAAAGATTGTACTCTCTTCTGGTCAGGATCTGTCAGAGCTTTGGAAGGGCAATATCCTGTACTGTACCCGCAAATCTTGGAACTTTTCATAACTATTCCCACTGGGGCATACTGGTGCTTAGGATACAGTCGAGTCTAATTTATATAACCCAAAATATAGAGAGAAAATTTATTCTATAAACCCAAAAGGTTTTCCAAAGTGCAAAACTTGGCAATGCAGTAATTGCCACGGTGCACAATGACTGACTACTTACTCTTTAGGCCACCAGGTGACAGTGGCAATACCACAGCAAAAAGCCCTCCAGCCCAACTTTCCACACTTTTTAGTTGAAGCCAAGGGCTTCAACTAAAAAGTCAACTAAAAATTCAACTAATAAACCCTCCAGCATCAAGCACAGGGCAACCAGAAAATGAAGGGCGGGAATAGGAAGAAGTGAGTGTGTGGCTCGGAAAAAGCAGATAGGATAAGAACTCCGACACATTGTCCAGGTAGGCTACTTGATTTCAAGTATTGCTTGAAGGAGTTATTTGTGCTTAGTGTAATTTACCTTTTGTTGGTCATTTTGGACTAAGAATTCTAAAGAGAAAGATAATATAGGGCCTCTATCCTAAGCAAGCGAATGAGAAGAATCAGATGGGAAGGAAGGTAAAGGTCTCGGCTAGAACACTTGGTTCAATGGCTAGGCTCACTCAGAATGCCTGGTTCAGTGGCTAGGCTCACCCGGAACGCCTGGTTCAGTGGCTGAAAAGACACTTATGATTCACTCAACACAACCTGCAGCCAAGGTGAATCAGGATGTAACACAAGAGCTTTTGGCAGTAGGGCTGTGTTGTAGTACCAGTGCTGCCATACACTAGTGGGTGTTAAGCAGTTTACAGCTTAGTGATCCAGGTGCTGCCAAATGTGCTAAAACATCTCTAAATATCGTGGATTGCACTTTTTTCTACATTCTCAATTGAATAAAGTATTGCCCACTGTCTTCCTATCATCAGGTAGGATCTGACAGCTTGAAGAGTACCCCTCCACAATGGTATATAATGTCAAACTGCCCTAACAGCAGCAGATTTAAACCAAAGATGAGTAAGATTTTACCTTAGCAACTAAGTGCAATAAGCTATATTAATATTAACATCCACAGAATGAATTGGAAGTTCTTTTATGCAAGCAGTAAATTATACCAATGGCTGTTCATCCCTATAGTGCCAATGTCATTGCATTACCTGATGAACCCCTTGAACTTCTTCAAGTCGAAGGTCTTCTTCTTCTTCCTCTTCTGACTCTTGTCCTGGTCTCATATTTACCAGAAGTAAACAAATCTCCTCTACTTTCTGCTGCCAGTCAGTGGAATCCATCCCACGTACTGGGGCAAGAATATCTTCGATATGTTTACGGTCAACGTCTGAGAGTTGGTTATCATTGGTGCTGCTATGATCAAGAATTTTTCTTCCCCATCTGGTAAAATTAAATTTTGACAATCAATTTTGACAATTTCTTTAGTTAACAAATTATATTTTTAATTAGTGCCAGGCAATCAGATATCAGGCTACAAGGAAAGCTACTGAAACTTAGCAATTAGTATTACAGGACCTGAAATGTATTACTCTTTCTTACCTGAAGCACCATGAAGCAATATGGAACCAAACTTTGGGTAATGTAGGGCACTGTGTGGCTGCTAGAGTAAGGATGTGACCCATTTTGTTCTCTAGTGGTGGCAATGTAGAATGGCTAACCTCTGCCAAGGGCTGCAATTCTTCCGGTGCAAATTTTCTCATCTCCTGATAAACTACAAAACATCCGAGTTAATTTTCAATCTGTAATTTTTTATTTAATATTTAACGAAAACTTTTATCCAAGCTGGTCTAGCTTCTCTGAGAAATATTATTTTGCTGTGCCATGTAAGAATGGAATTCTGCTTTACCTCGTGTAATCATGCCCACTGGACACACATTACACAAACTTTAGTAGCTGGATGGCATAGTTAAGAACTAAAAATATTTAGTGTAAAACTGCACAATAAATTAATGTTGCAAATACATCTGAAAATGGCTATTAGCTTTCCAAAATATCATTGTGTATCTACACGTGTTTCATCATACCTGTAAACCTGTTACTATGTACAGTGCATATGGGCTGGTGTTTGTGTTTGCTTGCACAAACAAGCATATATTATATATACATGCTTGCATGTGTGTGTATATAACATACTAAATTATAAAGCACCTGTAAGGAGTTTATCCATCCAAGGTGGAACATGAACCGAAGAGTCTGCACACATCAGGAGTCGTCTCTCATCTTGTGACCACCATTTATTGAGGGTGATGATGGATCGAGCACACAGATGACCAGCTTCATTGGGAGGTAGCGTAAGGAGAGTGGTATCAGTTGCAGCCAATGTTGCTAAACTAGGGTTGAGACCAACTACAGCTCCAGCAAGCACTGCACATCCCTGAGCAATATGCCCTTTGCTGCAACATGAAAGAAAAGCTCATTGTGAGCCTATTCTGCAAGATCAAGTTAGTAACAGAGAAAGCTGCTATGACGTTCTCTATGACTGAAAATTAGTACAACTTCTACTCACCCAGCAGTTGAGTAGGTTCTGCTGTACTGATCTTCTTTTCCTCTCACTTCTCTCTATTTTTACTCTATTGCTTTAAGTAGGGAACATATAGTTAGTATACCTCCTTAAATTAATTCAATAAACAATTGTTATTTAAACTTCAACTCCTTTTGTGTATTAATCATACCTGCCTAATGAACTCGTGGGCTGACCTTTAGCATTTTATACAAGTCCCTTGTCATACTGACTAGTGTCCCTAATTGTCACTTACCCCTCCCCCAAGTAATATCTGTTTGCTACCGGCTTGATGGGGTTCTGGGAGTTCTACTCCCCAAGCCTGGCCCATGGCCAGGCTTGACCTGTGAGTTTATGTCAACTAATTATCAGTGAACACAATATTACTACTTGAGTGTCCAGAGCAAACTATTTCATTAATTCCACCCCATCTACTGTGAAACTAAAAAGTTAGGAGTTACTCGACCTGTAAAAGCCATAACTCTTTGCCCCAAGGTGTACCTATACTGAGTATACACAGTCAGTAGGGATATTAAGACCTAGTTTTCCTTATCTCACTCCCAGTTCCCTGAATCACTGTGATGTGATAATAAGATAAATATTATAAACTCAAGTGTGGTTATATAGTGTTCTGTAAGTAGTGCCAGTAATATCTGTCCCTTAAGTTCTCTCTCCTTTGCTCGCACTCTCCTTCATACTTTTCTCCCTCTCCTTTCCTCACACACTCCTTCATACTTTCTCTCCGTCTCCTTTCCTTGCACTCTCCTTTGTGATCTCTCTCTCTCTCTCTCTCTCTTTTCCTTTCTCTCTCTTTTCCTTTCTCTCTCTCTCTCTCTTTTCCTTTCTCTCTGTCTCTCATTCTGTTCCTCTCTCATTCTGCCTTTGCCTATCTCATTAAATATCTCTCTCTCTCTCTCTCTCAATAACTATCTCAATAAAGCTCTCTATCTCACACTAAACCTCTTCCCTCTTTCTCCCGTCTATCTCCCAGCTCACTATTAATGCAAACACTGGTCGGCCTAAAGGGTGACAACAGCGAATGCAATGCAGTTAAAAGAAGTTTAGATAAAATCTAGTTGTTATAAAAGGTGGCAAGTATCACATTCCTTATAAGGGTTGCATGCTGGAAGAGATCAATAGGTGATCTGAGGGAACCTCAATAAGCTAAACATGCTTCCTGTCCCCAACAATGTAAAACCTATACAGTATCATTAAATTATTTATGTAAGCACAACATTAGTTATACATACCATGCCAGCATCTTAGCTGCTTCTCTGTGCAGCTTTGCTTGCAATGGGTTGTACTCAGCTCCAGGTACAGCTTCAAGCACAGCATCCAACAAACTTGAGCTAACACTACCCAGCAGTCCTATGAGAGTGCTCTCTGCAAATTCCATATTTTCCTGCTTGCGAGCTTGCTTGGCAGACAACAGGTCTAACTTTGTAATTGAGGCTGAAAAATAAAATAGAGTAATTTTAAATGAACCACTCCTTTCACACTTGCATACTCAAAATCTAATATGTTTTTTTTTTTGAGGGTTAGAAACCTTATACAGTACATACCATTATTGCAGAAAAGATAAATTAGCAGTTAATTAAAACAGGAGCAGCAGAGCAATATGCCTCTGATGACAGCAGGCAAGTGGGTAAGCTGGGCAGCTGGCCGGGACACCAGGTAACCTGACTTGTCAGGCAATGTATATGACATATCTTGACATGTATACATGTCAAGACATACATATACATATACAGTACTTGCTTGACTTGACGCTCATTTTTGTTTCTCAAGCAGTCACTCGTTTTGTTTCGACCAACTTTCCTAGAAGATTTTCTCTCGGTAATAAGAAGATCTCTTATCCTTAAACCCCCCTCACTTCGTCGAGATAGCCAGATTCTGGTTCTGGCTTCCAGTAGGTCAGTGTGGGACTCGCAGGCCTGCTGAAATTCCTAAAGCTTAGCTATACCAGCGTGTAAGCTAGTATAGCTTACTGGAAACTACCGAAGGAAAATTACTGCACCTGAATTTGTATTTCATTATTGCCTCTCGAGAAATTACATTTTTTTTACAAAAAAAAATCAAATCTTGGAGGAGTGATCTGGTAGGTGAACTTAATCTCTTAATTAGAGGGCTCCTCTATGTGGATATCCAGATTTTGGAAGATCAATTGAATGCTATACCTGTACTGTAAAGGAGAAGTACATATGTCTCCTAAGGAATTTCACATACTCATATTTAACAAATCATATTTAACTGAAAAACAAGTTCAAGTCTGCTGACTGCTCATGAGACAAAAGATATTACAAATGTGGACTGAGCTGGGTCAGTGACCCTGGGGAATGCATGGTGCTGCAACCTGGTGATGGTCAGTGTGGGCGGCCTGGCACAGTAGCTGGATCAGTAACACTGGGGGCATGCATGGTGCTGCAACCTGGTAATGGTCAGTGTGGGCAGCCTGGCATGGTAGTTGGGTCAGTTAGTGAGAGCCCTTGTTGACAGTCAACTCACATGCTAAGAGAAGTCTGAAGTATTACCGATTAATGTAGAAGTCATTCCAGGTTAACTGTTCTCATTAAGTGTTCTGAAGTGTCTGCTTGGCATTTATATGACCCTATTTGAACATATCTCCATGCTGTATGTTAGCCTGTCTGATTGAGTACAATCTTATTCAAGGACTGGTTGATCATACGTTTGGAAGAAGCTGAATATGAGAGTTTAGAAAGACAAGTTTAAATGTACAGTGGAGACAAGCTTTACATAATTTACCCATAAATGTAGCAAAGTGCAAAAACTATTTATTGTACTGTATTTGTGATTGATGAATAAGAATGTATGTCTAGATTCAATAAGCTTGAAGTGGAAGACAACACAATAATGGATAACATCTTCATCGAGGATGACTAATGAAAGCTGTGGCAATGGAGATGCAGTAGCCTTGCATTTTAGAAATGAATCCCCTAGTTTATTTTTTTTGCAGTGTCTTGGAAAAAATTAATAACAAAAATCAATAACTAATACTGTATATGCAAATACCAAAACCACTTGCAATACTCACTAGGGGTAACTGTTCGGTTGAGCCTAGCAATTAGCTTGGCCCAGCGGGAAACATGGGGAATGAGATCTGCAGGTAGACTCATAAGATTGGTGTTTTCCCAACCTTCATGCAAGCGACCTACTCCCAGTGATTCATCCATAATACTTCTCAACTGTGAAGATGACAAATATAAGAGAGAATTACAAAGAAATAATTCTATGATCCTAAAAAAAAAACATGTATTTGTACAATATACACAAAATAGATATTATGGCAGCGAACTAGACGGGAGGGTTATATTATTACTCATTCAATATGTATACAGTACTGTATTTTCTACCAAACAATCCTAATTTCTCGGTATATGGAATCTTTAACATTTGGAGCATTTTACAACATGACTGTTACCTCATGAAGGACTTGGTGAAAGAGTAGCAAGTGAAGGTGCATTGCTGAATGAGAGGACAAAGTAGACATTTGAAGGAGCCACTCAACTTGCCCCTGGCACTCTGAAACGGCTTTTCTTATGGAGTCCCTGGATAAAAAGTAAAGAAGGTTAACAGTTAATCTGATGTCTAATGATGATGACAATTTTCTAAGTACAGTACACTAAGAAATTTTCTAAGGCCAAGTGAAATCTCGGCAAACACACAACGTAACAGTCCCAATGATTCCCTTGTTACAACTTTTAATAAAGTCGCTACATCTTGCTATAACATTTTTATGACATATTAGAACATTGTTACAACTTGCTCTATTGGTTGTTACAATTGTTAGAAGGAGCTGAACCTTGTTCGAACATTGTAGCAACGTTGTAGTTTCGTCACGTGTTTGGTGGGATTAGCCCAAAGGGCATGGGAAATGCATCCTGGAGGTATCTCCAGTTTCAACAAATGCTTCACTACAACATATTGAGGTTAGTTGAATACAGCTTGTTGTACTGTATTTCCCCTTTTGTACCCTCTGCAGAAATGCATTATCTTGACAAATTCTGATACAGACCAAAAAACTGCAAAATCATAGTCCAGATACTACTGAATGGACAAGGCATCTGGAAATGCAGCTGCGGAGGAATTAAAAAATCCCCCTGCTTGAAACATATCTGGAGAGGTTCTGGGAGTTCTTTTACTCCCCCAAACCCAACCCGGGGCCAAGCTCAACTTGCGACAACTTGGTCCAACAGGCTGTTGCATGGAGGGGCTCGCTGATCCACATACCAATTGACACCCAGTTAGTCTGGCACTTCTTGCAGGAACCAAATTGCTTTTTTTGATCTTGAAATAGACTTTCCAGATTTGGGATTAGCCCTAAACTATATCAATAGAACAAAAGACTTCATTCAGACATCTCCATAATCTTGTACCACTCACCCCCATAAAAAATTAATTAGTCTCATAATGTTGGCTCAAGTTAAGATTTGCCACCGTTTCCCTTCCCCAACTATATGACCAGATTATTTGAAAAGTCACTGGTCATGGTAGTTAAAGTAGTAGTAGTCTTGGCTGGTAACAAACATCTTGGAATGTTTAACGTAACTAAAATTGGAATGTAATAAGAAACTAAGGTAATAATAAGAATTATTACCTTGAAGTTGATGGCTGGGGATAAACTGTCGAGGTAAAAGAATGGAGGAGGACAGTGTTGATATCTTGAAACCTCTTCCATATGACCCAGTTCTGGCCTCTGGACCAGTCCACCAAGTTGACTGCAGTGCTTAAGCTCGCTGTTACTCCAACAGGGTCTGCCGAGTCAAAGTGTGCCAGAGCTCTACAAAAAAAAAAAAAAAAAAAAAATCAATGGACAAATTGTATACAAGTGATAAAATCAAGCATATAATAATTAGTAGTATTGCATAGCAGAAGCTGTTTTAAACAAATTTATACTGTACTTCTGAAATTTAAATAGGCCTACTAGTTGACTTATTTGTGGGTGTATGTGAATGAAAGATTTGTCCATGCTCACTGATACCTGTCAATATGTATTCTGATAACCACATAACAAAGATTTTGATATCAATATGATAAACGAATATGAGTTAAGCTCAAGATGGATAAGCAGGGAACATGGAGACTTGTAAGCAAACACATGTAGAGCAAATGTTTGTATAGACAGATTAGATGAAAAGTTGTCTCTTAACTGAGGATAGGGTACTGCATGCCAACTGAACATAAGATCCAATCAAGAAGAATGTGACATGATCTGGATTTGGAACCCATAGGCAAGCCTGGTGCTGCCACCTGGAGGCGAGTAGCTGGTTTGGACAAGTGGCAGTTTGAGCTGTAATGATGCCTTACAAGATGGTCAATATTGGGCTAGATTGAGCAGTTAAGTTTGAAAAGGTCGCTGAAGTGCTGTTTGCAAGTTACATTCTTGAGTTGTCATGAATTCTGGCAGTGACTAAGAAGTCACTGCCAGAATGCTAGAGCTCATAAATAATGTCAGATTAAAACATATTAGATTTTTCTACTGCTATCCAATTAGTATTTATTGGTTATACACTTACTGAACGTGTGCAAGGTTTCTGTATGTGTTAAGAAGACCAGTGTGAAATGCAGTGCTCTCCGATTCTTTCTGATTACTTCGTACTTGCATCATCCATTTCTGTAGTTCTCCCCAATGGCTTAGTTTACTGTAACATTCTGCAATCTGAAAGTTCCAAAAATGCAAAGCTAAAAATATAAAACACAAGACTTGCAGAACAATATATTTATGGTAAACAAATTTAATGTCAGAGAAATATAAATATATTTTTATATCATGAATGCCCTTGCCTGAAGAAGAGGCATAGGAAATGAAGGAGCACAGAAAGGAAGATGTAAGCAGGAAGAATAATTTAGGGAATAGGGAGAAGCATAGGAAAACTCTCAAAAATTTTAAGTCACTTTTCAGAAGAAAAGATGACTTAAGATGTTTACTGAATGACTCAAATACTGACTGGGATCACCATGTACCAGTGGGAGATTCAACTATTGTAAAGTACTGTACCTAAAACATCTTAGGATGATATGCATACCATGGATGGATTGAACATCTGAAGATGGTATGCAGATTTCAAGAATTAATCACAGAAAGATAGACACTGGATAACCAAGGACCCTTACAAGAGTTACATTTTTACATTCTTGTAAAGCCACTAGCACACATAGTGTTTCGGGCAGGTCTTAAATCCTAATTTCCCCGGAATACGACCCCGCCGAATCGTTTAAAAACCAGGTACCCACTTACTGCTGGGTGAACAGAGGCTACAGTTAAGGATTGGCACCCGGTCAATCCTCCCTGGCCCGGCTTACAGGGTAGATAACATTGAAAGCAAAGCTGGTCTACACAGTGGACAAGTACTTCTATTGAGGCAACATATTACAGAGTCAACAGGAGGAAGGTAACATGATCCACCAGCAACTGGAGATCTGGTGTTTACCTACAATGAGGATTATGTCGAGGAGAGAGTATGAGATGCCTACAGGAGCCAGCAATCACTGCATTATTCTGTTAAGAGTACATGGTGGGGCTGAAGAAGGGGGGGGGGAGGTTAGACCAAGAAATAGTAAAGGCAAAGGATTTTAGACAGGGATTCCAGGAACGTTAGGGAAAATTTACCAGTGTGGTGCAGTCAGAGAAGGGATATCAACCTGGATGAACATGAAATGTCGGGTACCACAAGGATTGGTCCTCCAACTATTGCTGCTGCCCACATGAGTGAACTTATATACATCTGATTTTAGATAATGCAAAGATAATGAAATATATGAAAACCTAGGAAGACTGCAGATATTTATGGGAAGAACAAAACAAACTCAAACAGTGGGGCTGACATGTGACTCTTAAAAATAGTCCAACATCAACATGTATATGGTAAGTAAAATGGGAAAGGGACATAGGAAACCAGAAGAAATTTACACCATATGGGAATGGGACTTGTAGTCTTGGATAGGAAAATATCACACACACTTGGTTCAGGACATAATTCCTACACTAACACCAAACACATAAAAAGGGTAAGGAAGTGGAGAGGAACAAAAGGAGGAGGAGTAAGGTACACTAATATTTGAGAGGCAAGTGTGGGGAGATATGTGGAAGAAATAATGGGAGTGAATATTCATACCTGGGAATATAAATTCTTGGATGAGAGGATCTAGCTGCTTGACATCCACATGGTTGCCAGTGGCCCCATGTGCTATCCCAGTTTCATTCTCCACTGTTTTTCCTTGTCGACATCTTCTGTTTCTTCAATCCTTCTAAAAACTGCTGGTAGCCTCTCAGGGCCTTTTCATACCTGAAGGAATTAATTTAGAATTAATACTAATGGATTAAAACACACCAATTCAAAACAAGTTGTCCTCCTATATTGTTAAAAAAACTAGAGCACAGGAAAAGCGTCTAATAATAAAGTCCATTTTCAAGATGGGGAATGCTTTCTGGAGGCCTTAAATACAGAGTGGGAACACTGTGTACCAGTGGGAGCTTCAAATTTTGCAAAATTCTTTGAAGATCTTAGGATGGTATGCACATAAGGGTAAAAACTATAATATTTAGCCCAACATTAGTATACTGGGGGTTTTGAACACCAAAATAAAAATTGGATACCCATACTTTACAGTTAGTAACACTGATATTCCAGATCTTTCAAGTACGATCCTGAATTAATGGGTGGAGTAAGCATATTCGTTGTGACCAAAGCAAGGTGTGCACAAAATTGCATTGAATGCACAAATATGAATCACAGGAGGTCTCTCCTATACAGGGTAGAGTATGCAGCTGGCAATGCCTTGGTTGTGGGTTCGCATCACCTTTGAGCCCCAGTGAATTTTCTCATTGATATAAATCACGTTAGTGTTTTTCTGTGTGTATTTGATGTTGGAGTGTATGGTGTTGAACTACTTTGCCTGCACCCGAGTGCTTGGGGTCATATATAAAACGTATGTGTAGCATTTTGGGAATGTGGGAAACATACAGTAAAAGGTTAACAAGGATAGTTTATGCCACATAGGTGAAATGAGTAAATCAGGTAATTCCTAATAGGTAAGCATCTAACAGTAACTGCAGGAGAGCGAGATATAGCTCTTCATGACCCAACTTCTACATTTGCTTTACAGGGTGCATTTTATCCTTACTGTTGTTGTTTTGTCCTATCTGGTCTTGAAATTGTGGCTAGAGACAGCTTCCACAATTACTTCTTTCAGTGATTTCCACTTGTACTCTGGACAGGCAGTCAACAATTATTTTCTTACATTGATTTGATTCATCTGTATTTCCAGCTTCCATACACATATCCCTTTGTCCTACTTCCTCTCAATTTCAAGAGACTGGCCTTACCCGCAGTATCTTGTATGCTGTGATTATATCCCAATGTTCTTTATCTCCAGTATGGATGCGAGATTAAATTCCCTTAGCATGCTCTTGAAGCTAAGTCTTCTTAATGTTGGCACTTCATGTTTTGTGCTTCACTAGCGATAAACACTTAAAAGTAAATTTAATAAATCACAAAGATAAAACTGACGTCAGCACTAAAAAAAAAAAAAATAACAGTTCATGAACAGATTTTTTAAAAATTAATAAAAAAGTTGAATTAAAGTAACGAATCACTAAAAAGAGTGCTGAGAGGGTTGCAAAGTGATAGACTTGAAGATTACTGGTCCTCCACGTGCAGTAACACTCAACCCTCGGCATCTTGGACACTAGCCTTTGGCAACAACATTAATACTACACACAACTGTACATTAGTACAGTTTTTCATTCATTCTGTACAATATTCTAATGTTTTAATTTACAGAATTTAGTGAACATGTATTGTGATGTAATTTCACAAAATCCATTATACTTGAAGGTGGGTAAGCATGTCAGTACTGTCCAAAGAATTTAACTTGTATGACTACTGCCACAAAATAAATGACTACTACCACAAATATAAATGAAAACAAAAATGTCAAATAGTATTTTGAATGAATCTTACTTATTGCCAGCACTGTAGACTGCGGGTTTAAGCCAGGCAAATCGTCGACCAATGTGATCGCGGCACCAATAGTAGAGTCCCGACACTCCTTCATCACACCTTCAGCCACTAATGCTCGGGCACAGTAACAGATGGCTCGCTCAAAGTCATTTCCCTGATGGACAATGTAGAAAAATATAGCATCAATATATCTAGTTAAGAGAAATGGTGGATAGACTCAAAGTACTGATAAAAACAGAAATGTAGATTTTATATCATCAGTGCAGATATTATTTGTAGATGATATTTTGCCTACAAGGGCATTTTGAGACCTGACTTAATGAAGTCCTTACAGGAAAAATGTCATCTAAAAGTAATACCTTTTCTCGTGTTCACATTTCTTTATGTAGTTCGATTACTGTTTTATCCATCAACCTATTTAACGTACAATAGGATAATCCTTATACTAAGAGGAAATTACATTCATTTTAGGAATCACATTTCTAGAAAGTTAACTTGATTTTTATTACACTATGCGAGTGTATGAAGTATTTAGCCAATAAAAAATAAAATCATAATTTGTTACTACAAAACGATACATTTTTCATACAGAAAAATCTTTATGTTTCATGCATATCGAGAGATTGCCAGGTGAGGTGATTTGTTCTGTGGGTTGCACATTATGGTGTGGTCCGCATGGATTGGTTGCTTCTAGGTTGTAACATTAAGGAGCTACTAAGTAGCCCACTAGAAAGAGAGCCATTTCATTACATTCAATGCCGGAGTTTTCCATCTTTGGTAGAGAATGCCCAGTTCATATGCTTAACCTGAATCACTAATAATTAAAACCGTCCTACCTTGATTTCCAGCGACGTTCATTATATCTTAAATCTTTATTTGTATTACCTTGGTCTTTGATAATTTCATAGATTCTTAATGCTATTGCTGAGAAAAAGTATTCTAAATGTCAGAGAACCCATGATCTTATTCTAATCCTAAAAAGGCAATTCTAAATAATAAAGTAATTACCTGAGTATTGTTGTTATCCTTCAATTCTTGGAGAAGCTTGTATGAGTGTCGGATTGCGACCTCAGGCCGTCCACAATTAAGTGCAACAATTATAACTGCAGCTCGTATACGACTCAACCATTCAGTACATGTCTGACGATTTGTTCGAAAGAA
>WNGS01042707.1:10874257-10886417 GCA_020271785.1 Procambarus virginalis
TTATTTGTAGATGATATTTTGCCTACAAGGGCATTTTGAGACCTGACTTAATGAAGTCCTTACAGGAAAAATGTCATCTAAAAGTAATACCTTTTCTCGTGTTCACATTTCTTTATGTAGTTCGATTACTGTTTTATCCATCAACCTATTTAACGTACAATAGGAATAATCCTTATACTAAGAGGAAATTACATTCATTTTAGGAATCACATTTCTAGAAAGTTAACTTGATTTTATTACACTATGCGAGTGTATGAAGTATTTAGCCAATTAAAAATAATAATCATAATTTGTTACTACAAAACGATACATTTTTCATACAGAAAAATCTTTATGTTTCATGCATATCGAGAGATTGCCAGGTGAGGTGATTTGTTCTGTGGGTTGCACATTATGGTGTGGTCCGCATGGATTGGTTGCTTCTAGGTTGTAACATTAAGGAGCTACTAAGTAGCCCACTAGAAAGAGAGCCATTTCATTACATTCAATGCCGGAGTTTTCCATCTTTGGTAGAGAATGCCCAGTTCATATGCTTAACCTGAATCACTAATAATTAAAACCGTCCTACCTTGATTTCCAGCGACGTTCATTATATCTTAAATCTTTATTTGTATTACCTTGGTCTTTGATAATTTCATAGATTCTTAATGCTATTGCTGAGAAAAAGTATTCTAAATGTCAGAGAACCCATGATCTTATTCTAATCCTAAAAAGGCAATTCTAAATAATAAAGTAATTACCTGAGTATTGTTGTTATCCTTCAATTCTTGGAGAAGCTTGTATGAGTGTCGGATTGCGACCTCAGGCCGTCCACAATTAAGTGCAACAATTATAACTGCAGCTCGTATACGACTCAACCATTCAGTACATGTCTGACGATTTGTTCGAAAGAAAGTTCGAACACTCTGATGACAATAAGGAGAGAAAAATCAGTCTTATTTTAAGTGTCTGGTGTACTAAGGCATCACAAATTTATATAAACAGTTAATTTAAATATGAATGTTTTAATAAGTACATAAGACAATTTGTTTTAACTGTGTTCCCCAAAATATGGAGCCCATAAAACTAAAAACCCCCTATCACTTTTGTACCTAAAAACTGTTAAGTCCCATTCCTGAAGAATGAATGAATTTGACATTCATCAGGACTGATTACCTTTGGATTTGAATCTTGGATTTGGCCTTTTAATAAATTCTACTAAAATTTGCTGTTAACCAAAGACCTATCAACATCAATTACCTTATTTGGTGGGGGAACTGCAACGGCACATCCATCGCTAGCATTAAACATGGCTTTTTCAAGACTCTCAACAAACTCAACTAGTAACATGACAGATAAGGACTGAACTTTCACACTACTGTTCTCGCCATCATTTTTATCAGTTCCATTAATGCTCCTGGTGGCTGACTTCTCTTCTTCCGTCTTCACAAATGCCTGAGATTTTTCTACATCCTGGCCACATTCCCTTACTTCTTTAGCTCTACTTTTAATCACTCCTGAAGAATAAATATCAATATATATCAAAGAACAATTCAGGTGAGGATGGTGGATACCTAAACCATAATGAGCTCCAATATGTCATATGACAAAGATTATATGGATGACAGGACACCACGAGTACAGCTCTTATCTTGAAATTACTCTTGGATAATTACACTTGCACACAACAGATAGAAAGAACCAGGGGGACATGATCACCACAAATAAACTAGTGACATACAGTAGTTCGATAAAATAAATTAAGTTTACTTATTATTGCCTAACAACCTCCCCTCCCCAAAAAGGAGGATATAGGGACAAGATGATGATTAAAAAAAAAAATAGAAAATATATCTGAAAATACTTTTTCAGTAGTAGTGTATTTAGGGAATGAAACAACTTTCAGAAGAATTGATACTGTATACCAAAACTACCATTAGTTATAAGAAGTGTACATTTTATAAAATATATAAAGACGAGACATGAAAACCATAGCTTACATCATGTAACTACAATTAGGTTTGTAGTTACTAACTACAATTAATTTGATATTAACATGCATGCACATGAAGGACTAATGACTGCAATTGGGAGTTCAAAAACAAACTCATTGCCAGTATACATAATTAGGGGGTAAAGTTAGGCGAGTACACATTTATCCTTACCCTCAATACTAGTAAATGTGTCTAGAGGCTTGCCGAGAGTTGTCTTTAATTTATTAGCAATGCAGTGCTGTGCTGGCTCCCATGCTAACCACTTCCACAGCAGCGTGCGCAAGTGTGAGGCCAGAATAGGAAGACTCCAGTCTTCGGCCTTAGTCATCCTCTCTACTCTTTGACACATGGCAAATAGATCATCTTGCCAATACTCTCCCCTGAAAATTATGTAATTTATAAATATACATGGCACTGGGTAAAAAGTAAAATTATTCAAAAAGAGTTTAATAGACCATGTAGTTGTTGAAAGACGTAAGTGTGGGTGATATGAGAGCAATGAGAGCATCACTGATCACAATGTTAATTATGTCTCAAGTTGCATGAAGTTGTGGAAGAATTAGAGGAACTGCTTGGTCGAATGAGAAAGAGGCACGATCCATTGATGACAAAACATAGAAATGGATTTTATGAGAAACTGAGCTAGTGAGGCAATACAACGGATGTATAATGAAAATGAAAGATGCGTGAAAAAATTCAGTGAAAAGATGAATGGCATAGTCCAGCATGACCTGGGTAAATAGACAGATTGCGATATCACATGTGACATGGGAACTGAACATATTCTTGATGTGTGTGACAAGCACAAATGTTTACATCCCAAGCCAAACTTCCAAATAACAGGAAATGCAGTGGAAAATGTGCCAAGAAAATATCCAATGATGAAGGCTCTGGCAGTGCACAGTCCTATCAATGGGAACAACAAAAGTAGGCTTATGAGCAGCCAACTTGTGCAGTTCACAAATGCTTGTACATCGGCATTATTATTGAAAACATTAACCAACACTGCCAAATAATCCATGGAGCAGGCCGCAACATACGATTCAGATTAGCAAGATTAAACTGTAGTGCTAAATTTTTTAATTTGTAACTTCAAAACTTAAAAATTAAATACTATATATATATATCAAACATACTTGGGTTGAGAGGCATGAAGAATAAATGCCATAAGTGTATGAAAAGCATTAGATGGCAGCTGTCCTGATGTTGAACGAAGAACAAAGTGACGTTCCAGACTCTTTACAGAAGTTGAGTCAAGACTGCCAAATTCCACACTTGATGTTGAATCTCCCTGTAATGAGATGCTGTTTGAGATTATGAATCTACTGATATTGTTTCTATTAAGAACATTGCAAATCAGATTTACAAGCAATGAAACTTTAATATATATACTAGTACAGTATAATAATATTGACTGGGAAGAATGGTAATGTATTTTATAATATCATCAGTATGAATAAGTACATTAGTCTAGGGCATTTAAAATCTCAAAGAAAAAGACACTATATTAAATCAGATTTTCTCAGTTGGTTATTTAAGTACAGTACAGTACTGGCATGTGGAAAAATAGATATAAAAACTTAAAAATATAAAGATTATTATGATAGGAACATTAACTAATGTTATTAGTGCTGCTACATCTGAACCTCGCCTATTAGACTTATATTAGGTCATGACTTAAAAACACAACTCTCTTGAGAAAAAACATTTAAGATAATTTTGTTAAAAAATAAACAAGTTCCAATAAAACCCCCATGTCAAGGCCCGTCACATATCATGCCTAACAGTAATGTAATTACTGTTACGTATTTCATATTTCTTGATGCTTTCATGTTCTTCAATAATCCTTCTACAGAAGCATCATATTGTTCTGGATTTGAAATGCTGTTTCTCAATTAGTGTCTTGTTTTCCTGCAATGTCTCTCACTTCAATGGTATACTAATCCACTTAATTGATTTGCCCACTTTTCTGTGCACTACTCCCATAAGCAATGACTGCTCCCTTAAGGAGCAGGAGCTCCCTTAATACCCCGGGCTACTTCCTTAAGCAATGACATGCTCTTCCTAAAGACAGAACCAGACAACAGCCAGATCAGGTCAATAATTACTCCCTGCTACAAAGGATATCTTTTCAAACAGTACCACTGGGTCATAACGAGTAAAGGATAATACAGTACTGGCAAAAAACTCTGTTCAGACCAGACTGACATCCAGAAGGTTCATTCATCTGAAATAAAAAGCCCCTTCAACAGATACGTAGCCTCCAAGAGACTGCCATGTATCACTGCTAATTATATTTAGCCTTTCCTGGCCACTACCAGATGACAGCACCCACATTGTCATCAGAGTAGCAAAGAACTGTTTGCTTCCCAAATAACTAAGCCCGGGATAGCACTTTGTGTACCAAGTATAGGTCACTTGCTGACCAGCTAGATGTAATACTGGGGAAGCCAGGAAAGACTCTGAAGTGTGATCATTGGCTGGTGATGTTTATAAGTCTTATGCTGTCACATGATGTTGGGTGGCAGTTAGATGGGCAACTGATAACATGGTAATTTGAGTATACAGAGCTTTTTCTATCATTAAAAGTGTCCGCCATCATCTTATATGGGTAGGCAGAGGTATATAAAAAAGATACCATCTGGCTAAAGAAATTAAGGGTATATTCTGCCCCTAGTTAGTAGTACAGCCCTATTGGAAAGTGGAACTAGCATAAAGGGGTGAGCACAAGACTTAAACTAAGAATGTATCTATAAAATCACGCCTTGAAAATTATGCACAGGTACTGGTAGAGTCACTGCTCAGTAAGTGTATTTAGAGTTCATTGTTCAAAACACCATTTTGTGACTACTTCATTGAAGTGAACCTTCTTACAAGCATTATACCAACCTTGTTTGCCGTGTACTCATTTTCCTCATTGCCATTGCCCGTACACAGTGCATGAGATACTGCACTTAGGGGAAGCCTGGCCAATAAGTCTAGATACATACTTCTTATCTTGGAATCTTTGTGACTTACATGGTGCACACATAGCTTTATTATCTCCTCCAAGTTCTGCAAGTAAAAATAACATGAAATGCAATCTTAAATACTGTACTATATTTTGTTGCCTTATTTCATTTTGAGTTCTTTCACACAAGCACATTCTTGCATATACACCTCACATACAAATATCAAAATGTAGTGTACATATGGAAGTGTAGAAGTTCAAATTAAGTACTACGGGCCAGTATGTGACAAATGTTTTTCACTTCTATCACTCCTATTCTTTCTAACTTCATTTTTTCTCTTCAGCCAACCCATTTAGTACTCCTGAAATTTGTATTTTTAACTCAAAAACAAAATGTTTTGAATTTACCTGTGATGGGGGCAATATTAAAAAAACTGTAGACAAGCAAGTAGCAACAGCAGAAGCCACAGAACTCAGATGGTGGTAGCCTGTTTGCACAATTGTGTCAATCATCTGTGTGAAAACCTTAATTTTCAGAAGCTGAGGTACAGACGTTTCACTGCTTCGGATCAGGTCTGCGGCCCACTCCAAACACAACTGGAGGATGTTAGCTCCAGTTACATGTCTCTGAAAATGAGTGTATGTCCAATTAATATAATCACAATGAAATACACCAAAATAAAGGATTTATATACATACAAAAGCTGAAACTGACAATTTAAAATACATTTATGTGCAAGCACCAATTTGTTTCTCAATACAGAGATCTGGTGACCCCACTGGTCACCATTGTGAGGCATATTACAGGGGTGGGGGTATGGAAATGAGAAACAATCATGTTATATATTCTCCTAACTAATGGCAATGGTAAGTTGTTTTTCCATTCATCTTATCAATACATTCTATATTATTCCTATCTTTTTTTAATATATTCTCTGGGTTGTCTCCTCTTTGATCAACTCAGTGGGACACAGGCTAATGCTAAAGAAGTACTGAAAAAGTGATTTGTAAAATTAGAGCACAGAATTGCCTTCCTGGAAATACACCAACAGGAGGCCCAAGGAGCTGTCAAGCTACCGTGAACACAATCAGGAAGCATGTGAAGAATAAGGGCTTTGGGGACCATGTTGTGCTGATGGCACTATCATGCAGAGACAGCTGAAGGTATTAAATTGTTAAACAGGTAGTGTGCTGTTAGGTCAAGAGCATGTTTAGCAGTTATGTAAAATTAGAAGGGAGAATTTGGACACAACTGAGTTTCTATGAAAGACACCTCCATTACTTATTCCAGGCATGCTTGAGCTTATCAGAAAAAAGTTCTTAATTCAACTCTGGAGCTAATACTGTACTGTATATAGAAAGAATAACAGTGTCGGCATTAAAGTGTGATATATTTTGAACAAAAAATTAAGCCTTTAGACTATTTTACATATTTTGGATATGTTAGTTTTATTATCTTTACAATTATGAATTTCTGACTAACCTGACGGAAAACTGCAGTGAGGGTTACAAGAATTGTAGTCAAATTTTCACTTGTCGAGGATCCTGAAAAGCCGCCTGGAGAGCCACCTGAGAAGGCTGCAGACACAGATGATGGAACAAATGGAGATGATGCCCCAACAATCAATGTGCTAGAGCCGATGTAATGAGAATGCTTGGCACAATGCGAATACAAGAGAAACAAAATAGCATGCTGAACCTGCAAGAAGATACATTAAAATCAAAGAGAAGTCTAGAATATTAATATCACTGTTACCAACACTAGATTCCATATTACTTTTAGCTCCACTGTGACAAGGATATTTTAAAATGGTCCCAGCCACATAGTGGGAGTGGAAGAGAGGGAATTATCAGGGGAAAAGCACCAAACCATTACGACTATATAGCACTTGGAATGGGGTCAAGATAAGGATTTGGTAAGGGACGGGGGAAAAGGAATGGTGCCCAACCACTTGGACGGTCAGAGATTGAGCGCCGACCTGCATGAAGCGAGACTGTTGCTCTACTGTCTAGCCAAAATGGTTGGGCATAGTGGGAGTGGAAAGAAAGTGATGAGTCTATC
Source organism: Procambarus virginalis (assembly GCA_020271785.1). Classification (NCBI taxonomy): domain Eukaryota; kingdom Metazoa; phylum Arthropoda; class Malacostraca; order Decapoda; family Cambaridae; genus Procambarus; species Procambarus virginalis. The sequence continues at coordinate 10,881,243 of WNGS01042707.1, forward strand.
TCAACCATCACCACCGAAGAAAGAATGCATAACAAACCTTTCAACCCTCCTACAAGTGATAAATGGGAATGCAAGGTCTTCCACACACATATACACACGTACATTTCTATGTTTCATTGCTTCATGACTTGATAACCAGTCATTTACATGCCTTTGGCTGATAATGTCAATTTCAGTTTCCTTTTAAGATTGTCTTTTCTGGCACTGATCATCAATGACCAATGGCTGTCAGAAATATCTCCTTTGGGACTCTGCACCCCAGGTCAGAGCCTTGGTACTGGTCTCTCTTGGTATACTTGTGATGTGTACAAATTTGGGTGGGTATCCACAGCATATCTTACAAGTAATGAAGTAGTGGTTTTCCCTCGAGATTTGCTTGAATGTGTACCTGTAGTTGGGCTATTATTTTTGTTTCATCTTATTTGCTTAATGTATAGTGCCCCTCATTTTTACTAATTTCATTGCACTAGTGTTATTGAGTTTGTCGAGTACAGTACATGCCCTCGAGGTTCAGTTTAGGGTGTGAGTTGGCTTTGTCTCAGTGGTGATCTTTCTGATAGCACAGATGCTCATGTGGTGTGGGTGTCAGTTCCTTAAGCTGTGCCTGGAACCTTGTTTCATTTGCCAGGTGTGTGTTCCAGATTTCTGAAGTGGCACAAACGTTTCTACTTCCACAAACACTCCTTCCTTGGAAGGGCCCTCTTGACTTTCCATATCAGTAGTGTCTTGCATCCTTCTCCACAGATATGTGCCATGTATTGCAGGTGTGCATCTCAGGAGTAGGTACTCTCCTGTATTTTAGATGCTTCTGTTTTTCAGGTGGGGTTTTCAGTGATCTATGTGGATACACAGACAGGTGCAAGCTTTGGTGTTGGGTGTGTGTGCACCATGGGATCCTTCACAGATCTCAGCCACTTGTCTCTTCCTGATTCCCTGGGACTGTCCTCTGTGGGGATGCTCTTTGGGCCACCCACAAGATTTGTCAGTTCTTCAGGTGTATTTTGTTCTTACTCAAAATTCTTCACCGAGTTTTTTGTGCACCTGGATGAGCCCAGGTTCCTTGGTGTTCTCCCCCAGCTTTCCAGGTGTGTGTGTGTGTGTGTGTGTGTATCCTTGGTTTCAGGGTGTGTGACCCAAAGGTGTTTAGATTGTTTTTATTTTCCCCACTTTTTTCCCAGTGTTTCCCTATTCCCTAAGGTTTCTCAGTTGACCTCTTGTGTGCCACAGGTCCCTAAGTAGATGTCTGTGGCTCTCATATCTTCATAATTTTTTGGGTATATGTTTAACTACAGTATATTATTCCTCTCTTTTTCCAATATATTCTCTGGGTTGTCTCCTCTTTGATCAACTCAGTGGGACACAGGTTAATGCTAAAGAAGTACTGAAAATAGCATAAAATACTGGCCACATAGCATTGTGGCCAGTGCTTGAGCTGTCAACCTCACGTCTGCGATATCGTCACAGTCCCCTCCAATTCCGTCTTTACCTTAGCAGGCATGTTGATTCTGGGAATCATTATTAACAAGTACGTATATGACGGGTATACCCCTTGGACTAGCCAATGATGCATAGAGAAATGTTACCCTTGTATTACCAGTCACTAGTGTTTGTCATCAGAAGTATCAGCTGAAATTTTAACTGATATTGCAAAATAGGCCAATAACATTGACACTAATATATCGGTACACCTCTACAAGAAACTATGATGAACAGGAATGACTGCTAAAATATTGCAGATGGAAAGGAAGGAGGGGAGAATAAAAAACATTACATGAATATTCAAAATTGCATTTATGATACGAGTATTATAAACATACCTCTGGATAATGTAATGCTAAATGTGAACTGGATGGTGTAAGGTGAGTGGCCAGGAGGTCAACTAACGGCGGAGTAAGGGCCCACATCGTGATTATGGAATTCCGAGTGTTAGCCACCTGTAAGTACATAACATTTATTTTCATAACACAGTAATTAAATAAAAACAAATTAGAATTCACTGTGATTTCATGAAAACCAGCTTAAATTTATTTTGTATTAATCAACTGCTATCATGTAGTGATCAATAAATGCAACCAACCTCTGCAAGGACTGTCATGTAATACATCATCAATATTGTTGCTTCATTCTCATTATAAGTGACACCTTGTAAGACACTCGAGGTGGTAAATGCATCACTCTCGGGTACCAAAACACGGTGGGCAAGCTGGAAAAAAAACAAAAAACTATTGATCAAAAAGACAATATTTAATCAAAGTATTTTATAGTAAGAAACGTTATTTCATGTACCAGCACAAAATAAGCCTAGATTATACAGTGCACATCTTGTCTGTCTTGCATACATGCTTGACCTCTTTCAACTACATGCCTAGCAGTGCTATTTGGTATTTAGTGCTCAACAATGCAGTCGATTACAACTGAAACAACTTAATCTAAAAAATTAATGTAGTTTTCAAATTTCAAATTCCTTGTATTGTAATTCACAATGATCCTTAGTATCCTATTAAAACCTAGATCATCAGTCAACATTTTAAATATTACAAATCTGTAACTAATGTACAGTACTTGGTTTTGTGAGTATTATTTCATACAATACAAACTACAAATCATATCACATGCTAATATGAACAAATAGCTGATAAATACTGAAATCAAAGGAACAAGACAAACCTGTAGATCAGCTAGAATGTAGTTATAAGCTTCCTGTAGCAAAGGCACATTCTTGAGGCCGAGAACTGCATGATACACTCCCAGAGTTGCTTGCCATATTGAGCGATGTGGTGATAATCGTAGACTTCGTATAGGAGAGTCTTTGCCAAGTATCTTTTGCATGAACTCCACTGATAGGCTACTGCCAATCTGCTTCAACATCTATATGCATAAAAGAACATATTCAGGAGGAAGACAATGTGAGTCCAAAGGATTAGTTTGATAGGATTGAAGCATAAAGCAAAGTGCTGAACAAGGCGACCATTCAATGCTAATATTAATTCCATGTAAAAAATGTTATGTCCAACTTTCACTGAAACAATCAAGGAATGAAAGATACAGACACACAGATGAAAACCTACAGATATAGGAATTCCTTGTTTCATAGCAACTCAAAATACATAATTCTATTATAACATACCTGTACATATAAATATACATATAACATACATACCTGTACATTAGGGAACAAATTCTAAATATACTGACATTTTTACTGTATTACATTAATGACCAAACTCCACATCAGGAACTAACGAAACAAGGACGTTTCGGTCCACCCCTGAACCAAATGTCACTGTTGCTTCATTTTCTGATGTGTGGTTTAGTCATCATATCTTCAGCCATATTATTGTGACTCATTCTCTGTGCATTACGTTAAATTCATCACCGCACCAATGATCGTCTATAAGGATTGGTCAGTCTTGGTGCTTATTAACTAAGCTCCCAGACTGATCACCCCCGACGACACTCATGGATCCATTTGGGTACAGATTTTTCATCAAATTCTGGCGCATGCACGGGCCGCACGAGTTCAACATAGACCGATTCATTGGTGCGGTGGTCACTATACTGTGTACCGTTTAGGGGTGATCCTGGACGGCATTAGTTCGAATCCTGGCCGGGTCAAGAGTTATTAGTGATATATGGCTTGCGTGTTCATGCAGCTTTCTCACACATATATATTATATTATATATAGATTATATATAATTATATAGTATATATAGATAGATATATATATATATATATATATATATATATATATATATAGATATATGCAAACAAGCCTGAATGGTCCCCCGGACTAGATACAACTGAAAACTCACACCCAAGTAAGTGACTCGAACCCATACTCCCAGGGAGCAACGCAACTGGTGTGTACAGGGAGCCTTAAACCACTTGACCATCACGACCGGACATAAGGAAGTTGATAGCCGAGCTTATATGAACCACTTCCCAGCCGGCACTCGGATGGTAATCTTTGTGGCATAGCATTTTATCAAATCACCTCATTATTTTTGGGCAAGCACGTGAGGAACACAAATGCAAACAAGCCTGAATGGTCCCCAGGACTAGATACAACTGAAAACTCACACCCCAGAAGTGACTCGAACCCATACTCCCAGGAGCAACGCAACTGGTGTGTACAGGGACGCCCTTAACCACTTGACCATCACGACCGGACATAAGGAAGTGATAGCGAGGCTATATGAACCACTCCCCGCCGGCATCGGATGGTAATCTTGGGCATAGCATTTTATCAAATCACCTCATTTTTGGGGGGCAAGCACGTGAGGAACACAAATGCAAAACAAGCACTGAATGGTCCCCAGGACTAGATACAACTGAAAACTCACACCCCAGAAGTGACTCGAACCCATACTCCCAGGAGCAACGCAACTGGTGTGTACAGGGACGCCTTAAACCACTTGACCATCACGAACCGGACATAAGGAAGTGATAGCCGAGGCTATATGAACCACTTCCCCGCCGGCAACTCGGATGGTAATCTTGGGCATAGCATTTTATCAAATCACCTCATTTTTTGGGGCAACACGTGAGGAACACAAATGCAAACAAGCCTGAATGGTCCCCAGGACTAGATACAACTGAAAAACTCCACACCCCAGAAGTGACTCGACCCATACTCCCAGGAGCACGCAACTGGTGTTGTACAGGGACGCCTTAAACCACTGACCATCACGACCGGACATAAGGAAGTGATAGCCGAGGCTATATGAACCACTTCCCCGCCCCGCCGGCACTCGGATGGTAATCTTGGGCATGCATTTTATCAAATCACTCATTTTTTGGGGCAACACGTGAGGAAACAAATGCAAACAAGCCTGAATGGTCCCCAGGACTAGATACAACTGAAAACTCACACCCCAGAAGTGACTCGAACCCATACTCCCAGGAGCAACGCAACTGGTGTGTACAGGGACGCCTTAAACCACTTGACCATCACGACCGGACATAAGGAAGTGATAGCCGAGGCTATATGAACCACTTCCCCGCCCCGCCGGCACTCGGATGGTAATCTTGGGCGATAGCATTTTATCAAATCACCTCATTTTTTGGGGCAACACGTGAGGAACACAAATGCAAACACGCCTGAATGGTCCCCAGGACTAGATACAACTGACTAGATACAACTGTTTCATATAGCCTCGGCTATCACTTCCTTA
>WNGS01042707.1:10886442-10913125 GCA_020271785.1 Procambarus virginalis
ACTGACATTTTTACTGTATTACATTAATGACCAAACTCCACATCAGGAACTAACGAAACAAGGACGTTTCGGTCACCCCTGAACCAAAATGTCACTGTTGCTTCATTTTCTGATGTGTGGTTTAGTCATCATATCTTCAGCCATATTATTGTGACTCATTCTCTGTGCATTACGTTAAATTCATACCCGTGAAATCCGTATTCTTTAAATAGTAAATTACAAAAATGTAAATAAAATAAACCTTCACTAGCAATCAGCCAGCCAGGTGTATTGTGACTGGTAGAGGAGGTAGCGGACAAATAGGACTTCCATTAAGTCCTATTCGCAAATGAGTAACTCTATATGAGCACTATGATTGTGTGAACACTATGATGCTCTATACTTTTTACTACCTCCTCCTATGATGATCCTTATTCTTCTCTCCCCTATATACTCTCATCCTCTGCTCACTTTACCATCTCCTCTACACTTTCCATTTTTTTACTTCAAAATTTCATTCTCTTGATTGTATATATGAGAAGTGATGAAGAATTTAAGGCTGGCTGGCTCTATGGCTAATAAAAACATATTCATTAACACACTTCATGAGAAAACTGGTACAATATATATGGAATTTTGCATTATTATCAATCTTACAGGAATGCATCTGTTATTGTAGGAGGATGCCTGTAAATACATAGTTAAACATTAAAATGACAAATGCCATATTTTAAACACACGTTGAATGTAATGAAACACCTTTCTCTGGCAGGCTCTCAGTAGCTTCCTGGTGGCTAAGTGCTGGTAAAGTCAAGCCTTCAGAATCACGCAGGTCTCCGAGACAAACTGACCTACGCGAAGGCTGGGACCTGCAATGGCTACTTATGAAACAGGGAGGTTGGGATTAGATATATACCCAAAACTGAGAGAAACCCAAAGAAATATTAGGCAAAACAAAATGAGCAGCACCTAAAAGAAAAAATGAGCAAGACTGATACAATGGGAGGTCAGAGGCCAAGTCAACGACAGGGTTGCAGGGTCCCCGAGTCCCGAAATTATCTCAAGGTATGGGTGAATTACCTGACTAAATATGCCTGGTTGCCAGCAGATGGTAACCCAGATCACCCTAGGTCCAAGCCACCCATCCATCTCGCTCATAACTGCTATATTGAACCCCAACATCCCACAGGGAAGAAGAGAACACGGGCTAGGGTGGAAAGCTATCTAGGCTCCACCAGAAAAGGCAAATGATTACAATTAACATGACTGGGAAGCAACCCAGAAGTACATTTCAGAGAAATACAATTATAGTTTAAAGAACTGTTTATGTTAAAACAATACATTTTAATTAAAAAATGTCATCTGAATTTTTGTTTTTTAACTCTTAGAACTTCAGCTCTCCATACTTATTTATTAAATATATATATATTATTGTACATTGCAGGTTATGAAATCTTCACACACACACACACACACACACACGTCAGTAGTTTCAAAGCGTTATATGACAAAGAGTGCTGGGAAGACGGACACCAGAGCGTAGTCTCATCCTGTAACTACACTTAGGTAATTACACTTAGGTAATTACACACACACACACAGAGGTTGTTCTGGAAACTGGAACAATATTGGAGGGGTGACGGGTAAGCTACTAACATGGATGAAAAATTTCCTAACTGACAGAAAAATGAGGGCCGTAATCAGAGGCAAGGTATCGGATTGGAGGAATGTCACGAGTGGAGTACCACAGGGTTCAGTTCTTGCACGGTAATGTTCATTGTCTACATAAACGATCTACCAGAGGGATACAGAATTACATGAACATGTTTGCTGATGATGCTAAGATAATAGGGAAGATAAGAAACCTAGATGATTGTCATGCCCTTCAAGAAGACCTGGACAAAATAAGTATTTGGAGCAACACTTGGCAAATGGAATTTAATGTGAATAAATGCCATGTTATGGAATGTGGAATTGGAGAACATAGACCCCACACAAACTATAAATTATGTGAGAAATCTTTAAAGAATTCTGATAAAGAAAGGGATCTAGGGGTGGTTTTAGATAGAAAACTGTCACCTGAGGACCACATCAAGAACATTGTGCGAGGAGCCTATGCTACACTTTCTAACCTAAGAATTGCTTTTAAATACATGGATGGAGAAATACTAAAGAAATTGTTCACGACTTTTATTAGACCAAAGCTGGAATATGCAGCGGTTGTATGGTGCCCATATCTTAAGAAGCACATCAACAACTGGAAAAGGTGCAACGACATGCCACTAAGTGGCTCCCAGAAATGAAGGACAAGAGCTATGAGGAGAGGTTAGAGGCATTAATATGCAAAAACTAGAAGATAGAAGAAAAAGAGGCGATATGATCACTACGTACAAAATAGTAACAGGAATGATAAAATCGACAGGGAAGATTTCCTGAGACCTGGAACTTCAAGAACAAGAGGTTATAGATTTAAACTAGCTAACACAGATGCCGAAGAAACGTAAGAAAATTCACCTTCGCAAATAGAGTGTAGACGGTTGGAACAAGTTAAGTGAGAAGGTGGTGGAGGCCAAGACCGTCAGTAGTTTCAAAGCGTTATATGACAAAGAGTGCTGGGAAGACGGGACACCACGAGCGTAGCTCTCATCCTGTAACTACACTTAGGTAATTACACTTAGGTAATTACACACACACACACACACACACACACCACACACCACACACACACACACACACACACACACACACACACACACACACACACACACACTTTCTTACCAGTTGGTATACAGAATTATATGAACATGTTTGCTGATGATGCTAAGATAATAGGAAGGATAAGAAATTTAGATGATTGTCATGCCCTTCAAGAAGACCTGGATAAAATAAGTATATGGAGCACCACTTGGCAAATGGAATTAATGTTAATAAATGTCATGTTATGGAATGTGGAATAGGAGAACATAGACCCCACACAACCTATATATTATGTGAGAAATCTTTAAAGAACTCTGATAAAGAAAGAGATCTAGGGGTGGTTCTAGATAGAAACTATCACCTGAAGACCACATAAAGAATATTGTGCAAGGAGCCTATGCTATGCTTTCTAACTTCAGAATTGCTTTTAAATACATGGATGGGGATATACTAAAGAAATTGTTCATGACTTTTGTTAGGCCAAAGCTAGAATATGCAGCGGTTGTGTGGTGCCCATATCTTAAGAAGCACATCAACAAACTGGAAAAGGTGCAAAGACATGCTACTAAGTGGCTCCCAGAACTGAAGGGTAAGAGCTACGAGGAAAGGTTAGAAGCATTAAATATGCCAAAACTAGAAGACAGAAGAAAAAGAGGTGATATGATCACTACATACAAAATAGTAACAGGAATTGATAAAATCAACAGGAAAGATTTCCTGAGACCTGGAACTTCAAGAACAAGAGGTCATAGATATAAACTGGCTAAACACAGATGCCGAAGAAATATAAGAAAATTCACTTTCGCAAACAGAGTGGTAGACGGTTGGAACAAGTTGGGGGAGAAGGTGGTGGAGGCCAAGACCGTCAGTAGTTTCAAAGCGTTATATGACAAAGAGTGCTGGGAAGACGGGACACCACGAGCGTAGCTCTCATCCTGTAACTACACTTAGGTAATTACACTTAGGTAATTACACACACACACACACACACACAGATAAAAAAAATTGACAAGCCAGCCAGTAGAATAGTAATGGGTGTAGTGGCCATGACATACCTGCGTGAGGAGTGTGAGGTAAGAGAGAGTTGTGACAAACCCAAAATGCTCTATGAGATTCTGCTGCAAGTCAATCACTGCACAAAAATGAACTTGAAGGTCTGGGATGTTTTGACTATATGGAATAAGAACCAAGCATACCTGAAAAATAATTTTATATCAGTATTGTACTGTATAAACAACACTAGATATGTTTTGATTGAAACCGATCGAGGGAGAAATCCCTAGTCCCTGTGCTAATTATCACATTTATCAATATAAAATGGCATGAATATTCTTAAAACAAAAAATGCCACCCCTCTTTCTACACATTAAAATATAGAAGGACAGGTGGTGATGGTGGTAGTTTAGTGGGCAATGGTAGAATTGGTGTAGGTGATGCTTACCTAACACTGCTTACCTAATAGTGACTTAAAGTGAGGTCTAGCTCTTCATGCCCACCGAGTAGCCTTGTTGTATCTATTGCATTTTAATTTAACTTTCCTAATGTTTGAATTATTCGTTGAATTTGGCCATAAAGTTGGTTGTGGATGGAGGTGGCTTTCGTGACCTCTTCTTTCACTGTCAATGCATTCCACATGATGGCAACCGATACAGTGTATGAGTATTTCTTACATCTCTTTGGCTTATTTGCATTTTCAGCTTCCAGAACGGCAGAGATTAGTACAAGTAGGGCCTCACCAATACCTGAAGGGTGATACTGATTTCTCTTGCTGACATATCATATTATCAATCCAATCAAAGCAATCACTGTTTGCTTTATTTCGTGCATAATGCATTACTGTTCTGGCCTCATGTTGCTGTAAACCATGACTTCTGGTCTATCTCACAATTTCATATCAGCTTATCCTGTCAGTTTAGTCCTCTTCATTTATGTACTGTACTAATCTGGTTGCACACCTCTGTACACTCTTTTGTGCTTCACAAGATGCTGATTCCATGCTGGAGCTGCATCATTAGCACTGTTTCACAGAGACTGTAAACATTATCTTAAAGGAGTATTTGTTTAGATTTGTCAGTGCTATTAATTAGTTTGCCAGGTTCACACACATGCTGTAGATGTTATCCGGTATGTATACCTCTAGCATTAACCATGAAGTTATAACCACTCCTTAATCTCTCTTCCTATCCAATTCCTATAACTGCATTCCCCATATGTTTTGGTGTTGTTGATGTCTTCTCGTCTTCTATTGCCCTTTCTCTTCTTCAATACCTTGTACTTTTTTAAGTTGAACTCTTAACTGTTATCTGTATGCTGACACCCAAGAGTTTGTCGAGTCAAAACTGGAAACACAATTGAGCAGAAAATGTTGTACAGAAGTAATCCTTAAGTCTACCAGTGAACACGTAGAATGAAACAAAAGAAGGGATGGCTAACGTCAATTCGCTCCACAGGAAGCCTGTTAGGTTCATTGAGGCCCCCCCTCCCTATATATGATAAAGTTGTAGGATACTGAGAGTAGTGTTGTGCTAGACAGCCAAAACTGGATAGATAAACCCCAAGAGCTAATCCCCTCTATCTGCAAGCACATACAGATAAGAAAACACATACGGATACATACAAACACACTCAAACATACACAAATTACACAGACCATACAAGTATACATGCATGCATATGTATAACAACAAAAAAACAAGGTAACTTAATAATACTTGATTAAGAGCATCCAGCAAAGCTTCTTCCCAATGATGTCGTAATATTTTGGCAGCTCCAGACTTCATCTTTCCAAGGGCATCCACTAAAAATTTTGAAGAGAGGATAGGATTTATTGTAGGGTCAACCTGTGGCTCCAAGCAACGCAGCACAGTAGTGAAGACACTGGAAACAAGAAGACCATCTTAATGATTTTAGGATAAAGCTGCTGTGAATCGCCCACAACCATTCTGGTCAATACTAGAGACTCATTACAGATCTAGTCTATAAAGCTTATATTTAAGGATTTCTTCAATAGCCTCTAGTACTTCCCACTTCTTTTTCCTCCCTTACTTTTTAGGAGTTTGTGGAGAGTTTGTCTTCTTTAAAACATTCTTATAAAGAGGGAAAGATGGAGGGGAAGAGGGAAATAATTAAGGAGAAAGAGACGGAAAGGCATGCTCAGATAGAGCAATTGGAACATCAAAGTAAATGTTAAAGTTAACACTAACTAGCCGCAAACATTTGCATAGAATAGAAAGCCAGAGATATTTACCTGATAAAAGCAGCTACCTTCTTAGCACACACTACAGGGTCTGTTGTAGCTTCCTCTTCAGGAGAAGATCGACCAGACACTCCTCTGTCTAAATCCTGCAAATGGAAAACCCTTCTACGTGAAGTGCAAAGTAAATTACCTAACATGGTCGCTTGTTACACTTACGGAGGTCCCTCTAGGACAACAACTGATCTTTCCCAGAATGCATCCTACAACCGTTGCCCAACTCCCAATTACCTATTTACTGCTAGGTGAGCCGAGGCATCAGGTGGAAGGAAACATGCCCAAACATCTCTGTCATGAACAGGAATTAAACCAGAGACCTCTTGGTTGGATCCATTGAACCGACCAATTATCAAGCTAAATTCCTTCTTATCTGAGTGTCCATTATTAGAGATAAATAAATATTCTACTTCACAAAATACATACATCATTGTAACCATTATCATAAACATTTTAATACAATTTTACCATATAAATTGGCTTTGAGTGAATATGGAATACGCCTCTTTTAGCAGAACACTTGGATGATCCTTAACTCAAAATACATTTTGGTCCTATTGATTCTGATTATCAGGGAAGGGTGACATTCTGCACCAGATCAACACAGATCTTTTCAATACTATCTATCATAGTACTGTATACTGGTGCTAGGAAGGCACTAGAGGAAAAATCAGTCCTATCCAGAGCGGCTAATCTATTCAGAAGATTAACTTGAAACATTCAGTCTTTTCTCAAGCCCTATTTGGTATCAGAAGCAGCACACCACAACAATACAAGATTCCATGCTTTGAGATTCATTGCATTTTGACTTATGGGGGACAAAAAGTGTGAGGAGAGGAATCAGGGGCACAAGAGAGTAAGAGAATTAGAGTACTGTATTCTGATTGGCGAACAAACAAAACTCTATAACAAAAACTCAAAAATGTAAAACTTACTTCACAGTAATCTTCCATATCTTCAACAAACTGTGAGAGTAGAGTAGTAGCAATGGGAACATTGATCTGCCAAAGCTGTGAAAAACTTTGAAGTGCCATGGACACATACTTCATCACCTCGGCAGACTGATGGTGATCAATGTGCCACCCAACCAAGATGTCAACAACATCCTGGAAAAATTATTAGATGAAGTACAAGAAATTGTTCTGAAATGCATTCATAATTATATTTTCCTAATACTTCCTAAGCAACTTCACATTATTAGTACATAATATGCAGGAAAATCCATAAAGTACTTAAAGGTTTTAATTCATTTCCATTCTTAACCTTTTCATAAATTATTAATATTTAATTTTATTTTAAAATTTATGCAAATTCTCCTCTTTCAAATCAACTTCCATAGTAAGGACGTTCCTCTTAACCTTGTCTGACGAACCTACACTACTCATGCTGCATGAAAAGGTTTCAAGTGCCAAAGATACAGCAGAAGAAAAAACACTGAAATTGATTGAGTAACAAGAGGTCATACTGCACTCACACATGAGAAAAACATTCGGTCAGTACACATGTCATCACAGCTTTCAATATCTCATCAAAAAGCATCACAAACAAATATGTTTGTACAAGTTGTAGCAAATTACGGTGCTACTGTACAATCTTGGTAAACAATTTCTAAAATATAAATGTATTATTCTGAATGATATTTACAGAGTTGAAAAAACCTAGAGTTGAATCTAATGAAATGCTTCTTTCTGGATAAGCTGCAGTTGCTCCCTGAAGCTTTCTAGCTGAGATTGCTCCCAACTACTAGGTCACACTAGTCGTGGAGTTCTATTTAGCCTACCAGGGACCAGAGTCAGAACCTGACCCCGTTCAGAAGTGCAGAGAGTGAGTGACGTTCCACCACCCATCTGGGAAAGCATTAAGAAAGTCAACAAAGCATTACAGACCACTATTAGGTTCCAAAGATCCGAAGCCTTGAAACTGCCTAATAATCTCCCAAAACAATATAAATACTGTAAATAATTGAATTTTGAAACTGGCTCAAACTAATTAGTACCAATCCAAAGCCACCAGGGGGACTAGAGCCCCAGTCCTCTTCAATCCTTCCAGGTTAATGGCAAAACCCACAACCACTAACCAATGATCCTGGTAGGGAGGAAAGGAGTTAGGGTTCATTCAGAAAGGTACCAATCCACTGCCATCTGGCCACCCCTGGTAGCAGTGGATTAGTACTAGTTCAAGCAACTTTCAATTGAGAGATTTAATCATTTGTTTATTGTTTGGGGAGTTTGTTTAGTTCAGTTCTTTTGAATCTGACAATAGGTATAAATGCTTTGTTGACTTTCTAGATGGTATCCCAGTGAGGTGGTGGAATGTCGCTCTCTCTCTCTCTGTGCCTCTGTGAGGTCATGTTCAGGCACTGGTCCCCAATAAGTCAAACAGAACTACATGACTGGTGTGACCTAGTTGTTGGGAGCAATCTCAGCAAGATAGATTCTAACACTGACCAGCTGTATGCAAGTTGAGGATACCCATGAATGAAATGAAAGGCTTCTCTGGGTTCAACACATCTCAGCTATAATGGAAAGATATAATTTTTTAATGTCTTTAACTATTATAGTAAACTTAGACAATGAAGCAAGGCCAATATGAAAACTGACAAAAAAGACCGGTTCACAAAACGTACCTGGAAATAGTTATTAAGAATATGACTGTGGTTTATATTGAGTTCTCTTAAAACATCGACAGTTGCCACCATCACCTCGGGAGTTTCAGTACCTTCTAATACTCCTTGTAAGCCTTCTACAATCTTTTCACCGACCTGCAAAGCAAAACATGTGCAAATACAACAATATGGATTTGCTGCCTACATAAAAAATTATTATATCTACTTAAAATAATTGGATCCTACTTTTCATTTACATACAGTCAAAATGATAATCAACATTTTTCATGCAAAGTTTCAATCTCCAATGTTGGGCTATAAATACTTGGAAGTGTAAAAATTTTCAATTACTGCACTGTACTAGCATATTAGACGTAATTTAACATATGAAGTACAGTATTAACAAAATGGTCCAGGATTTAATACTGTCCAAAAAAATTCCAATATATAAATTAAAATGCTTTACCAAACACGTGCTTAAAGCAAATCTCCTGAAAGGATGTTGCACAATCCCTTTTCAATGCTATGTAATAAGGCGAAGCACTTCCATTACTGTGGCAAATGGCTCATTTTGTGACGAGGTCCTAGTGTAACGTGAACGTGCAGACAAAGGTCACAATAATGTGGCTGAAGATATGATGACCAAACCACACAACAGAAGATGAAAAGATGATGTTTCGGTCCGTCCTGGACCATTATCAAGTCAAATGATAATGATCCACAACAGACCGAAACATCCTCGTCTCATCTTCTAATGCAAACTTTTTCCACAAGGTCAAATAACAACCTGTTTGTAAAGTAATGTTTAGTAATGCCAAATCTGATAATCAGTGTAAAGAAAACTATGAGTGCTTGAACTGAATGAAGTAAATTTTTAGTGCACCAGGCTTCAAATCATAAAATACACCCTGAAACAAAGGAATACCTGCACTGTCCTGATTTGGAGAAAAAAAGGATGGAGCCTCACCATAAGAAGTTGAAATACTCTTCATAGGTTTGAAAGGGCCCTGCAGATCCCTGATGAACAAAGGAGGCACAAAGCCCCTTGTCTCCATCCTCACACCAACTAGCACTTGTGGAAGACAGGCATAAAGCCACTTATGTACCACAGCAAGTGGAGGAGGATGGGAACTCGAGTGCTCGGCAGACAAATCAGGAACAGAAACACCTGACAACAATTCCAGAGAAGCAACCATCCTATACTTAAGCAGATACAGTACTCACAGGTCAAAGTCACAAGAACAGAAAGATGCTCCTCAAGAATAAGAGAGCAACCTGTAAGGAGTCGACAAGAGCCAGAAACCGAGACCTTCCACATGAATGCTTTAACACTCGAGCCCGAAGTTTGGCAGCAACTTTATAAGCAACTGCATTCACTAAGACAAAGAAGCAACCAAAGTGGTCTCCCAAACATCACAAATGTCAGAAAGGTGAGGAAAAATGACCCCTAAACTTAACAAATATAATACAGGAGGAAAAACTATGTTTGCCAGGGTTACAAATCTCCATGTGGCATCGCTACACATTACTCCAAGCGGGATCCTGTGCAGTGTAGTGCAATATGCCGAACACTTTAGAGGCAAAACAAATGTACAAGTGCTATGACAGGTCACCAGGTCTTTTGTCCCTTGAAAAAAGATTGAGAAAGATGTCTGGGAATCAAAGCAAAAATGCTTGGCACCCAATAACATAACCCTGTCAACACAGGAACCAGCAAACATGCAGACCAGGGGCCAGTTTCACGAAGCATTTACGCAAGCACTTACGAACGTGTACATCTTTCCTCTTTCTTTGACAGCTTTGGTTACATTTATTAAACAGTTTACAAGCATGAAAACTTGCAAATCAACTGTTGTTATTGTTATAAACAGCCTCCTGGTGCTTTGGAGCTCATTAACTGTTTAATAATTGTAAACAAAGCCACCAAAGATTGAGAAAAGATGTACAGGTTCGTAAGTGCTTGCGTAAGTGCTTCGCGAATCTGGCCCCAGGAACAGGAGAGCATATAATATGGCACTGCTTGTGCCCTTTTTGCCCTGAAAGATTGAAGCCTAGCAGCTTCACATTCTGATTCCTAAGTTACCAATAACTTCAGTTTCTATTGATCATAAGATGCAAACTCAGCTAGAAGAAGTAGTAACTTGTTTGTAAGATCTCTGCTTTCCAGTTACAGTGGAATTGGATACCCTTGGCGTGTTTCTCTCTCTAGCCTTATTATGTACCCAAGTGGCCCCTAAGGCATTGCCCAAGTTGTTTGCACTGCTATGGCATTGTAATGCTTGAAGGAGGTTTATTCTTAATTATTTTCATGAGAAAGTACAATCTCCATCTTCTGTTTTTTTCACTAGTCTCACCTCGTCTCTTTCCCAGAGGATGAGGTGATCAGGGTTCTGGGAACAACGAGTGCCTCCTTCCAGCCCTTTGACCAGATGTTCATGCTGAAATTAGTTTCTGCTTCCACTTCTTGACGAAGGTCTGGTATGTTTCTTTCATGGGTTCTGGGTCAAGGTAGAAGTTCTGCAGCATCTGGTTCTAAAGGGAGTATGCTTCCTCGTGGTCATTAGTTGCCATGATTGTGTAACAAGTGCATTCCTGTAGCTGATCATGGTCAGGGTCAGTCTTGGCTACCCTTGTGTGGTTAATGATGGCCAAGAAGCAAGACACCTTCACATAGACTTTGTATTCAGGACTCATGGGTGTTTCAGAAGGTTTTTTTGGGGTGTTTGTTGGTCATGTTCATTTGTTTGCTTTCAGGTTCCCCATCACCTGCTCAGCTGTCTACCATATTACTGTACACCAGTTTTGCTCCATGGTTCATAATATGCTAGAGGGGGGTGTGATCACTAATTAGCTATACAGTATAGTCATACTGGCTTTGCACATTCTCCTCATAATTACCTTACCTTGTTCCCTATTCAAAAGAAAGATTCGCCTAAGCCACACTTCATTTCCAGTCAGTCATGGTTTAATAAACACATTCCCTGCTGTTCAACATTTTGTATGGCTGATTTGTCCCAGGATAACTAAGTTAGTTCCCTACAGACTTTGCTCATTTTCTTGGACCTGTACGATGTCTATTGGCATGTTCTGATCCATCTGCTATTTATGGATTTACTGGGTTTCAACCAAGTGTCTTTGACTACCACTTTCTGACAATGCCATTCAGTTCTAATTTAGCTTTCAGAACCTTCAGTAGATTAGATCACGGCATTCTATGACTTACGTCTCCACAGAATCTGAGTGCTGGGCTATCTAGATGACTGGTTGGTTTGGGCCAACAATCACACTGCACATCTCTAACCAGTGATTCAGTTCTTCATGTATTGATGTGTTATGACTTCCTGGCCAGCATTTGAAAGTCCATGCTGGTTCTGATACAGCCTCAGACTTGGTTAGGGTTTGTTTTGAGTTCCAAGATGACCAATCAGCTCTCACCATACCTCTTTTGGTTTACCTAATCTTTGTCAAGTTTCTATCAGACACCAAATTTCTTACCACAAGCTCAAGTGGATGATTGGTTGCCTAAATTTTGCATGCACTGTTTACCCACTAGGTCAGGTTTGGCTGAAAGCATTATACCATCTTTTACATTTGTGAGGTCAGTGGCACATACCAAAGATTGCTTGGTGAAGGTTTCAGTTAACACAAGAGAGATTTTGCATTGTCATTTCTTGGGCATTGTCATGGGGAGCAGGGCCCATGTCTGAGAATGAGATAATGGTGGAATGGATGATGCTGAGGCACTGAGTTTCATTGACATGCCTTCACTCAAATTGTTTTTCCTGTGGTGGTGGTGGAGGAGGATGCAGATAGCACCTCCTTTAGATTTTGGGGGTTTAGTCCTCAGTACAGTCAGCTACCTCAAACATGCTCACAGATGGTCTCTCCCACTTTTGTCTATTCTCAACAGAATGGGTGGTGGACAGTGGTCCTGTGGTTATGTATAATGAGTACAGTACAGAGGTAAGATATAAGCCTTCTGAAAAATAAACAGGTTGCACTACTGAATATGGTAAACTTAAGTATTCAAATTTCTAATTGGATTCAAGTAAGTAGGCTATGTTTATAAAAATCAAGAAGCCAATGGGGACTAAAGTACTGTATAAGTAAAGTCATACAATGTGTCCACACATACATATCCTAATCAGTACATACAACATTATGTAACAACATTCAACACTGGAGGGGCGCGAACAAGGGGACACAGGTGGAAGCTGAGTACCCAAATGAGCCACAGAGACATTAGAAAGAACTTTTTCAGTGTCAGAGTAGTTAGTAAATGGAATGCACTAGGAAGTGATGTGGTGGAGGCTGACTCCATACACAGTTTCAAATGTAGATATGATAGAGCCCAGTAGGCTCAGGAATCTGTACACCAGTTGATTGACAGTTGAGAGGCGGGACCAAAGAGCCAAAGCTCAACCCCTGCAAGCACAATTAGGTGAGTACAATTAGGTGAGTACATAATATTACTCACTTGATCTAATTGTGACCCATCCGAGTCCAACCGCAACATTTCCAAAATGCACCTTAAGACCAACACTTTCATCTCGGCTGCTCTCCATGTTTCTAATCTATCTAAGGTAACATCCACATATCTGAAAAACATTTAATATTGATATAAATAAATAAAAATAAAAAATAATTACTAAGTTTTAAGCTGGAAAATATGTTAGGAAAATATTTCCATAAAAATTGGAAAAGGAGAAATTTTGAAGCTTTGCTGAAAAACCCCAATGTATAGAAAACTTAACTAATTAGATATAACAAAGAATCAATATACACTGTAATGTACTATAATTTAAAATGTAAATAGCTGTGATTGTTAGTACAATATACTGAACATTTCCATAATATAGCCAATATTTGAATAACAGATATTATTTCTTTAAGCAATTGAAGAAACACAGTAAATGATATTCGTTGTACATTTACGTTTCTTAGTCATCATTTTTAAGTATTCACATACAGTGTGATAAGCAGTTCCCAATTAAATCTCAAAATTCAATTAAAAAAATAATGATTTTTATTTAGAAATACAGTACACCATAATAGGAATAGACTATATTGGTAGATGACGTATCGCCTGTAAACATCAAATTGAAGATACAAAAAAGCCAGTACAGTACTGTACTTAACACTTTGCCGCGATCAGGACTCAGCCGGATGTCCTGTTCGCCTAACCGCTTCTGCACACATGACTCAAAATGATGTCCTGATAAAATCTAATCTAACTTACGCTTTGTTGATCATTTTTTACCTACGTGCTCATAGAACATTCTATTGCGAACACAGTGGCACAAAAATGAATGACGTACATAGAAAAATAATGTCAGGACAGTGAAATAAGTATAAACTTTCAAAGCGCCGGATCGCGCATGTGTCGTCATGTCACCGATACCGGGTAACAGTTCGGCCACTTTCCACACTCTTGCGGGTGGGCCGCGACCATGATTCTACGTTTATATTCATATCTCTGTGTTGGGAATTTCATTGCGAGTCCATTGATACCAAAAGTAACGCTGTAGGACAAGTGTGGAGTCGACACCAATGCCAAGAGTAGAAACATTTTGTTGCTGTTTAGCACTCACTGCGAGTCATCTACGTAGTTATTTATTTGGTACTGGTATTCCTATACCTTTCGTGACCTTTTTTACCGACGTTCTTCTAGAGAATTTTATTGCGAACACATTGGTACCAAAATGAAATACGTAGCTCAAGAACTAAGGTCAGGAGAGTAAAAAGAGTATACACGTTTTTGTTTTGCCGCGCCGCACCCGCTGCGCGCACATCCCGCTTTTTTTTCCTCGTTCGCCGGGCGCGCGAAAGTGTTAAGCTGGAGGTGTAACAGTATCAAATTGTCTTTCATTTTGTTCAACAGCATCACTAAGTTTGATGTACATTATCTGCTCGAGCTTTTTCTTCTGAGTTTAGTGTCCCTAAAGAAATATTACAAGTTTGAGATGAACACAATTACAATACCAAATCACCAGTCTTGTAATTGACTAAAGGAGTCAGTTGTTTGTTATGATTTCTGTCCAGAGAACATTGCAGATCTTATTTTAGGTGACAACCAAATACAATACAGAAGCTCAGAAAACACAAAATAATAATAATCATCATCAACACAGAGCAACAAATGTCCAATTTTGAAATAAGCATCAGTTTTATGATAACAAAAGTATCTATAGTGAACTGCCTAATGAGATAATGGCCTGCCAACCTCTTTATGTCGCCTTCCATGACATGACCGACCCGGCCAATGCATCGAGTAATCTCCCAGCGACAGGGAGGCGATGGAGCAGCATGTAGGCTCTCAAACAAGGAGTCCAATATGTGATCTGCATTACGACGAACATATTTCACATTTTCATTCAACATAATTGATTCCTGTCAAAAGAAACACACTTTACAGGACACAGTTTTCTAGTTAAAAAAAAATATGAATGTAGCGTAGAAGAATTTATTAAGCATGAGAATGTCCAAATATAAATGTAACCTTCAACAGAAATATCATTATACAATACAGTGTAGCTATAAAGTATACAGTAGAGCCTCGATTCAACGAACCTCAATTCGTCGAGTCTCCGGTTGGAACAAACACTTTCCATGTTGGATTTACTCACCTTCATGCCTTTCTTGCTGTTCTTAAGCAGCTGTTTTCTCTGAGTTCTCTTCTCCATATGACAGGGAAGCCGGTCGGCCGAGCGAACAGCACGCTGGGCTTGTGATCCTGTGGTCCCGGGTTCGATCCCGGGTGCCGGCGAGAAACAATGGGCAGAGTTTCTTTCACCCTATGCCCCTGTTACCTAGCAGTAAATAGGTACCTGGGTGTTAGTCAGCTGTCACGGGCTGCTTCCTGGGGGTGGAGGCCTGGTCGAAGACCGGGCCACGGGGACACTAAAGCCCCAAAATCATCTCAAGATAACCTCAAGATAACCCTATTCAATGAACAAGAGTTTGCCGAAGCAGGGGATGTGTAGATTTGGTAAGGATGTTGGAACCGAGTTCACAGATGAAGGAAACATTACAAGAAATAGTTGGGTCCTTGGAAAAGCCACTGAACATATTTGAAATCAAATTCTCTGCTTTTTTTTCCTAGTTGTAGAGGCTTTTGTTCAGTAAAATATGGGCCCTTTTTCCTTTGAAAATGAGATTTGGAGGTTTGGGTGTGGGGAAATTTGCTAGATGTCATTAAATCTTTACAAGCAGGTTCTTTTGGTTGTTGGCATTCATATGACAGGTTAAAATTATAATTTCACTCCGTGAAACCAGCCCATAGTGTGTGGGTAACTCACTCAATATGGCTCAAATCACATTTTAATGATATCATAGATAGGCACAATATTACAGAAACTAATAAGAGGCCTTGGGAAAATCATTGAGCATATTTAAATCCAAATTCTATGGCTCATTTTAATTTTGAGATTCCCAGTTTTCATTCACAAATATGGGTCCTTTTGCCTTTGATAATGAGGTTTCAAGGCTAGGGCATGGGAAATATGCTAGGTGTATTTAAATCGCTTTACAGACAGGTTCCCTTTTTATTTATCCTTCATATGACAGCTTGAAATTAAAATTTTAAGCAGTGAAATTGGCCCATAGTGTGTGGGAAATATTAGGAAATGAATGGTAGCTCTCTGAATATGGCTCCAATCATGTTTTAGATGATTTTTGTAGATGGACTCAACACTACAAGAAATAGTTGGAGACTTGGGAAAGCTATTGAGAATATTTAAACTAAATTTTATAGATGTTTTCATTTTGAGTTGGCATGGTTTTATTCACTCAAATATGACCCAAAGTACCTTTTGAAAATGAGTTTTGAGCTTGGATGTGTGTAAAATGAGCTAGATGTGGTTAATTTTTTTTGCAGACGTGTTCATTTGGGAGTCGTCTATTATATCATAGGTTGAAAAGGAAATTTTACTAAGAGAAATTGGCCCATAGAGTGTGAGAAATGCATAGTGGAGGTATCTCCAGTTGCAACAAATCCCTCACTGCAATGAATTGGGTTTGGTCCCATATATTTCAATGAATAGAGGTTGTATTGTAGTAACAAAAATCAAAATACATCTGCATGAAAAACATTTTTGCAACTACCCTGTACTTTTATGTAACCCTTTTACTACTATAACAATTGCAAAATAGGCAAACAATAATTAAAAATTAAACTGCCAGCATAACTATAATTGGTTAAATTATACTGAACTGTATAACAAATTTGATCAGAAGTCAAAATTGAATTTTTACTGTTCCACTTCATTTACTTTAATGTCTACAGTAATATTTTTAATCTTTGATGCATATACAGTAAATGTTTTGAAATGCTGCACCATTTAAATATTTTCATGTGCATCTTTTCTCAAAATAATTAACAAACTGACACAGTCACTAATCCTAACATAATGAACTAACATTCTAAACAGAGTATGGGTACAGATCATCTATTTCCTCTTACCATATTTGTTGAACTTTGCAAATTTCCTACCCATGTCAGTGCATTAAATAACCAAATTCAATAGGACAAAACAATGTTGACCAGTCCACACACTAGAAAGTGAAGGGACGACAACGTTTCGGTCTGTCCTGGACCATTCTCAAGTCGATTGTCGACTTGAGAATGGTCCAGGACGGACCGAAATGTCGTCGTCCCTTCACCTTCTAGTGTGTGGTCTGGTCAACATACTTCAGCCACGTTATTGTGACTCATCGCCTGCACAGGACAAAACAACAGAGTAAAGATCTTTAACCTGCAACTGCTGAACTTGTGCAAGATAGCGCTCCGAGTCATCCTCACGGGATAACCTCCTTAACTGTTTAGATATTCTGGAATCTTCGCTGAACCCTCGACTTAACTCTGTAAAAGAGTAATACACTAGTTTTGTTATATTAACACTGCATGAACAATAGATGCAATTCACATTTAGTCACCATCTTATACACTAGGAGAAAATAGGAACACACTATCTTATCCTTTAAGTTGTGCCATTAAAATAATGAGGGTCCTTCCAAAGGAGCAATTTGAAAAAAAAAAAACGAAATATGTAAAAGATTCTTTGGAAAAGACTTTTCAAAATGTTTAAAAACAAAAACAATTTTGCTCTACATTATACATGAAGGTGATATCACAAATACTATCATGCACCATTGTCATAAATATTAACCAACATATATCTTAAACAATTCCTACTTGATAACTGAACTAGAGTACAGGTACATGAAAACACTATATGAGTAGGTACACAAATGTAATGTTAAATACCTTTATGTGGGCGGTGCTTCACAATATCCATCTTTTCTGAATCTCCTTTGGCTTCATCCTCTCCAGGGTGTCCTTGTTCCAGAACACTACGCCGTTCGCCTGGGATCACATGACGATGATGTGTCAGGCCTCGACGGTATCGACCACTCCCTCTCCCTCCTCCTCCTCGATACTCACGATGAATCCTTCCCCCAATACCGCCATCATCTCTATCAATTCCGCTACCTCCTACCATGGTTTGAGTCACTTCAACTAACTCTGAAATAGATATTAGCATTGAGGCTTAAGTAAAAACACAGGGGAGAAAATTGGTATTATCAATGATGTACTGTATCAGTACAACATAATAATAGAGCTTGTCCTCTTGCTGTGACCAGTGCCTAATTATTTAAGCACCTGGATTATAGCTAATGTTGACATACTTGCTTAAAATACACTAATGAAACTATACTGATTAATTAATGCTTTAATATGCACAAAACCTAACTACTGCAGAGCACAGTTAAAACCTAACCAAGCCCAATGATGAACTTTAGAACTTTTTATTTAATACAAAATCTAATGCCCTAATGACTATCTATATACCTAAGCTTTTAAACAAATAATTGCAGTCGTTTTTGTATGCATTTAATTGCAATACATCTGAACACATGGACAGAACAGGTTGAAAACTGCAATACTGAATGACAGTAAACTAAGTACTAGATCTACGTAACACTGGTATTTGTAATACACAAGTGAAACTTTTTTGTACTAGCACAAATACCTCATTAAAGAAGTTAATGGTAGCATACATTATCAAACTTACAACTCATCTTCATCTCACTCACACTCTTTTACACGTTGTCTCATTGTACTACTATACAGTAGTTTTAATTGCCGAGACTTTTGACAAATATCCCTTTAAAATCCTTTTAATATTACAGCATGCACATTGTATTTCTTAAAATGTTTTTGTGTTTGTACTGAAATAGATTTGCTTAATATTATTTGTTACGAAAACATACAAAGTAGGCTGGTGGGTTGGCAGACATGTTGGGCCCCCGGGGCTCAGATACTGTAAACAACCTGAACCACTATGCACCTGGCTTCTCAGAGTTATTACATTTAATTCTGATAGAATTTTGTTCTACCTGGTAAGGCAATCTGAACATGGCCATGACAGATGATTATGTTTGTATGGTGACTGTCAGATGACCGAATGTGACAATAGGTCACTGCATAACTGCCTATGTGTAATTACCTTAGTGTAGCTACAGGATCAAAGCTACGCTCATGCTATCCATTTTCCCAGTACTCTTTGTCATATAATGCTTTAAAACTACCGAGTTTTAGCTTCCACCACCTTCTCAACTTGTTCCAACTGTCTACCACTGTTTGTGAAAGTGAATTTTCTTATATTTCTGTGTTTTCTTTGTCACATGAATCTCCCTGCATAGCAGTGGAACTGCCTTTTTCCCTCACCTTCAATGCCTCTGCACTGGAAGTCCACCTCACACCAGCCCAGGTGAGTCATCAGTCCTGCCACCTCTCCACCTCTCCGTACCTCTCGGGGCCTGGCACGGCCTGGTATGACATGATGGCAAGCCGAGCGCCTCCACTAACCTGTAGTTTGCCTTCACAAACAAGCAGTTAGCCGCCTTCAATTAGCAGTGGGGCGCCTCAATACAAAGGCACCGCTAGCCACAAACTAGCAGTTTGCTAGTTGACCAGATGTCCACCTTGCATTAACACCATATGAGTCATCACCGCCAGACTATATAAGGGGCACCGCCTCCCTGGAGAGCCAGTCTCTCTCTTAGTGCTCTTGGAAACACCTTAGCCTCCTGCAACGTAGTCTGCCCTCAGCCAACGTCGTATGCCAGATGCTATGGTGGTATGGTAGTTGTCTTCAGCACACTTTTAGCACAGTACATTACTTTTGTATTAGATTTAAACTTTCATTTACTGTACTTATTTTATTTGTTCTATAATAACAGCCAAGTGTTCTCAGGTGCCATTTTTGTTCATTAATATTTCAGTATACTGTATTGTTTTAATTATTTATTTGATGATTTTCATTTGTTTCCACCTGCGACTTGCACACTGCAAGGGCCAATAGCAGCATTTTTTGTTTTTTGTGATGGAGAGCCATACCATCTTGGTTCAGTATAGCTGCGATACCACAACCCGTCACATCTTATATATACTGTACTGTGTATGAGTGAAGCTATGTCTGATGATTGTAATGGATGATTCATGACTGTCTACTGCCTAATGATTGTAATTAAAAACACTGATAGCTACCCGAGTCGGATGAGTGTGACTTTACTGTCTACCAACCAATGACAATGCTTGCTGATGGACACCTGCCCGATAACTGGTGATTATTGATGATAAACATTATTTTTAATACCCAGTATCTATTTCAACTACCCTCACCTAATTTAGCATATGGATTCCTGGTTCAACCTTGATAATGAGCAGCAGTCTGACTCCTGCCTCACCTAGGAGTTATTCAAGGAAGTGTTGTGCTATCTGCCCATTGGGTCTCATTACTGCCATAAGGTTGTTCTCTTTAACTGTCTGGATTGACATGGGCACATAATGCCTGGTGTAACAGGCAAGTCGATTGATTTTTTCCAGTTTACAGTTCAACCTTTAGTCTGGTGCTGGCTTGATTGAGTGGTGCAGAAGGTCAACCAATCTTGGTGGACTTTAAATTTGGTGGATGTATTTTGCTTTTGCTTTGTTGGAGGCTATTAGAAGACATTATTGGAATTTTGTCAGACTGGACTCAAATTACGAGGCCCCTTCATGAGTCTGCCATTCAGCTATGACATTTATTTTACTACCTAGAGTTCACAGGACACCTGATGTCCATATTGTCTGGGGTTGCTGGGTGTTGATAGTCTTCCAGTTGGTCCTCAGTGAGTGGAATGGAGGTCCAGCACTTGCCTCTGGGGTGTGCCTACTCCCAAGTCTGAATCCAAACAATAAACACCATCAGCTTAAGCAAATTAATTTCATAAACACAAATAACAAAAATTTATAGCAAACAATTTGAACTGAACCCAAACACGTTTGGATGATGAAGGATTTTGTTATTTCAAAATATGCTTGAGTTAGATCCCACTGTGCACTGATTAAGTGGCAAAACATTTTCACCGTGATAAGCAGGAGTATTTCTTTGCAAAAAAAAAATCATTCACTGTGATAGATAAGTTTTAAATATAGCACAGTAACAAGTTTCAATAGTCGGTAAGGTTTGTACATACATTTGATCTTCAGAACAGTACTTTATGCTTGGTAGCAAAAGAGGGGAAGAGTCTCCAAAATCAGCTTATCTAAATCCATCAATAATCTTAAAATTTTATTTGCCCAAAATGCTGTGTGTACTAGTGGCTTTAGGCATTGTATATACTAGCTCTATCTAGAAATCTAACATTACATTTACATATACAAGAGTATTTGCATTCTTATACAGCCACTAGCATGCATAGCATTTCTGGCAAGTCCTTAGTCCTATGTTCCCTGGAATACGGCCTGCCAAAGCGTTTAACAACCAGGTACCCATTTTACTGTTGGGTAAACAGAGGCTACAGTTAAGGATTGAAGCCCAGTTAATCCTCCCCAACCAGGATACAAACCAGGCCAAAGTGCACGTGAAACGCCAGGCGAGTGTCATACCACTTCGCCACGGGGACTTCGGGTTGTAACTCATTTTGTATGTATGTACTGTACTTTTACCTGAATACAAATTATTATTATTATTATTATTAATTAGCTTCTGTTCAAGATTCAGCCACCATTATGTGTGCTTCAATGGTAAATGGTATACATATATGAGAAGAGCATTTTTATATTAGAAACAAAGTTATTTTATAATTCTAATCAACTGAATATATAGATATTCTGTTCTGGAAATAATTATTGCTTGTTATATATTAAGTAACTTGGCCAATATTTCTATTAGAAAATGAACTAAAAATAAAAAATAAAATAACTTTTATAATAGCCTCCTGTTGACTCCAGAAAAGTAGATGGCCGAATATTAGGTGCCATTGCGATCTGGTAAGTATTATATTTCCCAAGGCTTAGAACTTTACAGTTGTCAAAATTAAAATAAAAAAATGTTCAAAAGCCCGGCATGACTCCCCACAGCAAAACCTATAGTTACCCCGTGGACGAGCAACAATCACAACCTAATGTGTATACTCATTCAGTTTGATGACATCAATTTTCGTGTTATTGTCTTTCATTTTGGTCTCAAATTGTTTGCAATATAAAGGCGCGTATTTTAAAACTAGTCCCATAATAATAGCACAATAAATAGAATTTTAACAAATATTTTAAATTTTGACCAAAACGTATTTATAATCATTCAAGTGTTCTGATTTCAAGTTTCATTTTACATCTTTTATTTTGGTATCAAATTGTGCGAAAATTAAAGGCGCTCACTTTAAAACCACTCCCAGATTGATCGGATAAAATTTAAACAAATATTTTAATTTGGTGACACATTATGTGTCACGGGATATGACTCAAGAGAAAAATTGGTGACACATTATGTGCCACAAGATGGAAAGTGTTAATTTTTTAGTTTGGTGCTCATTCTGTCAAGCATGGCACTCTGTCAGTCAAATTAAGCACAGTTAGATCTGGCCAATAACTGGATGAGTGGCTACACTGATAATCACACCACTTGCTAGGACAGAAACCTTGATAATCCTAGACGTTTGGTTGTTTGGTGTTGGGATTTAAGAGCTTCAGCAAATGTGGTGCATATTAATTCATACCACCCAGTTTTCTGAATAAAACCACAATTGTAATTTAATTAGCCTATACAGCACCAGTTAACAAAATTTAGTACCAAATGGCTAAACGTAAGATCCTTGCAGTGAAAACAGCATGTTGCCGCAGTATATATAAATCTATCCCTCGATCATCGTCGCCCCTCAATCAACAACAATATATATAACTATAGCGGCTACAAATATATGTTCACTGGGAAAAATCCATAACCCGTCGGTCAGGCCACCACCAGACTCAACCCTGCACAAGGATTAAGCTAGAAAAAAATTATCAATAATAAGCCAATAATTATTCCACCTGGGTAATTAAAAATGTTTTGAAAACCTCACAGAATGTTCACAAAAATTCTCAAATGTTTTCTACCAACCCTCAAACAGGGCCCTTGCAGTAGTTGGCAATACCAGTATACCTATCATACAATAAATACTCTAAGTTGCTGGGAAAATATTAGGAGTTGGTGTGCTACAACTTGGAAGTGTGAAGATGACTGTAAACTGATACAACACTGGTAGCTGATAGCTTTGCAAGAACATACAAATACCAATCTCATGTAATCTCACAAACTCATTTGGTGTTGGTGAGATTACACCAAATGGTATATTCACTACTACTTGTGAATAAATTATTATTATTATTATTATTATTATTATTATAACACCTTCGACAATCCTATCTCTAAAGCACTCCTGGGATGTAAACAAACAACAGTCTTCCTCACAATAACAAGACGGCATCCTGCACCATGTTCATAATCTTCAAGCTCAGTCCATCTCCCACTACGCCAGTCATCAGGGCATTGAAGTACCAGCTTGCGGTAAAGTTTGCTGTCCTCACCAGGGGGAAATAAATGACTAGGAGGACCAAATCACCAAATGAAACCACCAAGAGCACTGAATCCCTGGGCCAGTCACCAGCTGAGCCCCAGACACTGCTAGTTCCGTCTCATGCAATATTCACATCTCGCCACTTTCCAACTTATTCACATATTTTTTTCAGTAAGAATAAATACTAAACAATTTTGATACGTTCCAATTAAACAAAAAAATTATTTGTGTAATTATTAAGCATAAACGAAAAAAGAGTATGTCATAGTGGAGTAATGAAAGGTAACTTGCAGCACACGGAAATAGGTGCCAAAGAGAGTAAATGTAACTGTTTATTTCTCAAAAATGTGTTTTTTTTTCTTTTCTTTTTAGATTTCAGAGCATTTACAAATACCGAGGAACATGTATAAAAACTCGGTCATCCTACCACGTAGTCTATTAAACAAGAACATTAGTTTAGGTTAGATTGTTTATAATTATTTATAATTATAGTTAGGGTAGCTTAATTTGGTTAGCTTAATTTTTTTTATTTATTTAATTAGTTATACAAGAGTTTTTATATTCTTGTACAACCACTGACACGTATAGAGTTTCGGGCAAGTTCTTAATCCTAATTTTCACACGCATACTCAGGAAGCAGCCCGTAGCAGCTGTCTAACTCCCTAATTACTACTAGGTGAACAGATGCATCAGGGTAAAAAAACTTCCCATTTGTTTCCGCCTCCGCCGGGAATCGAACTCGGGCCCTTAGGACTACGAACTCCGAGCGCTGCCCACTCAGCCGTCAGGCTCCCCTTCATCTCTTTAGTTAGGTTTGACTAGATTTAATTAGTATTTGATTGGATTATGTTAGGTTGCGTTAGGTTAGGCCCTATATACCAGCCCATTCTCCTGTTTAGATAGTATACTTTGTGTAACTATGTGGACTACAGCATCCACATAGATATAAAACTATAGTTACGCTATAGTTACGCTATATATATTGACGCTATGTATATTGGCGTAATGGACAATTAGATAGTAGACTTTGGTACTATTCACTTTATAGTCCAGAACAAATAAAGCTAAATACCAAACTCGAATATTTCTATGCCTAGTATAGCACATATATGAACTATATTAGGTCTATGATGGTTAGGTTAGGTTAGGTTTTATTAGCAACATAAATACAAAACCCTTTTCAGTTTGTCCAAATTCGATAGTACCAAATTCTACTTTCTAATTATCAATTACGTCAATATATGTACGATAGCCCATATCGTTACTACAAGTATCTAAACAGAAGGATGGGCTGACCTATATGGTTTGGTTGGTAAGTTATCTCAGTAAAAAAAAAGCAAACCAAATTCTATGAATTTTCAGACATAGTTGTTCAACTCTATAAATCCTCGGTGCTTGTATTATTGTATCCAAGCATGGGGACCTCATCATCAGAAAGTTGTTGTTGTTGTTTTAGATTCAGCTACTGGGAACAGTAGCTGTTCTGGAGTTCCCAGTAGCACGGGCTATGGTGAGCCCGCAGTGGATCTGGCACAGGAGCGGGGCTGTAACTTCGCATCAGAAAGATATATGATCTGCAGTGAAGAAAGATCAACACCGGGAGACGGCCTCCCCCGGTGAAGGCACCCGATGTGTGTCTGTGTGGACCACATGACCCTGTATGACTAACAGCCCTGTAAGATGGGTAATTTTTAGCATCACGTAGAACTAAACAAATTTAGTTCTATGGCCTCTCGGACGTAGGTTCGAATCCTCGTCATGGCCCTTGTGGATTTGCCAGGTTCAGGTTGGGTTACCGTTACCTGTGGCAGGTGGCTACAGGTGACGGATCTCCCAATCCTGAGCACTCCAGTTGCAAACTCTGTGAGCAGGAATTGGGTACATGATCTCCCACACACTACACTATTGAATGTCCAATCATTAGGCCCATCAGACCTGCCGGCATGAGGTACCTGGAGCTAAACCATCACTTTATTAGCTCGTGTTCTTGAGGATATCCTCGTAACCATATCCATCAGGGTGAATAGGGGGACCTTTGACAAGCCGCCGGCTTCCTGTCCTCGTCGAGGCCACTAGTATTATTGGCCCTCAGGTAAATAACGCACCTGATGTGTGTCTGTGTGGATCACATGACCCTGTATGACTAACAGTCCTGTAAGATGGGAAATGTTTAGCATCACGTAGCTATAGTTCTTGACACAATGTATAACCCTTGACAAAGCCTTGACACACTATGTAATCCTCCACATAATCCTAGCTGCATAACAACCACATGTACCTGAGTATGCTAATTAAATAAAAATAGGCAAGGGTTCTGCATGATCAAATTTCCCTGTAGAAATGAAGCCCCATGAAATGTGATACGCAGAACAGTGCTTCTCTAAATAAAAGGTAAATGGGATACACTGGTGTTTTAATAACATTTTATTAAAAACACGAAACAGGTAAATACGTACAAAGAATGATTGGGCTGCTTTAAAAGGGCGATTGCCACATTTACGTTATAAGCACATAATAATAATAATATAATAATAATAATAATAATAATAATAACAGCAGACACAAACATAGATTATTTTGGCCAGTGAGTCTGAGCGGAACTTTCGAATTTCAATCGGAGAAGGTAGTGCCAATTGTACAATTCATTGGTGCATCCTAGAACACACTACAACCGGCTTCCGATATGATGAAACTGATGAGAGAAGAGGCCTCGGTTATGAGAGAGAGAAGAGGCTCATATAATGTAACGTGGAGATGGCTTCTGTTATGACGGAACACGACACATGGGGTCACGAGGGGGTCGTGGGTGTAGGAGGAGGGGTCACGAGGGGTCGTGGGTGCTGGAGGAGGGGTCACGAGGGGTCGTGGGCTGGAGGAGGGGTCACGAGGGGTCGTGGGTGCTGGAGGAGGGGTCACGAGGGGTTGTGGGTGCTGGAGGAGGGGTCACGAGGGGTCGTGGGTGCTGGAGGAGGGGTCACGAGGGGTCGTGGGTGCTGGAGGAGGGTCACGAGGGGTCGGGGGTCGGGCTGGAGGAGGGGTCACGAGGGGTCGTGGGTGCTGGAGGAGGGGTCACGAGGGTAGTGGGTGTAGGAGGAGGGGTCACGAGGGGTAGTGGGTGTAGGAGGAGGGGTCACGAGGGGTCGTGGGTGCTGGAGGAGGGGGTCACGAGGGGTCGGGGGTGCTGGAGGAGGGGTCACGAGGGGTCGTGGGTGCTGGAGGAGGGTCACGAGGGGTAGTGGGTGTAGGAGGAGGGGTCACGAGGGTAGTGG
>WNGS01042707.1:10941992-10952510 GCA_020271785.1 Procambarus virginalis
GATGAAACAATTGTGTTAATGATTGTGGTGATTATAAACAACCACACAATAACTAGATTACAACGTCACGACTAAATCGTAAACATATGATACTGATGACACATTATTAATGACCATTCACGTATCATTTATATAGTGGATACTAATGATGTGGTATCCGGTGATTCCCGGGTCCATATATATATATATATATATATATATATATATATATATATATATATATATATATATATATATATATATATATATATATATATATATATATATATTGCTTTATTGTGTATTTAAAGGTTACAAGACATACAAGACAAATGCCTAAAGGTTTGGATCTCTTGAAGCTCCTCCGCTTCTGGACAGGAACCGAGGACGCAGCAAGCATTTCCCCTCTGGATCGCCACACTGAGGCGCTGAAACAAAAAACTGGAAGCCCTTGGGTCTCTGGTGACGTCAATGAGCTTGGAACCCAATTCCTTGAGAATTCCCAAGGCACTCTTGCCCCAGGGGCCATGCGTCTCAGACGCTATGGGAACAAAGAGGTATTGACCTTCAAGTCGCCTGTACTTGAGTGATTTTGCTGTTTCCCTGTGGTTGGCCGCCCCACCTGCTTGATCAGCTCCGAAGTGTACATAGGTGTCAGCCAGGGTGGATACACATGTGTAGTCCCACACCAACTGTCTACCCTCCTGGGCTGCAAGAACATCCCACTGATTTGAACATTCAGTGAAAGCAGGATCGTGTATTCCTGCTGAATCTCTCAGGGTTGCAAGTAAGATATCTCTGACGAGGTCGTGCGATGCGTGGGAGGAGGAAAGGAAGGCTGGTAGAGCAATTTGGGAGGCTGTGCGGACACCAGGGCCGCCGAGTCTTACAGGAAGGGTTGCTTGCTCCCACTGAGAGTCGTCCAATGGCAGGTTCAGGACTTTCACCAGCATGGACCTCAGAAGGGTGTCATACACATTTAACTTAGGGCTGCTGTAGGATGGAGAACATCTCAGAAAGTAGGTCAACTTGGGGGAGATAGGCATCTTGTGAGGAGAAAGAGAGCATCATGGGCATCAATCTTGTCAATCCTGTCCAGCATTCTCTTTAGATCAGTGATTTTTGCAGCCAGGACCTCCTCGATTGCTCGTGGGCCAATGGGGGCACCCAGGAGAGTGCAGTCCGGTGGCTCGACAACGAGAATGTCTGGAAGAACATGTTGTATTTGCTCAGTGATGTCTTGGTTGCGGGAGATTATTTCACATTTGGATGCATTGAGAATGAGGCCTAAGGCTGCTTCCTGCTCCTGGATTTTCCTTATATCCTCCAAAATGGTTTCCGGGGTTCCAGCGAGAGTGACATCATCCAGGTACCAGATGATGTAGGTCACTTGTCAGACTACCAGTGACCTCTTTGACAGCTAGGCAGAAAAGGAGGGGGGGGGGGGTGCTAAGGGGTCACCTTGTTGGACACCTTCACAGGAGTTTATTTCATGCTCCCCAAAAAGGAGCTTAGAGTCCCCACTGTAGCACGATCGGATGAACGGGTAAAGGGGACGGAAATGGTTGTGTACAGCCCTGAGGACAGCGTCTCGTCTGACTTGATTGAAAGCATTTTGAAGTCAAGCTTTACTAGTGCCTTCTGGTCCGGGAGATCAGCAATGTAAGCCCGCGCTGCATGTGCTGCAGCTTCACAACCTTGGGGGATCCCAAACCCGAGCTGATGAGGTTTCAGCAAGGTGGCTGCTTCCTGGCTGATAGATCTCACTGCAGCCTTAGCTACGAGGCGTCGGAGGGTGTTGCCAACGGCAATGGGCCTGATACCCCTATCCTTCTTCTTTAGAGCACAGAGTGCTGCTCCATAAAAGACAGGCCTGATGTCCTCGGGGATGCCACCTGCCAAACACATGTTGGAGAATCTGGTAAGCTCCACTAGAAGATCCTTTGCAGCATCTCCAAGCACCGGGTTCAGCTTATTTTATATATATATATATATATATATATATATATATATATATATATATATATATATATATATATATATATATATATATATTCATCAGTTCAGTAAGATTACAATATTAATCCATTAACATTCATTTACTTGCCTTTTGAGTTCCATGATTATTGAGTCCCTTCCTTCGTGGTGAACCAATAATTGAGACACATTCATTTATGTTGGGAAGGTGGTGGCAGTGTTTTAATGCTTTTAATTATTAGTAATCAATTAATAACCCCCTATCCTTGTTATGTCCTCCTCATTTAATATTCAGTTTATATTCGTGGCAGTCCAGTGAGGGGTCATACTGGACTGTAACAGTGTTAAGCTGGGGTACTGGATGAAGGGAAAGAGTAGAGACAGTTACAGCAAGGGTAGCGTTCACAACCATTACAAGGATAGGGTTATTACAATATATTGGTCACCTATTATTAAATATATATATATATATATATACATATATATATATATATATATTATATATATATATATATATATATTTATGATTGCATATGTGCCTTTTGAATAATTGTGCGGCAACACCTGTCCATGTGTAATTACTGATGTGGAAACGCGCTACTCGGGACCACATATTTCTTTCAACTTATTTGAAGTTTATGTGCAGTGTGTGTGTGTGTGNATGTAAACAAACAACAGTCTTCCTCACAATAACAAGACGGCATCCTGCACCATGTTCATAATCTTCAAGCTCAGTCCATCTCCCACTACGCCAGTCATCAGGGCATTGAAGTACCAGCTTGCGGTAAAGTTTGCTGTCCTCACCAGGGGAAATAAATGACTAGGAGGACCAAATCACCAAATGAAACCACCAAGAGCACTGAATCCCTGGGCCAGTCACCAGCTGAGCCCCAGACACTGCTAGTTCCGTCTCATGCAATATTCACATCTCGCCACTTTCCAACTTATTCACATATTTTTTTCAGTAAGAATAAATACTAAACAATTTTGATACGTTCCAATTAAACAAAAAAAATTATTGTGTAATTATTAAGCATAAACGAAAAAAGAGTATGTCATAGTGGAGTAATGAAAGGTAACTTGCAGCACACGGAAATAGGTGCAAAGAGAGTAAATGTAACTGTTTATTTCTCAAAAATGTGTTTTTTTTTCTTTTCTTTTTAGATTTCAGAGCATTACAAATACCGAGGAACATGTATAAAAACTCGGTCATCCTACCACGTAGTCTATTAAACAAGAACATTAGTTTAGGTTAGATTGTTTATAATTATTTATAATTATAGTTAGGGTAGCTTAATTTGGTTAGCTTAATTTTTTTTATTTATTTAATTAGTTATACAAGAGTTTTTATATTCTTGTACAACCACTGACACGTATAGAGTTTCGGGCAAGTTCTTAATCCTAATTTTCACACGCATACTCAGGAAGCAGCCCGTAGCAGCTGTCTAACTCCCTAATTACTACTAGGTGAACAGATGCATCAGGGTAAAAAAACTTCCCATTTGTTTCCGCCTCCGCCGGGAATCGAACTCGGGCCCTTAGGACTACGAACTCCGAGCGCTGCCCACTCAGCCGTCAGGCTCCCCTTCATCTCTTTAGTTAGGTTTGACTAGATTTAATTAGTATTTGATTGGATTATGTTAGGTTGCGTTAGGTTAGGCCCTATATACCAGCCCATTCTCCTGTTTAGATAGTATACTTTGTGTAACTATGTGGACTACAGCATCCACATAGATATAAAACTATAGTTACGCTATAGTTACGCTATATATATTGACGCTATGTATATTGGCGTAATGGACAATTAGATAGTAGACTTTGGTACTATTCACTTTATAGTCCAGAACAAATAAAGCTAAATACCAAACTCGAATATTTCTATGCCTAGTATAGCACATATATGAACTATATTAGGTCTATGATGGTTAGGTTAGGTTAGGTTTTATTAGCAACATAAATACAAAACCCTTTTCAGTTTGTCCAAATTCGATAGTACCAAATTCTACTTTCTAATTATCAATACGTCAATATATGTACGATAGCCCATATCGTTACTACAAGTATCTAAACAGAAGGATGGGCTGACCTATATGGTTTGGTTGGTAAGTTATCTCAGTAAAAAAAAAGCAAACCAAATTCTATGAATTTTCAGACATAGTTGTTCAACTCTATAAATCCTCGGTGCTTGTATTATTGTATCCAAGCATGGGGACCTCATCATCAGAAAGTTGTTGTTGTTGTTTTAGATTCAGCTACTGGGAACAGTAGCTGTTCTGGAGTTCCAAGTAGCACGGGCTATGGTGAGCCCGTAGTGGATCTGGCACAGGAGCGGGGCTGTAACTTCGCATCAGAAAGATATATGATCTGCAGTGAAGAAAGATCAACACCGGGAGACGGCCTCCCCCGGTGAAGGCACCCGATGTGTGTCTGTGTGGACCACATGACCCTGTATGACTAACAGCCCTGTAAGATGGGTAATTTTTAGCATCACGCAGAACTAACAAATTTAGTTCTATGGCCTCTCGGACGTAGGTTCGAATCCTCGTCATGGCCCTTGTGGATTTGCCAGGTTCAGGTTGGGTTACCGTTACCTGTGGCAGGTGGCTACAGGTGACGGATCTCCCAATCCTGAGCACTCCAGTTGCAAACTCTGTGAGCAGGAATTGGGTACATGATCTCCCACACACTACACTATTGAATGTCCAATCATTAGGCCCATCAGACCTGCCGGCATGAGGTACCTGGAGCTAAACCATCACTTTATTAGCTCGTGTTCTTGAGGATATCCTCGTAACCATATCCATCAGGGTGAATAGGGGGACCTTTGACAAGCCGCCGGCTTCCTGTCCTCGTCGAGGCCACTAGTATTATTGGCCCTCAGGTAAATAACGCACCTGATGTGTGTCTGTGTGGATCACATGACCCTGTATGACTAACAGTCCTGTAAGATGGGAAATTTTTAGCATCACGTAGCTATAGTTCTTGACACAATGTATAACCCTTGACAAAGCCTTGACACACTATGTAATCCTCCACATAATCCTAGCTGCATAACAACCACATGTACCTGAGTATGCTAATTAAATAAAAATAGGCAAGGGTCTGCATGATCAAAATTCCCTGTAGAATGAAGCCCCATGAAATGTGATACGCAGAACAGTGCTTCTCTAAATAAAAGGTAAATGGGATACACTGGTGTTTTAATAACATTTTATTAAAAACACGAACAGGTAAATACGTACAAAGAATGATTGGGCTGCTTTAAAAGGGCGATTGCCACATTTACGTTATAAGCGTTATAATAATAATAATAATAATAATAATAATAATAATAATAATAATAATATAATAATAATAATAATAATAATAATAATAATAACAGCAGACACAAACATAGATTATTTTGGCCAGTGAGTCTGAGCGGAGCTTTCGAATTTCAATCGGAGAAGGTAGTGACAATTGCACAATTCATTGGTGCATCCTAGAACACACTACAACCGGCTTCCGATATGATGAAACTGAGAGAAGAGGTCTCGTTTTATGATGAGAGAGAAGAGGTCTCGGTTTATGATGAGAGAGAAGAGGTCTCGGTTATGATGAGAGAGAAGAGGTCTCGGTTATGATGAGAGAGAGAAGAGGCCTTCATTATAATGTAACGTGGAGATGGCTTCTGTTATGACGGAACACGACACATGGGGTCACGAGGGGTCGTGGGTGCTGGAGGAGGAGGGGTCACGAGGGGTAGTAGGTGCTGGAGGAGGGTCACGAGGGGTCGTGGGTGCTGGAGGAGGAGGGGTGTCACGAGGGGTATGGGTGCTGGAGGAGGGGTCACGAGGGGTCGTGGGTGCTGGAGGAGGGGTCACGAGGGGTCGTGGGTGCTGGAGGAGGGTCACGAGGGGTCGCGGTGCTGGAAGAGGGGTCACGAGGGTCGTGGGTGCTGGAGGAGGGGTCACGAGGGGTCGTGGGTGCTGGAGGAGGGGTCACGAGGGTCGTGGGTGCTGGAGGAGGGGTCACGAGGGGTCGTGTGTGCTGGAGGAGGGGGTCACGAGGGGTCGTGGGTGCTGGAGGAGGGTCACGAGGGGTAGTGGGTGCTGGAGGAGGGGGTCACGAGGGGTCGTGGGTGCTGAGGAGGGGTCACGAGGGGTAGTGGGTGCTGGAGGAGGGGTCACGAGGGGTCGTGGTGTAGGAGGGGGGTCACGAGGGGTCGTGGGTGCTGGAGGAGGGGTCACGAGGGTCGTGGGTGCTGGAGGAGGGGTCACGAGGGGTAGTGGGTGCTGGAGGAGGGGTCACGAGGGGTCGTGGGTGTGGAGGAGGGGTCACGAGGGGTCGTGGGTGTAGGAGGGGTGGTGGACAGGTAGGGAGCCAGGTCGTAGCCAAACATGAGGAAGTCAACACGATATCGTTCATATAGAGCCAGAGTCAGCTCCCGTGGCACTCTCTGTGGTGGAGATAACAATAAAACTATAATTATACATACATATATACATACACACACACATATATATATTTATAGGATAAATATGTAGGATAAAGTAAATCATAGGCTTGCAGTTTTAATCGTTTTGAAATTTGAAATGAAAGTCTATCTTGGTAACCATATTAATGTGAGCCTTTGTCAACACACTCAAACATTGTCTTTGTGACGAACAGTTACACAGTAAACACCGTACTGTGTATATGCTACTGACTAATGACCACACTGTGCCCCACAGTGTACAGTGTGGCGTACAGTGTGGCGTGCAGTGTGGCGTACAGTGTGGTCAGCAGTACAGTAGTGGGTGTTCGAAATGCTGTGCGAGTTAGTGGCTATGTAAGAGTGTAAATACATCAATACTATGTACTCTCATGAAGCCTATGTATCTTCTTGTATATAAATACATAGATTGTGATACATGTGGAGAGAGTAGTACCTGGAAGAGTTGGATGGCAGTGTGGAGAGAGGAGGATGAGGTGTGGCGGTTCATCCACCAGTTGTCTGATGCACCCTCCAGCTGGTACTTGTGTAGGATGTACCTGCAACACAAGCCTTAGTTACCTCACCCAACACATCCCTCGTTACCTCACCCAACACACTCGTTACCTCACCCAACACACCAACGCTTCATTTGTCATCTTATTTACTAACGTGGTAACTTGTCCTCTCGAATAATACACAGTATTTTAACGTCTAAATTCGCAACGGACAAAATATGATGTACTATAAATCACAGCGGCTCACAACCAACCACGTTTTCTATGCATGGATCTATCTGTTAGGTTCGGGCAATTTGTACATCATTTTCTGTCCGTTATGACAACTGGAGAGGCCGGGCTGCGTAACAATCATACCAGCTGAATTTGGCTTCCCTAAGCTCATCTGACTTGACTGATGGTCGGACATAAACATCCCATTGTTAAACGACCCTTAAGGGCAAGTTGACATTGTTATTGATGATATATTGGACCTTAACCCTAAGGTGAACTTTATCCCGTTTGTTTTGTGTTCAGGTGCCTGCAGGAGCAGAAGACTGCTGACTCCTGTTAGTCAATCCTCCTTAGCCAAGACTCGAACCCAGACAAAATTGCGTCTACACTAAGAGGGCATAAAATCATCTCTCAAGCCCCGACAAGAAACGTCTACCTCGTGTCATCCTTCAGCGTCTCCATGGTGCCGATGACGTCGTAGTGAATGTCGCAGGGCGCGCAGTTGGCGTAGTAAGGGAACCAGTGGCGGTCGGTCCTGGCGCGTCTCTTGGCCCAGATGTCGTCCCTCGGCCGGTGTCACCTCCACCAGGAACCGAAGGAACTCCTCGAAGCTCGGTTTCCCGGCGGGGAGCCCAGAGTTGTGGGCCCGGTACTTCTTGATGACGAGGTTGCATATTCTGGTGAGAGAACCAGGCAGGTGTGTCGTGAACCAGGCAGGTGTGTCGTGAACCAGGCAGGTGTGTCGTGAACCAGGCAGGTGTGTCGTGAACCAGGCAGGTGTGTCGTGAACTAGGCAGGTGAGTCGTGAACCAGGCAGGTGTGTCGTGAACTAGTCAGGTGTGTCGTGAACCAGGCAGGTGTGTCGTGAACCAGGCAGGTGTGGGGTGGGCAAAGCCATGTGAGAAGCGTCAAATATATAAATCAACCATCAAAACCTATTCATGCACAAGAAAATATATATTGAAAGGAACGTGAATTATTACACGAGAGGTCTCGGGGCATTCAACACTTGTCCTGAAGGTCTGGGGAGTGTGGGTGAGCATGGAGACACTCTAAGACGAGGGGTGCTGTACCCTCTGCAGGCGGGTACAGCACCCTGCAAGACGGTACACGCTCTTCAACACCACTCTCACGTACCGCCTGATCTTCCCGGTGGCGACCTTGTCCAAGTAGGCGGAGACGAGGCGGACAAACGGGTGTCGGACGAGCATCACCGCGCCGAACTCCTCCATCAAGGCCAACGTGTCGTTACTGCTGGGGGGAGAGATAGCAGAGAGACCCGTGATAACCCATATGTGTCTATATGCTGCTAATGCTACCTAAGGATATCATAATCTTCAGTAAATTAAAGTGTTCCAATATTGTATGCCCCCTTGTGTAAATATTTACACTATTCCATTTCGTATAATTAAATATACGATAATCTGCAACTATTTTATATATTTCTAAAATTCAATATAATCTACACTGTTATTTGCGGCGGCATAGTTCTGCACCTCTATTATACCACACCGGTATTAAACAAACATCTTCTATACAGTTTTTCATTATTTAAAGATTCCCACATAAAAATGAGGAGAATAACACCTCAAGACCTACATGCTGCGGAACATGTAATTGAGCACAATTGTCGTCACAATCAGTTGCCCAACTGTTGCAAATTTGTGATAAGGATATTGTTATTATTGATAGGTTGATAATTCACTGTTCACATTACACTTTACATCAGTGACCAGTTAATGCCTGTAACGCTCAACAGGTACACTGAACTTAATTACTAACAGTGACAAGTCCTGTTACAAAATAAACTGTATTCAGAAAATTCAGAATGACATAAGCACGTGATCATTGTACTCATAAAATATGTGGTAATGACCAATCGGAACACGGCTGGGAGTATCGCGATCGCTGGGTCGAAGCACCTCGCTGCTCTAATTGATCCTCTCATCATGAGTAATGCTATGAGTAATATTATGAGGAGAGGAGGGGGCGTATGACCTGGTGCGGGGGTGTGGGGGCGTGAGGTGGGTGTAGGCGGCGTAGTGCCAGTTGCTGACCCTCTCCAGCAGGCCCGGAACCCTGCCTCCAGCAGGTACTTCGTCCACGTCGTCGTCCCCACCTGTAACATGTAGCAAGTGTGTTACTGTGGCTCGTCTGCCACTATTACTGTACCTGCTGCTACTGCACCTGCTGCTACACCTGCTCTTACTGCACCTGCTCTTACTGCACCTGCTTGCTACACCTGCTCTTACTGCACCTACTGCTACTGCATCTGCTGCTCCCCCTGCTCTTACAGCACCTGCTCTTACAGCACCTGCTGCTACCCCTGCTCTTACAGCAACTAATATACTGTAACAACTACCGCAACTATTATTATTCAATTCGAAAACGAGTAGTTTCTAATATATGATCCTGCCTGCTGCATGCCCACATAATAAGACTATGTTGTTGTTGTATAACTGACAACAAAAAGGATAACGACACTAAATAATTTCCATAAAATATCATTAGAGAGCAAACACAAGTCAGAAGACTACACACACGGTCCCTCTCGCCGGACCTGCAAGCAAGGACTCCAGCCCCCTTAAGATGCTAATGAAGATCTAGGTTAATACGAGTCAACACCTCCCACTCCCTCCTACTTAGTACGAGGTTCAAGACTCACACCTCACTCGCTCGCTCGCTCTGTCTGTCTGTCTGTGTCTGTCGTGTGTCTGTCTCTCGGTCTGTCTGTCTCTCTGTCTGTCTCTCTGTCTCGTATCTGTCTGTCTCTGTCTCTGTCTGTCTGTCTGTCTGTCTGTCTGTCTGTCTGTCTGTCTGTCTGTCTGTCTGTCTGTCGTCTGTCTGTCTGTCTGTCTGTCTCTCTCTCTCTCTCTCTCTCTCTCTCCTCTCTCTCTCTTCTCTCTTCTCTCGCCTCTCTCTCTCTCCTCTCTTCTCTCTCTCTCTCTCTCTCTCTCTTTCCTTCTACCTGGCGTTGAAGCACATGACCAGCTGTGGGAGGGGAGCCAGCGGAGTCTGGTGAGGGGCGCCGCAGCCATGGAGCCGTAGACACAGTGCCAGCCGGTCATGGCACACCTTGGCGACGCGCGCCCTCCGTACTTCGTACACCTGGAGGCCGTCCGTGCCATGGAGGGAGCACACACTCAACCACTGCACTATTACATATTGTATACACGCGTCTACTAACCTCATCACGGCCTCAAATCACTGGATCGTTCGGTCAGAACAGGTGGTCACGTGAACCACATGGAAGAAATGCAATCATTTTCGAGGACGTGAGACTCGTACTGTGTTGTGGGGGCGCAGCCAAGGGGTGATAAACACGCGGTCAAACCTCACATTTTGCTTTAAATCAACAAAGATTACAGTCACGGTGAA
>WNGS01042707.1:10974028-10986528 GCA_020271785.1 Procambarus virginalis
ATACTAATAATGACCTTTTATAACATCTTTGAGAATATTATGATAGCGACAAGTTCCATTCTTTGTCTGGTATGTAATGGTCTTGAATGGATGGTGGCAGCACTTTTCTACTACTACTATCTACTTTTCTACTTCTACCTCTACCTCCACTCATCTCCGTATTCTCTCTCCTCTCCCTCCGCCCCTCTCCAAACTCTCCGTTTCAACTGACGACCCTCGTCCCACCTCTCTACCTCCCTCACCCCAAACACTCACTAATTATCCATTATCCATTTCTTCCCTTTCGGTTCTCTTACACGTTTGTGGCAGTGAAGTGTGTTCTAGAGTTGCGGGCAGCTGATCAAGTTACGGCGCCTTGTAGTCCCAGCACCTAGGTAGTCGAATACCTAGTTTACAAGGTGTTGAACGAGAGAGGCTGCCGTAGGAACTCTGGGGGTGCTCTAGAATAGTTAGCTAACTGAGGGCGGGATAACGGACTAAAGAGAGCTGGTTCCCCCGGCCTCGTTAGTTAACTGGGGATGGAATAATGGATTAAAGTAGAGTTATTTCCCCTCCCTCCCGTTACATCTTAAACAAGAACAATCTCACGTTCTTGTACGGCCACCAGCACGCGTAGCGTTTCGGACAGGTTCATAATCCTAATGTTCCCTGGAATACGTCCCGCCAAATCGTTTAACAATCAGGTACCCATTCACTGCTGCGTGAAGAGAGGCTATAGTTAAGTATTGGCGCCTAGTTAATCTTCCCCCCCGGAAGATTGACATCCGTCGGCCAGTGTGACAGCCGTGGGTCAGTGTGACAGCCGTGGGTCAGTGTGACAGCCGTCGGCCAGTGTGACAGCCGTCGGCCAGTGTGACAGCCGTCGGTCAGTGTGACAGCCGTCGGTCAGTGTGGCAGCCGTCGGTCAGTGTGACAGCCGTGGGTCAGCGTGACAGCCGTCGGCCAGTGTGACAGCTGTGGGCCAGTGTGACAGCCGTCGGCCAGTGTGACAGCCGTGGGCTAGTGTGACAACCGTCGGCCAGTGTGGCAGTCGTGGGCCAGTGTGACAGCCGTCGGCCAGTGTGGCAGTCGTGGGCCAGTGTGACAGCCGTCGGCCAGTGTGGCAGTCGTGGGTCAGTGTGACAGCCGTCGGCCAGTGTGGCAGTCGTGGGCCAGTGTGACAGCCGTCGGCCAGTGTGACAGCCGTGGGCCAGTGTGGCAGTCGTGGGTCAGTGTGACAGTCGTGGGTCAGTGTGACAGCCGTCGGCCAGTGTGACAGTAGTGGGTCAGTGTGACAATCGTCGGCCAGTGTGACAGTCGTGGGTCAGTGTGACAGTCGTGGGTCAGTGTGACAGTCGTCGGCCAGTGTGACAGCCGTCGGCCAGTGTGACAGCCGTCGGCCAGTGTGACAGCCGTCGGCCAGTGTGACAGCCGTCGGCCAGTGTGACAGCCGTCGGCCAGTGTGACAGCCGTCGGCCAGTGTGGCAGTCGTGGGCCAGTGTGACAGTCGTCGGCCAGTGTGGCAGTTGTGGGCCAGTGTGACAGCCGTCGGCCAGTGTGACAGCCGTCGGCCAGTGTGACAGCCGTCGGCCAGTGTGACAGCCGTCGGCCAGTGTGGCAGTCGTGGGGCCAGTGTGACAGCCGTCGGCCAGTGTGGCAGCCGTCGGCCAGTGTGACAGCTGTGGGTCAGTGTGACAGCCGTGGGCCAGTGTGACAGCCGTCGGCCAGTGTGACAGCTGTGGGTCAGTGTGACAGCCGTCGGCCAGTGTGACAGCTGTGGGTCAGTGTGACAGCCGTCGGCCAGCGTGACAGCCGTCGCCCAGTGTGACAGCTGTGGGTCAGTGTGACAGCCGTCGGCCAGTGTGACAGCCGTCGGCCAGTGTGACAGCTGTGGGCCAGTGTGACAGCCGTCGGCCAGTGTGACAGCCGTCGGCCAGTGTGACAGCCGTCGGTCAGTGTGACAGCCGTCGGCCAGTGTGACAGCCGTCGGTCAGTGTGACAGCCGT
This sequence comes from Procambarus virginalis, assembly GCA_020271785.1. NCBI lineage: Eukaryota > Metazoa > Arthropoda > Malacostraca > Decapoda > Cambaridae > Procambarus > Procambarus virginalis. The sequence continues at coordinate 10,976,014 of WNGS01042707.1, forward strand.
CGGCCAGTGTGACAGCCGTGGGTCAGTGTGACAGCCGTGGGTCAGTGTGACAGCCGTCGGCCAGTGTGACAGCCGTCGGCCAGTGTGACAGTCGTGGGCCAGTGTGACAGCTGCCGGCCAGTGTGACAGCTGTGGGCCAATGTGACAGCCGTCGGCCAGTGTGACAGCTATGGGCCAGTGTGACAGCCGTCGGCCAGTGTGACAGCCGTCGGCCAGTGTGACAGCTGTGGGCCAGTGTGACAGCCGTCGGTCAGTGTGACAGCCGTCGGCCAGTGTGACAGCCGTCGGTCAGTGTGACAGACGTGAGTCAGTGTGACAGCCGTCGGTCAGTGTGACAGCCGTCGGCCAGTGTGACAGCCGTCGGCCAGTGTGACAGCCGTCGGCCAGTGTGACAGCCGTCGGCCAGTGTGACAGCCGTGGGCTAGTGTAACGGCCGTCGGCCAGTGTGACAGCCGTCGGCCAGTGTGACAGCCGTGAGTCAGTGTGACAGCCGTCGGTCAGTGTGACAGCCGTCGGCCAGTGTGACAGCCGTCGGCCAGTGTGACAGCCGTGGGCCAGTGTGACAGCCGTGGGCCAGTGTGACATTCTGGTGGTGTGTGTGTGTGCATCTAGTAATAGATTTACGATATATTTCCTTTCAACTTTTGTGATTCAGGAAATTGAATCCATCCTTCTGTACGGCTTCTATTATTTTGGTTCATCATTATGTAACTCATTATAAACCTGTTGTCCATCGCTACATAAATCATTATATACTTTGGTACGTTGATACGTAATTCATGATAAATTTATGTCTCACCGCTATACATAGCAGACCGCAAAGCGTTGGAGCGCTACGTAGCATCAACGTGTAGCGATACTCCGCTACACAAGTTGGCATTATTAGCGGCTTGAGATACCATCTTATCAACAAGTCACAGCATATTTAATTAACGCGCTCGGGACACGCCGCTGAACGCAACTTTAGCGCTGAGCGAAACTTAAGCGTTGGACCCAACTTATGCGCTGAGCGGAGCGTTCCTTATGCTCCTGATAAATTCAGTTTGTAATTCTTATACGTCCGGTATGGATGTTATCGAGCGATGCCAGATGAATGATTAGAGAATGTTAGACTTGTAGAGTCGAGTGCCAGCTCTCGGCCCTGGTTGGTTCCTTATGCTTTCATAATGAGTGTTTGTTATGTTTTGTGTTTTCTGCCTGCAGGATTGAGATCTTAGCTCTTGGACCCCGCCTTTCTAACTATCGGTTGTCTAATGTACTGACTCCCTGATCTATTTTTCTCTTATCATATCTATAACATATATTTTTCCCAAACAACACACACACACACACACACACACACACACACACACACACACACACACACACACACACACACACACACACACACACACACACACACACACACACACACACACACACACACACATACAGGAGGCAGCCCACAGCAGCTGTCTTAACTCACAGGTATCTATTTACTGCTAGGTGAACAGGCGCAACAGGTGAAAGAAACTGCATTTGTTTCTGCTCCGTCAGAAACTGTGTATGGAATCAGCTTCCACAACATCACTTTCTAATGCATTCCATTTATTAACTACTCTAACTCTAAAAAATGTTCTTTCTAGTGTTAAATAATTTGTCTTTATATACATCTGAGAATCTTGTATGTGGTGATCATGTCCCCCATCTCTTCTGCCTTCCAGTGACGTGAAGTTTAGTTCCTGTAGTCTCTCCTTGTACCTCATATCCTTCAGCTCGGTTACTAGTCTGGTGGCATCCCTTTGAACCTTCTCCAAATTAGTCTTATGCTTGACTAGATGCGGACTCCACGCTGAAGCTGCATACTTCAGGAATGGTCTGACATACGTGATATACAAGGGTCTAAATGATTCCTTACATAAGTTCCTACAGGCAGTTCTTATATTGTCCAACCTAGCATTTACCGATGATGATATCCTCTTTGCGAGGGGCTTCAGGGCCAAGTCTTGTTTGATATCAACCTGCAGGGCTTAGATTCTTGAAGGATTGAGTGTGTGTGTGTGTGTGTGTGTGTGTGTGTGTGTGTGTGTGTGTGTGTGTGTGTTATGGTAAGGAGACACAGGGTGTGTCACCGAGAAGAGCACCGAGAAATTGTTGTGTACATCACTGAAGACACGTATATGATGGCCACCAGCGTGACACCAGTGACGGCGCCGCCCCCTAGTGTGACACCAGTGGCGGCGCCGCCCCTTAGTGTGACACCAGTGACGGCGCCGCCCCCTAGTGTGACCCAGTGACGGCGTCGCCCCCTAGTGTGACACCAGTGACGGCGCCGCCCCCTAGTGTGACACCAGTGACGGCGCCGCCCCCTAGTGTGACACCAGTGACGGCGCCGCCCCCTAGTGTGACACTAGTGGCGACGCCGCCCCCTAGTGTGACACCAGTGACGGCGCCGCCCCCTAGTGTGACACCAGTGGCGACGCCGCCCCCTAGTGTGACACCAGTGACGGCGCCGCCCCCTAGTGTGACACCAGTGACGGCGCCGCCCCCTAGTGTGACACCAGTGACGGCGCCGCCCCTTAATGTGACACCAGTGGCGACGCCGCCTCTAGTGTAACGCTGGTGGCCGCGTCACACTTACCTGGCGAGAGTTGATCTGAGGAGGACGAGGACGGAGAGGTGTATATGGGCCGCTGCTGCTGGTGGTGGTGGTGGTGCTGCTGGAGGGAGATGGAGAGGGCGAGGTGCGGCGGCAGGAGCAGCTCGGGGGAGAAGGGGTCGGCAGTGACGGGCGTGGCGGGCGTGGGGCCGCCACCTCCGCCAGCGGCGGCTGTGGCGGGGCTGCCGTTGCTGCTGCTGGCGGAGGTGACCGGCGATCGGTATAATAACGATAAATCTCGCACCTCGTTCTCCTCCTGCGCTTGCTGCCGCCGGAGCGCTACCTGCGCTGCCATCACCCGCTGCCGCTCGGCAATTAGCGTGCACTTTGCGCAAATACAATCGCGCCATCTGCAGTAGCGTTTGTGACCTTTAAGTGCCGATACTACGCCATGGTTGCGGCAGCGGGCGCATTTTGGCGTGCGCTGATATCGCTCCGACGCCCGCAGGAAGAGCGCGGGCGGCAGCGACGACAGCATTTGGCGCTGCGCCATCAAGAGGGCATCGCCCACGGGAACATCCACATTTGATCCACTCATGGCGGAAGCCGCCCCGTCACCGCCTCCTCTCACACTCCCGAAGACGTAATTGTGGCTGACACTGTCTGTAGGTGAGGCGTGGCGCACCGGTTCCTTCACGGGGTCCGTCTGGAAGGCCCTTAAGACTGGCTGCGGCCCTGCCCTGGAGCGCTCTGACTCGCCTCACCGTTACCTCTAATCAGCAACAAGTTTGGCGGAAGCTGACACGATAATAATCTTCCTTTAGATCCTTTGCCTCAGTACTCAGATGACAGACCACGCCCACGCCCCGAAGCCGCTTTCTATTGGTCGCGGCTCCAGCCCTCAGAACGAACGATTGGCGGAGAGAGTTGATACAATAAGCGCCCCGCGCTGTGATTGGTCGGCAGCGGCGGGCTGCTGGAGAAGTAACCGCCGAGCGCCGCGGAGGACACACGGGCCTCTACACTGTTGCCACACCTGTAACTTACTCCTCAGAGTGCAGGAATTAATTTGAAGTATGCAAGCATTACCCTGGGCGCTGATGGAGCCAAAGTATTAAACAATAAGTATGAGAAACTTGGAGAGACCAGAGGCTGGAGGACACACGGGACAACCACCATCCCCGGGAGAATATCATTACTGATGTAGATGCAGCCGCGGAACATGTGCAACAGCCTGCATCAACCAGCTGAAATGTTACTGTTACAACAATGGCCGCCCTCCCCACGAGGCGCCATGTTCTTCACGCTCCTTCTTGTTCATCAGTGAACATTTGTCTTCCCTGGCAAACACATATACAAGTATTTACCCTCAGAACGAACAAACCATTAACGAGGCAAATAAAATACCAATACAATAAATTCATCTTCCTTTTTTTAATATTAGATAATTACTTTGAAGCAACAAGAAACTATGATGTGACTTACGATGTCTCCCCCCCTCAACCACACTACCACAACCCTCCCCTCAACCACACTACCACAACCCTCTCCTCAACCACACTACCACAACCTCTCCTCAACCACACTACCACAACCCTCCCTCAACCACACTACCACAACCCTCCCCTCAACCACACTACCACAACCCTCCCCTCAACCACACTACCACAACCCTCCCCTCAACCACACTACCACAACCCTCTCCTCAACCACACTACCACAACCCTCTCCTCAACCACACTACCACAACCCTCTCCTCAACCACACTACCACAACCCTCTCCTCAACCACACTACCACAACCCTCCCCTCAACCACACTACCACAACCCTCCCCTCAACCACACTACCACAACCCTCTCCTCAACCACACTACCACAACCCTCCCCTCAACCACACTACCACAACCCTCTCCTCAACCACACTACCACAACCCTCCCCTCAACCACACTACCACAACCCTCTCCTCAACCACACTACCACAACCCTCTCCTCAACCACACTACCACAACCCTCTCCTCAACCACACTATCACAACCCTCACCTCAACCACACTACCACAACCCTCCCCTCAACCACACCACCACAACCCTCTCCTCAACCACACTACCACAACCCTCTCCTCAACCACACTACCACAACCCTCCCCTCAACCACACTACCACAACCCTCTCCTCAACCACACCACCACAACCCTCCCCTCAACCACACTACCACAACCCTCCCCTCAACCACACTACCACAACCCTCTCCTCAACCACACTACCACAACCCTCCCCTCAACCACACCACCACAACCCTCCCCTCAACCACACTACCACAACCCTCACCTCAACCACACTACCACAACCTCCCCTCAACCACACTACCACAACCCTCACCTCAACCACACTATCACAACCCTCATCTCAACCACACCACCACAAACCTCCCCTCAACCACTTTACCACAACCTCCCCTCAACCACACTACCACAACCCTCACCTCAACCACACTACCACAACCCTCACCTCAACCACACTATCACAACCCTCACCTCAACCACACCACCACAACCCTCATCTCAACCACACCACCACAAACCTCCCCTCAACCACTTTACCACAACCTCCCCTCAACCACACTACCACAACCCTCATCTCAACTACTTTACCACAACCCTCTCCTCAACCACTTTACCACAACCCTCACCTCAGCCACACTACCACAACCCTCTCCTCAACCACACCACCACAACCCTCTCCTCAACCACACCACCACAACCCTCTCCTCAACCACACCACCACAACCCTCATCTCAACCACACTACCACAACCCTCTCCTCAACCACTTTACCACAACCCTCACCTCAGCCACACTACCACAACCCTCACCTCAACCACACTACCACAACCCTCACCTCAGCCACACTACCACAACCCTCATCTCAACCACACCACCATAACCCTCTTCTCATTTTTGGTAGGTTATCCCCCACAATTATAATTTCTAAACCATTTTCTATGACCCGGACAGCTAGCCACTCGTTGCCAGATGTTCAAGCGATCCTATTTTATTTCCTGTGTCTTGTTCAATATTTCCTGTCTTGTTCAATATTTCCTGTGTCTTGTTCAATATTTCCTGTGTCTTGTTCAATATTTCCTGTGTCTTGTTCAATACTTCCTGTGTCTTGTTCAATACTTCCTGTGTCTTGTTCAATACTTCCAGTCTTGTTCAATACTTCCAGTGTCTTGTTCAATACTTCCTGTGTCTTGTTCAATACTTCCTGTGTCTTGTTCAATACTTCCAGTGTCTTGTTCAATACATCCAGTCTTGTTCAATACTTCCAGTGTCTTGTTCAATACTTCCAGTCTTGTTCAATACTTCCTGTGTCTTGTTCAATACTTCCTGTGTCTTGTTCAATACTTCCTGTGTCTTGTTCAATACTTCCAGTCTTGTTCAATACTTCCAGTGTCTTGTTCAATACTTCCTGTGTCTTGTTCAATACTTCCTGTGTCTTGTTCAATACTTCCAGTGTCTTGTTCAATACTTCCTGTGTCTTGTTCAATACTTCCTGTGTCTTGTTCAATACTTCCAGTGTCTTGTTCAATACATCCAGTCTTGTTCAATACTTCCAGTGTCTTGTTCAATACTTCCTGTGTCTTGTTCAATACTTCCTGTGTCTTGTTCAATACTTCCAGTGTCTTGTTCAATACATCCAGTCTTGTTCAATACTTCCAGTGTCTTGTTCAATACTTCCTGTGTCTTGTTCAATACTTCCAGTGTCTTGTTCAATACTTCCAGTCTTGTTCAATACTTCCAGTGTCTTGTTCAATACTTCCAGTCTTATTCAATACTTCCTGTGTCTTGTTCAATACTTCCAGTCTTGTTCAATACTTCCAGTGTCTTGTTCAATACTTCCTGTGTCTTGTTCAATACTTCCTGTGTCTTGTTCAATACTTCCAGTGTCTTGTTCAATACATCCAGTCTTGTTCAATACTTCCAGTGTCTTGTTCAATACTTCCAGTCTTGTTCAATACTTCCTGTGTCTTGTTCAATACTTCCAGTCTTATTCAATACTTCCTGTGTCTTGTTCAATACTTCCAGTCTTGTTCAATACTTCCAGTGTCTTGTTCAATACTTCCTGTGTCTTGTTCAATACTTCCAGTGTCTTGTTCAATACTTCCAGTGTCTTGTTCAATACTTCCTGTGTCTTGTTCAATACTTCCAGTCTTGTTCAATACTTCCAGTCTTGTTCAATACTTCCTGTGTCTTGTTCAATAATTCCAGTCTTGTTCAATACTTCCAGTGTCTTGTTCAATATTTCCTGTGTCTTGTTCAATACTTCCAGTGTCTTGTTCAATACTTCCAGTCTTGTTCAATACTTCCAGTGTCTTGTTCAATACTTCCTGTGCCTTGTTCAATACTTCCAGTGTCTTGTTCAATACTTCCAGTCTTGTTCAATACTTCCTGTGTCTTGTTCAATACTTCCAGTCTTGTTCAATACTTCCTGTGTCTTGTTCAATACTTCCAGTGTCTTGTTCAATACTTCCTGTGTCTTGTTCAATACTTCCAGTGTCTTGTTCAATACTTCCTGTGTCTTGTTCAATACTTCCAGTGTCTTGTTCAATACTTCCTGTGTCTTGTTCAATACTTCCAGTGTCTTGTTCAATACTTCCTGTGTCTTGATCAATACTACCTGTGTCTTGTTCAATACTTCCAGTCTTGTTCAATACTTCCAGTGCCTTGTTCAATACTTCCAGTCTTGTTCAATACTTCCAGTGCCTTGTTCAATGCTTCCAGTCTTGTTCAATACTTCCTGTGTCTTGTTCAATACTTCCAGTCTTGTTCAATACTTCCAGTGCCTTGTTCAATGCTTCCAGTCTTGTTCAATACTTCCTGTGTCTTGTTCAATACTTCCTGTGCCTTGTTCAATACTTCCTGTGTCTTGTTCAATACTTCCAGTGCCTTGTTCAATACTTCCAGTCTTGTTCAATACTTACCTTGAGGATACCTTGAGGTGCTTCCGGGGCTTATCGTCCCCGCGGCCCGGTCATCGACCAGGCCTCCTGGTTGCTGGACTGATCAACCAGGCTGTTGGACGCGGCTGCTCGCAGCCTGACGTATGAGTCACAGCCTGGTTGATCAGGTATCCTTTGGAGGTGCTTATCCAGTTCTCTCTTGAACACTGTGAGGGGTTTGCCAGTTATGTCCCTTATGTGTAGTGGAAGCGTGTTGAACAGTCTCGGGCCTCTGATGTTGATAGAGTTCTCTCTCAGAGTACCAGTTGCACCTCTGCTTTTCAACGGGGGTATTCTGCACATCCTGCCATGTCTTCTGGTCTCATGTGATGTTATTTCTGTGTGCAGGTTTGGGACCAGCCCCTCTAATATTTTCCACGTGTAAATTATTATGTATCTCTCCCGCCTGCGCTCAAGGGAATACAGATTTAGGCTCTTTAGTCGGTCCCAATAGTTTAGATGTTTTACCGAGTGGATTCTAGCAGTAAAGGATCTCTGCACGCTCTCCAGGTCAGCAATTTCACCAGCAGTGAAAGGGGCTGTCATTGTGCAGCAGTACTCCACTCTAGAGAGCACAAGCGTTTTGAAAAGTGTCATCATCGGTATAGCATCTCTAGTGTGAAAAGTTCTTGTTATCCAACCTGTCATTTTTCTTGCAGTTGTGACGGCTACTTTATTGTGTTCTTTAAAGGTAAGGTCTTCCGACATGAGTACACCCAGATCCTTTACATTGCCTTTTCGTTCTATGTTATGATTTGCCTGAGTTTTGTACGTGGTTTCCGTTTTTATATTTTCATTTTTTCCATAGCGCATGAGCTGGAACTTGTCTTCGTTAAACACCATATTATTTTCTGTAGCCCATAGAAAGACCTGATCTACATCTGACTGGAGGTTCGCCGTGTCCTCTATGTTGCCTACTCTCATGAAGATCCTAGTGTCATCTGCAAAGGATGATACAGTGCTATAGGTTGTGTTCTTGTCTATGTCCGATATGAGGATGAGAAAAAGTACTGGAGCAAGCACAGTACCCTGGGGGACTGAGCTCTTAACGGTTGACGGGTTGGATTTTATTTTGTTGACTATTACACATTGGGTTCTGTTGGTCAGGAAATTGTAGATCCATCTGCCTACTTTTCCGGTAATTCCTTTTGAGCGCATTTTATGGGCAATAACACCATGGTCACATTTATCAAAAGCTTTTGCGAAATCTGTGTAAATTACATCAGCGTTTTGTTTGTCTTCCATAGCATCTAATGCCATATCATAGTGGTCCAGCAACTGCGACAGGCAAGAGCGCCCTGTTCTGAAACCATGTTGTCCGGGGTTATGGAGATGCTGTGATTCCATGTATTTTGTGATCTTACTTCTTAGCACTCTCTCAAAAATTTTTATGATGTGCGATGTTAGTGCTATCGGTCTGTAATTTTTTGCCTCTGCCTTATTTCCTCCTTTATGAAGTGGTGCTATCTCTGCTGTTTTTAGTATATCAGGAATAACGCCAGTATCTAGGCTTTGTCTCCACAGAATGTGAAGGGCCTGCGATAGTGGTTTTTTACAGTTCTTGATGAATATGGAGTTCCAAGAATCCGGGCCTGGTGCGCAGTGCATAGGCATACTGTTTATGGCTTCTTCAAAATCCAGTGGGGATAGGGTGACGTCTGATATATGATTTGATGTTGGTATCATATCCATGAAAAATTCATTTGGGTTATCGATCTTTAGTGCGTTTAATGGCTCGCTGAAGACAGAGTCGTATTGCTTCCTCAGTAGCTCGCTCATTTCTTTGTTGTCATCGGTGAAAGTTCCATCTTCCTTTCGCAGGGGCCCGATACTAGATGTGGTTTTTGATCTTGATTTTGCATAGGAGAAAAAATATTTCGGGTTTCTCTCTATTTCACTGATGGCCTTTTGCTCTCTTTCCCTCTCCTGCGTTTTGTATGATTCTTGTAGCTTGAGTTCAATTTTTCCTATTTCGCTACCTAACCTTCTTCGCCGTTCCTGAGATAGGGTGCGACTCTCAAGTTGTACCGCGATTCGTTTTCTTCGCCTATATAGGGAACGACGTTCTCGTTCCAATCTGCATCTCTTCCTCTTTTTTCTTAGGGGGATGCGGTTTGTACATATTTCTAGTGCTACTGAGCTTATTTTTTCCAGGCACTGGTTCAGGTTCGCATTTCCTAGCTGTTCTTCCCAGTTTATTTCTGTGAAGTCCTGGTTTATTTGCTCCCAGTTTATCTGTTTATTATTGAAGTTGAATTTGCTGAAATCTCCTCCACCGAGAATCTGGACTGGTTTTGAAGGTCTATTCCCCATGGTTGTCATAACTTCAATTAAGTTGTGATCTGAGTAACAGGTATTTGTAATCATTATGTTCCTGATCAATTCATCATTATTAGTGAAAATGAGGTCCAGCGTGTTCTCCTTCCTGGTTGGTTCTACTATTTGCTGGTTTAAGGCAAACCTGTCGCACATCCGTAGCAGGTCATTTGCATGTGCCTGTTCATTAAGGCTACTTCCTGGTATTCTTTCTGATATTACTGTATTAGCCAGGTGCTTCCATTTCATGTGTCTTGTTCAATACTTCCTGTGTCTTGTTCAATACTTCCAGTGTCTTGTTCAATACTTCCAGTGTCTTGTTCAATACTTCCTGTGTCTTGTTCAATACTTCCAGTGTCTTGTTCAATACTTCCAGTGTCTTGTTCAATACTTCCTGTGTCTTGTTCAATACTTCCAGTCTTGTTCAATACTTCCAGTCTTGTTCAATACTTCCTGTGTCTTGTTCAATAATTCCAGTCTTGTTCAATACTTCCAGTGTCTTGTTCAATATTTCCTGTGTCTTGTTCAATACTTCCAGTGTCTTGTTCAATACTTCCAGTCTTGTTCAATACTTCCAGTGTCTTGTTCAATACTTCCTGTGCCTTGTTCAATACTTCCAGTGT
>WNGS01042707.1:11003382-11023670 GCA_020271785.1 Procambarus virginalis
AACATGACCCCAACTTTCTGCCCGTCACAAATATGACCCCAACTTTCTGCCCTCACAAACATGACCCCAAATTTCTGCCCCGTCACAAACATGACCCAACTTCTGCCCGTCACAAACATGACCCCAACTTCTGCCCCGTCACAAACATGACCCCAACTTTCTGCCCGTCACAAATATGACCCCAACTTTCTGCCCTCACAAACATGACCCCAACTTTCTGCCCTCCTCCGTGCCCTCTACCTAAATACTGAGTATTTTATATGTCTGGATCATGCAACTCTGTTTGTTTTCTTAAAATTTGATTAGAGTTTCCTTAATGTTTGTGTATTATATATACAAGAGTACTTACATTTTTTTCATTCTTACAGTGTTTCGGGCAGGTCCTTAATCCTAATTTCCCCCGGAATACAACCCGCCAAATCGTTTAACAATCAGTTACTCATTTTACTGTTGGGTGAACAGAGGCTACAGTTAAGGATTAGTGCCCGGTCAATCCTCCCGGTCAGGATAGGAACTCAGGGCCAAAGCGCTCGCCAAGCGCCGGGCGAGGTGTCTTACCACTGCGCCACGGGGAACAATTTATACTAGCAAAAAATAGGTCTTGCAATTATTTCTTATAAGACCACATATAAGATCCCCAATTTTTATATTGTGGTAAATAGGTCATCCACCTATTTTACTATCTTTATCAGTGTCTCCTTCACACTATGATTAACATTTTTGTCATCTTTGTTTAGGCTTTACCTGATCAACCAGGCTGTGACTCATACGTCAGGCTGCGAGCAGCCGCGTCCAACAGCCTGGTTGATCAGTCCAGCAACCAGGAGGCCTGGTCGATGACCGGGCCGCGGGGACGATAAGCCCCGGAAGCACCTCAGGTAAGGCTGCTTTCTTCCTTATCTGCCTCTCTGCTTTCCTAGTTCATCCCTGCAGATCTGTCGGTATTTGCTATACCCTTAACATGACCTCACGCTATACCTCGCCCTCGTTGTATTTCTAACTTGTCTCATGTTTATCATTCATCATATTAATGGTAGAGCGAATGTCTCGGTTATTGCATGGTCGGCGTTCGATTCCCGATGGTCATAAGTGTGCAACCGTCATTATACCCTGTTGTAAGTGCTGTATTGTCTTAGCGCTTCCTCCTCATACCTACCTGACCTTCTAAGCTGAGGCCAGATTCACGAAGCAGTTACGCAAGTACTTACGAACGTGTAAATCTTTCCTCAATCTTTAACGGATTTGGTTACATTTATTAAACAGTTTACAAGAATGAAAACTTGCCAATCAACTGTTGTTATTATTATAAACAGCCTCCTGGTGCTTCGAACCTCATTAATTGTGACCAAAGTCGCCAAATATTGAGAAAGATGGAGAGGTTCGTAAGTGTTTGCGTAACTGCTTCGTGTATCTGGCCCCTGGGTTATGAACGTTTTAGAATGAGACAATGTACACACACTGTTCTGTGTACACACACACACACACACACACACACACACCACACACACACACACACACACACACACAACACACACACACACACACACACACACACACACACACACGCACACACTGTTCTCTACCATTCATCTTGACTGTACCATTGTAAGGATGTCGGCAGTTACCAGACACAACAGTTGAATAATGTGATGAACCCGAGAACTTGCTTTTGACTGCTGAACAAGTTCTTTCCTTAACGGGTGGGATTGTTAAGTAAGTAGTGACGTGGTGGCCAGCGGCGGCGGTGCGGGACCAGCCACACCACAGCCAAACAATAGGTAATATAGGGTGATCAGGTAAGTCATTCTGGCATCCATTTGAGAGGAAATTCTCGTTGGCGATCACCCGGCAGTTATATAAAGAACATGTTATTAAAGAACATAATCTGATTTCCCTAGAAACCTCGTCCAACACCTGGTGATCCCTGCAGGAGTCTACCACGTCCTGCAAATCGGCGTTCAATCCCCGACCGTCCAAGTGGTTAGGCACCATTCCTTCCCCTCGGTCCCATATCTTCCCTAGTGCTATATAGCGTAAAGGCTTGGCGCTTTCTCCTTGATAATGCCTTCCATCCTGCAGGAGGACGGCGGATCCACGCCGCTGTTGTTTACTGGAGAGAATCAAGAAGGATGATTGGAGGAAGGGAAAGCGAGCACCCGCGGCTGAGACAAGAGGGAGGGTGTATTATGTGGTGGTGGCGGGAGGGGTGGAGGGGCGCGCAGACAGTGATCCACCTCAACTGTTGCTGGTAATTGATCTAACCCTTCAAACTTGTAGACGTCACGAGCAACAGTCGCTCGAGTGCCGTCAGGGAAGGGTTGTGGCGCCGGCTGACGTGGTGAGGGGAATGGTGAGGGAATGGTGAGGGGAATGGTGAGGGGGGAGTGGTTGTGGTATAGTGAGGGGGGAGTGGTGATTAGCGTGGTGATGATAATGATGGTGGTAATAGGGACGGTGCTAGTGGTAATGGTGACAGTGATGGTGATTGTGGTAAAAGTGATGATGTTGGTAGTGATGATAGTGACGGTGGCGATGGTGATAGTGAGGGTGGTGTTTGGAGCCAATACACCAGCAGCGGACTCAGCACCATATCTACACCTCCCCATAAACTGTACCAAAGATATACAACAATACAATAATGAACTACAACAAGCGAGCAATCCGTTCAAATTGCATCGTATTAGTAAATATTAAAACACCGTATTATTGATCCTTTGATTCATCCTACACGAGGTAGTAATTACCTAAGTGTAATTACCTAAGTGTAGTTATGGGATGAAAGCTACACTCGTGGTGTCCCGTCTTCCCAGCACTCTTTGTCATATAACGCTTTGAAACTACTTGACAACACACACACACACACACACACACACACACACACACACACACACACACACACACACACACAACACACACACACACACACACACACACACACACACACAGTCTCACTACTGTGTGTGTGGAGGATGAGCAAGGATGTGCGGTATAAGGATATATGCAGCATGAGGATGTGCAGACATGGTGAGAGGATTACTATCCCTGCATTTGGGGGCCTCTGGTCGGAGAGAGAGAGAGAGTCCCTCTGGACCTGCCTTATCGCAGGTCAGGGACAACCCGCCATCTTATCTCCCACTTTGTGCATCAACTTGGCTACGTCGACCCCTTGAGAGCGAATCAGACGCTCTGCGATTTTGAATAGTAGTGAATCCCAACATGGGAATAAGTGAAGGGGTTCTTGAATCTATCTTGCGTTCTGGCCGTGAGGCTCCTGCCCTGGTGCCGGGGGGGGGGGGGGGGAATTCTCCGTCCTTGCATTTAGATGGTGGATTTAAACGTAATAATTCGTAAATTCTTGCGAGTAATTCGTGTTGTTATGGTACACGAAAGGGATTTTGAGGGAGGCCGGTTTACTAGTGGTTTTATTCGTGGTTGGTTAGTGTGTGTGTGTGTGTGTGTGTGTGTGTGTGTGTGTGTGTGTGTGTGTGTGTGTGTGTGTGTGTGTGTGTGTGTGTGTACTCACCTAGTTGTACTCACCTAGTTGTGCTTGCGGGGGTTGAGCTCTGGCTCTTTGGTCCCGCCTCTCAACCGTCAATCAACAGGTGTACAGTTCCTGAGCCTAATGGGCTCTATCATATCTACACTTGAAACTGTGTATGGAGTCAGCCTCCACCACATCGCTTCCTAATGCATTCCATTTGTCAACCACTCTGACACTAAAAAAGTTCTTTCTAATATCTCTGTGGCTCATTTGGGCACTCAGTTTCCACCTGTGTCCCCTAGTGCGTGTGCCCCTTGTGTTAAACAGCCTGTCTTTATCAACCCTGTCGATTCCCCTGAGAATCTTGAATGTGGTGATCATGTCCCCCCTAACTCTTCTGTCTTCCAACGAAGTGAGGTTTAATTCCTGCAGTCGCTCCTCGTAGCTCATACCTCTCAGCTCGGGTACTAGTCTGGTGGCAAACCTTTGAACCTTTTCCAGTTTAGTCTTATGCTTGACTAGATAGGGACTCCATGCTGGAGCCGCATACTCCAGGATTGGTCTGACATATGTGGTATATAATGTTCTGAAAGATTCCTTACACAAGTTTCTAAAGGCCGTTCTTATGTTAGCCAACCTGGCATATGCTGCTGATGTTATCCTCTTGATATGAGCTTCAGGGGTGTGTGTTGAGCTGTGTGTGTGTGTGTGTGTGTGTGTGTGGTGTGTGTGTGTGTGTGTGTGCGCGCGCGCGTGCGCGTGCGTGTGTGTGTGTTGGGTTGGGGATGGTTGGTTGGCAGTGAATGAATGAATGAATTAAAATGACACATTTTCATGCAGGTACCACACACACACAGACGTTCACACTCCCGAAAACACAGGGACTCATATAGTCTGGTTCTTAGGCCTATAGGCAGACCAGGTCTACAAGACGTTTGTTATGATGACGTTGGTGAGGCAGCGGGAGAATGCCTCTCTCTCTCCTTCACCAACATCTACTGTCTTCCATCTCTTGATCAATGCCATTGGTTCCACGGTAGAGCGACGGTCTCGCTTCATCGGCGTTCGATCCCCGACCTTCCAAGGGGTTGGGCGCCATTCCTCTCTTGCTGCCTCCCCGTCCTTCCTCTCTCTCTCTCGCTGCCTCCCGTCCTTTCCTCCCCCCACTTCCCTCCTAGCCAGCGATGGACACACAAGTAAATCTTCCGCCCCACCGTCCCTCAATGGACCCGACCCGTCCATCCGCAAGTTAGATAAAATTGTAACGCGATAAGTGACCCGGCCAGAGTGTCTCTAGCGTCGAGCATCCCGTGTCTGGCTTCAGGGATGATGACCCTTAACCCCCGCGGTTCTTTATGCTCTACATACACCCAGCACCTCCACCCTCGAAATTTCAGTAGCCAATGTTGAAGTTAGTGTTTGTTTTTGTCTTGCTGGGCGGGCCAGAGATAAGGCACTTCGGCCGGCCAGCCCCCAGTCCTGCCTCGGCCGGCCGGCCAGCCCCCAGTCCCGCCTCGGCCGACCAGCCCCCAGCCTGGCCAAGCAGCTGGCCATAAGGTATCGCCAACATGAATGCAATTAAAAATACTAGTCGCCGACAAAGTGAAACGCCATATTGAAAACAAAATGGTATTAAAACTGTAGCGGTTACTGACCAGAATGACCAGGTGGAAGGAATCACAGCAGATTCCATGAAAATATCTCTCGAACACAAAAATTTGAATTTCCTATTCTACAAGATTCGTGAGAAAAAGCGAATTTTCTCTCTCATATCTTGAGCTAAAATGAATAAGTCAGAGGAAAATTAGCTTAAACCCTTTCTTTCCTAAGTCTTTGTTTATCGGCAAAAACTAATGACGCCCCTGATTAGAAATTTGCCCATTCTTTGTTTAGGCGCACTTGGACGGCCTCGCCCGCCGACCCAACTTGGCGGGAAAATGGAGTTGCCAGTTTGGTGGAACAAGACCTGCCGGGTGTCAAAAAGGACCCGGGAATACTGTCAAATACTTGGATTTTTAGATTTATGATGGTGGTGGTGGTGGTGATGGTGGTGGTGGTGATGGTGGTGGTGGTGGTGGTGGTGGTTGTAGTGGTTGTTGTGGTGGAGTAGTATTGGTGCCATGTTTTGGTTGTGGTGTCAACGGCAGCTGCAATGGTGACAGAGGGTGTAGCGATAGAGAGTGGTCCAGTAAGTGCGGCGGCAGAGTGGCGTCTTAGAGTGCGGTGCCTTAAGATGTGGTCGCAGACGAGAGGTTCTAGTACTGAGCTTCACCTGGCCTCGTTCCGGATTCACCAAGCATTTACGTGCCCACTTACGACACCTCTTCATCTTCCCACAACCATGGTGGCTCTGTTTACATTTATTAAAGCCTTGTGAGCTCGGAAGCGCTGCGAGGTCATTCTTGACCCAAGATTATAGACGACCTCGTGGCGTATCGTAGCGCATCAACTATTTAATGCAAAGTGAACCGCCGTGAAGGATGTACAGCTTTCGTAATTGGATGGAGAGAGGCGGCGTCACTGACACTGTCAGTCACTCCTTCATATTCTTCTCTCAACACACGAAATCAAGATTGAAAAATCAGAAGGCTCTCTCCCCATTATCTTCCCTTCTGCTTACACCGGTAGAGAGAAAACTAAATGGAATTAAGTAAATGAGAAAGGAATGTTTTCTGGAAATATAAATGATGAATTAAAGCTTACTATTGCTGCCTTGCAATGTAGCCGAGCCCTCACCCAGCAATGTCTAGTCTGCTTCATGTCCTGGACAGGGAGACACGATTGGGCTCTGATCTTTAACTGTTGAGGTGTGGATGTTGAGATGGACCCGACCCGCCCTCCTGATGTGGGCGTGGTGATGGTGTGGGCGTGGTGGTGGTGTGGGGCCAGGTTCACGAAGCAGTTACCCAAGCACTTGGGAATCTGTACATCTTGTCTCAATCTTTGGCGGCTTTGTTTACAGTTATCAAACAGTTAATGAGCTCCGAAGCACCAGGAGGCTGTTTATAACAATAACAACAGTTGATTGGGAAGTTCTCATGCTGGTAAACTGTTTAATAAAGGTAACCAAAGCCGTCAAAGATTGAGGAAAGATGTACACGTTCCTAAGTACTTGCGTAACTGCTTCGTGAATCTGGCCCCTAAGGTGTAGTGACCAATCAAATTCTCACCTTCTTTATACAAGTTCGTTATCGGGCGTGTTAATAACACTAACGTATCATCACGCTACGTTACGCAACGCTAGCTTCTATTGTTTTTAAACTTGTTTACGTTATTCAGTGATTATTTTCCCCCAGGGTAAACATCCAGGGGTTGACCCGGTGATATCCAGCGACGATGATCCAGCCCTCGCTAATTGCCACACGCGCGGAGCCACCCTTAATGTGGTCAGGTAACAGTGTTGTTGGTTCTCCAATCAAATAGCGCAGTTACCCTAGGGGGCTGTAACTAATTAGTGCAACTACCCAGGGGCCTGTAACTAATTAGTGCAGCTACCCAGGGGGCCTGTAACTAATTAGTGCAAATTAGTGCAACTACCCAGGGGCTGTAAGTAATTAGCGCAGCTGCGCATGTGTTCTTAGCCAAAAAGCGCACCGGTATACGTATCAAACGTCAGTGTTCTCAACGATTCGTGTAAGAGTTAAGCATGTGCCGTTGTTTGGTTACACGAGGTGAGGGGAGTCTTTGGGGAGGTGAGGGAGCCTTGAGGGAGGTGAGGGAGCCTTCAGGGAGGTGAGGGGAGCCTTCAGGGAGGTGAGGGGAGCCTTGAGGGAGGTGAGGGGAGCCTTAGGGAAAGACGAAGGGTGCGGCGGAGTAGTGGAACTCTTGCCACTAATTACCCGAAGCGATAAAACTATTATAATGAAAACACATTAGAACACTCCGGGTCCCAAGTCCTCTATGAGAATAACTTGTAAGGTTTACCTTCAATACCTTCAAGTTGACGGCCTCTTATTATTGTCACATTAATTAAGTGGTGGTGTAAGGTGAGGGCGGACCGACTCTCCATCTTGTGGTACGGGTGCGGAGGGGTTTGTGTTCCTTGGCGTCAGCTTCACCTGGGGTTTAATGAGTCGTTTGATCGTTACCGTCTGGTGGGATGCCTTTTAATGGTGTCATTAAGGTAGTTAATTATTTTCTTAAGGGGGGAGGGAAAGGCTAGTGTTTGTGTTTATGTTAGATGCGTCAAGTAATGGGTTGTAGAGATGTTTTGTGGAGTAAATTTGAAGTTTAAGGAAACTAGTGTTTGTGTGTGTGTGCGTGCGCGCGCGCACTCTCCTTCCTGTGCTTTCATCCGCACCCTCCCCCACCCAATCCCACCAAACCTGTACACACACACACACACACACACACACACACACACACACACACACACACACACACACACACACACACACACACACACATACACAGACCAAAGAGCCAGAGCTCAACCCCCGCAAGCACAAATAGTTAAGTACACACACACACACACACACACACACACACACATCACATGGGGGTCTGGTAGCTGAGCGGACAGCGCGCAGGACTCGTAATTCTATGACCTGGGCTCGATTCCCGGACCAGGCAGAAACAAATGGGCAAAGTTTCTTTCTCCCTGATGGCCCTGTTTCCTAGCAGTAAATAGGTACCTGGGAGTTAGACAGCTGTTACGAAGCTGCTTCCTGGGTGTGTGTGAGGGGGGGGGGAATAGTAGTTAGTTACAGTTGATTGATTGCCAGTTGAGAGGCGTCCCGAAAGAGCCGAGCTCGACCCCCGCAAGAACAACTAGGTGAATACACACACAGTGGCGACCAGAGAGATGTTTCCTGCACACCAAGAGTCATATATACACTCATATATACCATCCGAAATACTTCAGAGTAGACGGGCTCTCCATAGCCAGTGCTACATGGACATTTCGTTCTTAGTAGCTAAATCTAAAACAACAACTTCAGAGTATCTACATCCCTCTACAGCTGTGTGGATATCCATGGCTAGGCCTGCCCTTGACACAGTGTGGACAGGGGACGGAAGGGAGGGGACGAGGGGAGGGGACGAGGGGAGGGGAGGAAGGGAGGGGACGAAGGGAGGGGAAATCATCGGTTTCACGCTCTCCCCCCCCCCTCCGTCACTTGTTTACTAAACCATCTGTGTGGCTCGTTATCTAGTTCTTTCCCTCTAATAGTTGATTGTGAGGTCTCTCTCTCTCCCCGCTTTCCCCTCACTCCCTGCCAATAATTTCCCCTCATTCTCTCTCCCTTACTGACTTTCCTCTATCCTCATCCCCCCTCACCATTCTGACTCCTCAGATTGGGAATGGGACGGGGGGGGAGGATTGGTGCCCAACCGCTTGGGTGGATGGTTGAGCGACGGTCTCGCTTCATGCAGGTCGGCGTTCAATGCCCCGAGACCGTCCAAGTGGTTGGGCACCACTCCTTCCCCCCCCCCCCGTCCCATCCCAATCCTTATCCTGATCCCTTCCAAGTACTATATAGTCGAAATGGCGCTTTGTCCTGATAGTTCCCTTCCGTTCCTCAGTCCTTGCTTCTCTTCTCCGTCCTTCCGGTCCCGTGTTCCCTGTCCTCCTAACCCCCATCTCCGTTTCCCCCCCCCCTCCCTCCCTCACCCTCACTTATCCTCCTCCCTCAGTACTCAGCTTCTCTCACCTTTCTCAAGGTGTTACAAATTAATTACATTATAGGGGAGGGGGGGGGGGGGGGGGTGGGGGTGGGGAGGGGGGGTTTGAGTACATAAGCGCGTACACATGCACACGTACACACGTACACGAACGCACACAAACATTGTCACAAACTCAAAATTGAGAAAGTACGACATTTAGAGACGTTAGTGAGGACTGGACCATAACATGTTTCACACACCTTAAGTCACTATATATAATATATATATATATATATATATATATATATATATATATATATATATATATATATATATATATATATATATATATATACATAATATAAGATGATGCACATTGTTACAAAAAGTGTTGTCTGAACAGGCTGTCAGCGTTGGAAGAAACAGTGAATTAAATACTCGATTTGACATGAATTGTTGGTGGTAGAGCGGTAGTTAGCAGGAGGAGAGTGCTGGTGTCACACCCCCGTCACACCCTGAACCACTGGGGGTGTGGGGGAAGTGTCGCCTGCCACACCCTCAACCACTGGGGGTGTGGGGGAAGTGTCGCCTGCCACACCCTAACCACTGGGGGTGTGGGGGAAGTGTCGCCTGCCACACCCTCAACCACTGGGGGTGTGGGGGAAGTGTCGCCTGCCACACCCTCAACCACTGGGGGTGTGGGGAAGTGTCGCCTGCCACACCCTCAACCACTGGGGGTGTGGGGGAAGTGTCGCCTGCCACACCCTCAACCACTGGGGTGTGGGGGAAGTGTCGCCTGCCACACCCTCAACCACTGGGGGTGTGGGGGAAGTGTCGCCTGCCACACCCTCAACCACACCACCAGACACACTTGCCACCAGCCTCGCTGGGACCGGCAGGCGGTCGTGGGAAACCTGTGGAATGTATGATTTTTCTTCCTCCTCCTCCTCCTCCTCCTCCTCCTCCTGGCATTATACTCTTCATTGCCCCGGTTTACTATGGTGTTACTCTCTTCTTCCTCAACTGTATACTGGGTGTAGCACCTATAGTGGAGCACCAGTGAACGCTTATACTAGCAGGTGTAGGTGGGTGGGCCCCACGTCCGGTTGAAGGAGCTGGTTGCCACACTTGTCTAACACTTTCACCCGGTGGTTAATTACAGCATATCTTGTGCAGACGAGGAGTCACAATAACGTGGCTGAAATATGTTGACCAGACCACACACTAGATAGTGAAGGGACGACGACGTTTCGGTCCGTCCTGGACCATTCACAATCGACTTGAGAATGGTCCAGGACGGACCGAAACGTCGTCGTCCCTTTACTTTCTAGGTGTAGTTTGGTCTACAGTATATCTTGTTGTACTATAGTGTGTGAGAGATATTGTGAGTGTCGCTTTGCGTCCCACGTCCAGTTGACTTAGTCTGAAAACTTCCTGGTTTCGAAGCCTTATAGTAACAGGGCTCCATCAGTCTCAGGAGACTATGGAGTTGCGCTCTGGTTGTCGGTCTGGAGTGGCCTCTCCAGGGCTCAAGGCCAGGATAGGTTGATACGGAGGAGAAGCTGCCACCCATGCAGCAAGATCCCGCCCTCTCCATAGTGACGTTTCATAAATCGGCAATCTTACGGCCGTAGCTCAAAACATCCGGTTCAAAATCTAACTGAAAAAAAAAATCCTCAGGAATAATGAGTGGAGGGGGAGGGAGCCTTTGACAAGCCGCCGGCTTCCTGTCCCAGTCGAAGCCAGAAGAGGGATAATGATCTTCAGGTAAAAATGCAAGATTTCTCGTCAATCGCCGACCTTTTAGATAAAGACTTGATAAAAACAAAGAACCGCAAGATATGAAAATACATGAATTTCTTATATCGCAAAAGCTTCATCACCAAAAAAAAAAAACAATTCTTTACGAAAGTGAAAAGAACTTTTACGGATGTTTTAGAGCTGGAACTGAAGCTTAAGCTCCGTCCAGCGTTGTTAACAAGTCAAAGTGCAAGACAATTTTTGTGTATGTTTCTTATGGTATTAGAGTCGTAGCGACAGTGAGCCGACAGAACACGGGACGCGTGATCCTGTGGTCCCGGGTTCGATCCCGGGCGCTGGCGAGAAACAATGGGCAGAGTTTCTTTCACCCTGATGCACCTGTTACCTAGCAGTAAATAGGTACCTGGGAGTTAGCCAGCTGTCTCGGGCTGCTTCCTGGGGGTGGAGGCCTGGTCGAGGACCGGGCCGCGGGGACACTAAACCCTGAAATCATCTCAAGATAACTTGAAGAAGACAGTGGCTTGGAACACGCGCGGGGCGGTGAGACAATCTTCGCCGCAATATTGGTTGTCCTCAGTAGACACAATACAACATTGTCCTTACGAAATTTCTTTGTGGTAGTCCTTACAGTCCTTACAATATTTCTTGTCCTTTCGTAAGGACCTCGTTGTTTACGAGGCTGAGGTTCTTGGTTCTTATCACGGGACCCGTCCAGCGAGACGCAGCCCGTCGCTCCGATCTCTGAGTACCAGAAGACACGCGCACTCTTCAGCGAAGTGAACGTCCTCTGGACAGTATTTATATATACAAGAGCTCTCACGTTACAGCCCCGCTCCTGTGCCAGGTTAAGTCCTCTACGGGCTCACCATAGGCCGTGCTACTTCCCCTCCCCCCCCCTCCCTCTCTATCCAGCTATAGGAAGACACTTGGTGAGTTGAGCATGAAAGGTGACTTAGTCGTGTTTACAAGTGTTGTGTGATGATCAGGGGCAGACAGTTGTAGGGTTTTCGAATTCTTGGATAATGACAAAGAGTGCTGGGAAGACGGGACACCACGAGCGTAGCTCTCATCCTGTAATTACACTTAGGTAATTACACTTAGGTAATTACATATATACACAGGGTATATGTAAGCAATGTTGTAACCTTTTTGTGAAATTAAATTTAAACTTTGTACATTAATAATGAACCTTCAGTTCGATTGCTTGAATTCCGATATTTATCATGCCAAATAAATACTTGAGTCACTTTACTTGTAATCGGATTTTAATTGTTCCTAGATCTGGCTTTTTTTGGATAATATGCAAACGAGAGTGATGCGCACTCTTGAGGTTATTGAGTTAAAGAGTCTTACAGGATACATGATACACATGAAACATACTAATAATGACCTTTTTATAACATCTTTGAGAATATTATGATAGCGACAAGTTCCATTCTTTGTCTGGTATGTAATGGTCTTGAATGGATGGTGGCAGCACTTTTCTACTACTACTATCTACTTTTCTACTTCTACCTCTACCTCCACTCATCTCCGTATTCTCTCTCCTCTCCCTCCGCCCCTCTCCAAACTCTCCGTTTCAACTGACGACCCTCGTCCCACCTCTCTACCTCCCTCACCCCAAACACTCACTAATTACTTCATTATCCATTTCTTCCCTTTCGGTTCTCTTACACGTTTGTGGCAGTGAAGTGTGTTCTAGAGTTCTCTAGAGTTGTGGGCAGCTGATCAAGTTACGGCGCCTTGTAGTCCCAGCACCTAGGTAGTCGAATACCTAGTTTACAAGGTGTTGAACGAGAGAGGCTGCCGTAGGAACTCTGGGGGTGCTCTAGAATAGTTAGCTAACTGAGGGCGGGATAACGGACTAAAGAGAGCTGGTTCCCCCGGCCTCGTTAGTTAACTGGGGATGGAATAATGGATTAAAGTAGAGTTATTTCCCCTCCCTCCCGTTACATCTTAAACAAGAACAATCTCACGTTCTTGTACGGCCACTAGCACGCGTAGCGTTTCGGACAGGTTCATAATCCTAATGTTCCCTGGAATACGTCCCGCCAAATCGTTTAACAATCAGGTACCCATTCACTGCTGCGTGAAGAGAGGCTATAGTTAAGGATTGGCGCCTAGTTAATCTTCCCCCCCGGAAGATTGACATCCGTCGGCCAGTGTGACAGCCGTGGGTCAGTGTGACAGCCGTCGGTCAGTGTGACAGCCGTCGGCCAGTGTGACAGCCGTCGGCCAGTGTGACAGCCGTCGGCCTGTGACAGCCGTCGGTCAGTGTGACAGCCGTCGGTCAGTGTGACAGCCGTCGGTCAGTGTGACAGCCGTGGGTCAGTGTGACAGCCGTCGGCCAGTGTGACAGCTGTGGGCCAGTGTGACAGCCGTCGGCCAGTGTGACAGCCGTCGGCCAGTGTGACAGCCGTCGGCCAGTGTGACAGCCGTCGGCCAGTGTGACAGCCGTGGTAGTGTGACACCGTCGGCAGTGTGACAGTCGTGGGCCAGTGTGACAGCCGTCGGCCAGTGTGGCAGTCGTGGGCCAGTGTGACAGCCGTCGGCCAGTGTGGCAGTCGTGGGTCAGTGTGACAGCCGTCGGCCAGTGTGGCAGTCGTGGCCAGTGTGACAGCCGTCGGCCAGTGTGACAGCCGTGGGCCAGTGTGGCAGTCGTGGGTCAGTGTGACAGTCGTGGGTCAGTGTGACAGCCGTCGGCCAGTGTGACAGTCGTGGGTCAGTGTGACAGTCGTCGGCCAGTGTGACAGTCGTGGGTCAGTGTGACAGTCGTGGGTCAGTGTGACAGTCGTCGGCCAGTGTGACAGCCGTCGGCCAGTGTGACAGCCGTCGGCCAGTGTGACAGCCGTCGGCCAGTGTGACAGCCGTCGGCCAGTGTGCAGTCGTGGGCCAGTGTGACAGTCGTCGGCCAGTGTGGCAGTCGTGGGCCAGTGTGACAGCCGTCGGCCAGTTTGACAGCCGTCGGCCAGTGTGACAGCCGTCGGCCAGTGTGACAGCCGTCGGCCAGTGTGGCAGTCGTGGGCCAGTGTGACAGCCGTCGGCCAGTGTGGCAGCCGTCGGCCAGTGTGACAGCCGTCGGCCAGTGTGGCAGTCGTGGGCCAGTGTGACAGCTGTCGGCCAGTGTGACAGCTGTGGGCCAATGTGACAGCCGTCGGCCAGTGTGACAGCTATGGGCCAGTGTGACAGCCGTCGGCCAGTGTGACAGCCGTCGGCCAGTGTGACAGCTGTGGGCCAGTGTGACAGCCGTCGGTCAGTGTGACAGCCGTCGGCCAGTGTGACAGCCGTCGGTCAGTGTGACAGCCGTGAGTCAGTGTGACAGCCGTCGGTCAGTGTGACAGCCGTCGGCCAGTGTGACAGCCGTCGGTCAGTGTGACAGCTGTGGGCCAGTGTGACAGCTGTGGGTCAGTGTGACAGCCGTCGGCTAGTGTGACAGCTGTGGGTCAGTGTGACAGCCGTCGGCCAGCGTGACAGCCGTCGCCCAGTGTGACAGCTGTGGGTCAGTGTGACAGCCGTCGGCCAGTGTGACAGCCGTCGGCCAGTGTGACAGCGTGGGCCAGTGTGACAGCCGTCGGCCAGTGTGACAGCCGTCGGCCAGTGTGACAGCCGTCGTCATGTGACAGCCGTCGGCCAGTGTGACAGCCGTCGGTCAGTGTGACAGCCGTGGGTCAGTGTGACAGCCGTCGGCCAGTGTGACAGCCGTCGGCCAGTGTGACAGCCGTGGCCAGTGTGACAGCTGTCGGCCAGTGTGACAGCTGTGGGCCATGTGACAGCCGTCGGCCAGTGTGACAGCTATGGGCCAGTGTGACAGCCGTCGGCCAGTGTGGGACAGCCGTCGGCCAGTGTGACAGCTGTGGGCCAGTGTGACAGCCGTCGGTCAGTGTGACAGCCGTCGGCCAGTGTGACAGCCGTCGGTCAGTGTGACAGCCGTGAGTCAGTGTGACAGCCGTCGGTCAGTGTGACAGCCGTCGGCCAGTGTGACAGCCGTCGGCCAGTGTGACAGCCGTCGCCAGTGTGACAGCCGTGGCCAGTGTAACGGCCGTCGGCCAGTGTGACAGCCGTCGGTCAGTGTGACAGCCGTGGCCAGTGTGACAGCCGTCGGTCAGTGTGACAGCCGTCGGCCGTGTGACAGCCGTCGGCCAGTGTGACAGCCGTCGGCCAGTGTGACAGCCGTCGGCCAGTGTGACAGCCGTCGGCCAGTGTGACAGCCGTCGCCAGTGTGACAGCCGTCGGCCAGTGTGACATTCTGGTGGTGTGGTGTGTGTGCATCTAGTAATAGATTTACGATATATTTTCCTTTCAACTTTGTGATTCAGGAAATTGAATCCATCCTTCTGTACGGCTTCTATTATTTTGGTTCATCATTATGTAACTCATTATAAACCTGTTGTCCATCGCTACATAAATCATTATATACTTTGGTACGTTGATACGTAATTCATGATAAATTTATGTCTCACCGCTATACATAGCAGACCGCAAAGCGTTGGAGCGCTACGTAGCATCAACGTGTAGCGATACTCCGCTACACAAGTTGGCATTATTAGCGGCTTGAGATACCATCTTATCAACAAGTCACAGCATATTTAATTAACGCGCTCGGGACCCGCCGCTGAACGCAACTTTAGCGCTGAGCGAAACTTAAGCGTTGGACCCAACTTATGCGCTGAGCGGAGCGTTCCTTATGCTCCTGATAAATTCAGTTTGTAATTCTTATACGTCCGGTATGGATGTTATCGAGCGATGCCAGATGAATGATTAGAGAATGTTAGACTTGTAGAGTCGAGTGCCAGCTCTCGGCCCTGGTTGGTTCCTTATGCTTTCATAATGAGTGTTTGTTATGTTTTGTGTTTTCTGCCTGCAGGATTGAGATCTTAGCTCTTGGACCCCGCCTTTCTAACTATCGGTTGTCTAATGTACTGACTCCCTGATCTATTTTTCTCTTATCATATCTATAACATATATTTTTCCCAAACACACACACACACACACACACACACACACACACACACACCACACACACACACACACCACAACACACCAACACACACACACACACACACACACACACACACACACATACAGGAGGCAGCCCACAGCAGCTGTCTTAACTCACAGGTATCTATTTACTGCTAGGTGAACAGGCGCAACAGGTGAAAGAAACTGCATTTGTTTCTGCTCCGTCAGAAACTGTGTATGGAATCAGCTTCCACAACATCACTTTCTAATGCATTCCATTTATTAACTACTCTAACTCTAAAAAATGTTCTTTCTAGTGTTAAATAATTTGTCTTTATATACATCTGAGAATCTTGTATGTGGTGATCATGTCCCCCATCTCTTCTGCCTTCCAGTGACGTGAAGTTTAGTTCCTGTAGTCTCTCCTTGTACCTCATATCCTTCAGCTCGGTTACTAGTCTGGTGGCATCCCTTTGAACCTTCTCCAAATTAGTCTTATGCTTGACTAGATGCGGACTCCACGCTGAAGCTGCATACTTCAGGAATGGTCTGACATACGTGATATACAAGGGTCTAAATGATTCCTTACATAAGTTCCTACAGGCAGTTCTTATATTGTCCAACCTAGCATTTACCGATGATGATATCCTCTTTGCGAGGGGCTTCAGGGCCAAGTCTTGTTTGATATCAACCTGCAGGGCTTAGATTCTTGAAGGATTGAGTGTGTGTGTGTGTGTGTGTGTGTGTGTGTGTGTGTGTGTGTTATGGTAAGGAGACACAGGGTGTGTCACCGAGAAGAGCACCGAGAAATTGTTGTGTACATCACTGAAGACACGTATATGATGGCCACCAGCGTGACACCAGTGACGGCGCCGCCCCCTAGTGTGACACCAGTGGCGGCGCCGCCCCTTAGTGTGACACCAGTGACGGCGCCGCCCCCTAGTGTGACCCAGTGACGGCGTCGCCCCCTAGTGTGACACCAGTGACGGCGCCGCCCCCTAGTGTGACACCAGTGACGGCGCCGCCCCCTAGTGTGACACCAGTGACGGCGCCGCCCCCTAGTGTGACACTAGTGACGGCGCCGCCCCCTAGTGTGACACTAGTGGCGACGCCGCCCCCTAGTGTGACACCAGTGACGGCGCCGCCCCCTAGTGTGACACCAGTGGCGACGCCGCCCCCTAGTGTGACACCAGTGACGGCGCCGCCCCCTAGTGTGACACCAGTGACGGCGCCGCCCCTTAATGTGACACCAGTGGCGACGCCGCCTCTAGTGTAACGCTGGTGTGGTGGCCGCGTCACACTTACCTGGCGAGAGTTGATCTGAGGAGGACGAGGACGGAGAGGTGTATATGGGCCGCTGCTGCTGGTGGTGGTGGTGGTGCTGCTGGAGGGAGATGGAGAGGGCGAGGTGCGGCGGCAGGAGCAGCTCGGGGGAGAAGGGTCGGCAGTGACGGGCGTGGCGGGCGTGGGGCCGCCACCTCCGCCAGCGGCGGCTGTGGCGGGGCTGCCGTTGCTGCTGCTGGCGGAGGTGACCGGCGATCGGTATAATAACGATAAATCTCGCACCTCGTTCTCCTCCTGCGCTTGCTGCCGCCGGAGCGCTACCTGCGCTGCCATCACCCGCTGCCGCTCGGCAATTAGCGTGCACTTTGCGCAAATACAATCGCGCCATCTGCAGTAGCGTTTGTGACCTTTAAGTGCCGATACTACGCCATGGTTGCGGCAGCGGGCGCATTTTGGCGTGCGCTGATATCGCTCCGACGCCCGCAGGAAGAGCGCGGGCGGCAGCGACGACAGCATTTGGCGCTGCGCCATCAAGAGGGCATCGCCCACGGGAACATCCACATTTGATCCACTCATGGCGGAAGCCGCCCCGTCACCGCCTCCTCTCACACTCCCCGAAGACGTAATTGTGGCTGACACTGTCTGTAGGTGAGGCGTGGCGCACCGGTTCCTTCACGGGGTCCGTCTGGAAGGCCCTTAAGACTGGCTGCGGCCCTGCCCTGGAGCGCTCTGACTCGCCTCACCGTTACCTCTAATCAGCAACAAGTTTGGCGGAAGCTGACACGATAATAATCTTCCTTTAGATCCTTTGCCTCAGTACTCAGATGACAGACCACGCCCACGCCCCGAAGCCGCTTTCTATTGGTCGCGGCTCCAGCCCTCAGAACGAACGATTGGCGGAGAGAGTTGATACAATAAGCGCCCCGCGCTGTGATTGGTCGGCAGCGGCGGGCTGCTGGAGAAGTAACCGCCGAGCGCCGCGGAGGACACACGGGCCTCTACACTGTTGCCACACCTGTAACTTACTCCTCAGAGTGCAGGAATTAATTTGAAGTATGCAAGCATTACCCTGGGCGCTGATGGAGCCAAAGTATTAAACAATAAGTATGAGAAACTTGGAGAGACCAGAGGCTGGAGGACACACGGGACAACCACCATCCCCGGGAGAATATCATTACTGATGTAGATGCAGCCGCGGAACATGTGCAACAGCCTGCATCAACCAGCTGAAATGTTACTGTTACAACAATGGCCGCCCTCCCCACGAGCCTGCTGGGCGCCCTGTTATTCATCGTCCTTCTTGGTCACCATGGAAACATTTGTTTGTCCCTGGCAACACAAATATCAAGGATGTACCCGCATGGAACGAGACAAACAGGAACGTCGCAACAAAGTAAAAGACCAACACAAGGAATGAATTTCCGGGGTTGAATAGGATTGAGAATGAAGGTGAAGTAGCAGACAAGAAAAGAGGCGAGGACGGACCGAGAGGCGCCAGCCTCTCAACACAACGACTCAATCAACAGCGCGTGGCCGCTAATGCGCAAGCGACCACAATGCAAGCCCCGCAATACACACGAGCCTATGAGATACCGCTGCGCCCAGAGACGTCTAACGAGACTGACAACACGACCCGCAAACCAAACTACCACAACCGCCCCTGCAACCACCACGTACCACAGACCGCCCCTGCAGACCCGAGTACTATCATACGAGTACCCGAGCGATGGCAAAAACACGACCATCATGACACGCGCGATCAATCACACTACACTAGTTTACACTCACATCATGAACACTAACGACATAAATTCATGCGTCACTCTCATACCAGCATACTACCACATACACTCTCATCCTCAGACCCATCATGACTCATCCAACAGACCATGCGATCCCTCAGCATTCACTACCACTACCATCAACCCTCATCTCAACCCCACGACTCACGAACCCTCATCCTCAACACACTTTACCACAAGCCCTCCCCTCAACCAATACTACCACAACCCTCATCCTCAAGACCACACTACCACAACCCTCTCCCTCAACCATATCCCCCACCCTCAACCATATTAACCACAACTACCAATCCTCCTCGAACCACAATACCACAACATGACCCTGCCTGCCAAACCATCAACATCACCTCATACCAATACCAACCCTAGGTTCAGACCATAATACCACAACCTCTCCTCAACCACGTTCCCCAACCCTCACCTCACCACACTACCACAACCAGCACCACCAGACAACAGTACCACCAGACAACAACAGTGTACCACCAGACAACAACAGTGTACCACCAGACAACAACAGTGTACCACCAGACAACAACAGTGTACCATCACTACCACAACCCTCCCCTCAACCACAATACCACAACCCCTCACTCAACCACCACACTACCCACAACCCTCATCCTCAACGCAGCTTAACACAACCCTCACCTCAACCACACCACCACCACCCTCACCTTACCACACTACCACAACCACTCACACCAGCCACAATACCACAACCCTCACACTCACCACACATGACACACACCATTCAATGACCCCTAACCCATCAACCACACTACCACAACCCTCCCCTCAACCATACTACCACAACCCTGCTTATGACCTACCTCAGCCACATACCACACCATCACATCAACCACACTACCAGTACCCTCACCTAAAGCCACCACCACCATACACCCTACTTCTCATTTTGGTAGGTAGTATCCCCCAATTACTAATTTCCTACTGAACCATTTTCTATGACACGGACAGCTAGCCACATCGTTGCCGATGTTCAAGCGATCCTATTTTATTTCCTGTGCTAGGTCTTCACATATTTCCAGTGTCTTTTTCAACTATTCCTGTGTCTATGGATTCAATATTTCCTGTGTTCTTGTCCATATCTCCTGTGTCTGTGTTGCAATACTTTCCAGTCTTGTCCTCACCCTTCCCCCAGGTTCCCCCGGGGTTCACAGACTACCAGTCGTCAATCCGTCCTGTGTTCTTGTTCAATACTCCTGTGCTTGTGCAATACTCCTGTGTCCTTGATATCAATACTTCCAGTCTTGTTGCAATACTTCCAGTGCCTTGTTCAATACTTCCTGTGTCGTGTTCAATACTTCCAGTGTCTTTTTCAATACTTCCAGTGTCTTGTTCACTACATCCAGTCTTGTTCAATACTTCCAGGG
>WNGS01042707.1:11024670-11038974 GCA_020271785.1 Procambarus virginalis
CCCTTCTTGCTGCTGTAGCTCTGTCTGCTGATGGCTGCCTGCTGCGTTCTGCTGCTCTGCTGCTGCGTGCTTCTGCACCTCTGTGCTCCTGTTGCTGATGCTGCTGCGGCCTCTGTGTTCTGCTGCTGCTCTGCTTGCTGCTGCTGCTGCCCCTCGGTGCTGCTGTAGCTCTGCTGGCCCTCCTTGCTCCTGTTGCTGCTGCTGCTGCTGCTGGCCTCTTTGCTGTCTGTAGTTCTGCTCTGTGCGGCTGCCCTCTGTGGTGCCTGCTGTAGCTTAGCTCTGCTGCCCTGCGCTGCCCTCTTTGCTCTGCTTTAGCTCTGCTGATGCGCTGCCCCTCTGTGCTGCTGTAGCTCTGCTGCTTCTGCCCCTCTGTGCTCCTGGGCTATGAGCTCTGGCTGCTGCTGCCCCTCTGTGCTGCTGTAGCTCTGCTGGCTGCTGCACCTTCTGTGATGCTGTGCTCTGCCTGCTGCTGCCACTTCTGTGCTACTGTACTAGCTCTGCTGCTGCTGCCCCTCTGTGCTGCTGTAGCTCTCTGCTGCTGCCTCTGTCTCCTCTGTAGCTCTGCTGTTGTTGTTGCTGCTGCCCCTCTGTGCTCCTGCTATAGCTCTGCTGCTGATTCCCCTGCTGCTGCTGCTGTAGCCTGCTTCTGCTGCTACTGTACCTTAACACTTGCTGCTGCTGCTACAGCTGCTGCTGCTGCTGCTTCTGCTGCCCCTCTTGCTGCTGTAGCTCTGCTGGCTGATGCCGCCTCTGTAGATCCGCTTTTGTCAGCTCTTCTTCCCTGTGCCTGTAGCTCTCTGCTCTGCCTTGCCCTGCTTGTAGCTCTGCGTGATTGTTGCTGCTGCCCCCCTGTGCTGCTGCTGTAACCTCGCTGTTGTTGCTGCTGCCCCTCTGTGTCCTGCTGTAACTCTGCTGTTGTTGCTGCTGCCCCTCTGTGCTCCTGCTTGTAAGAACTCTGCTTTTGCTGCCCTCTGTGCTGCTGTTGGCTGGCCCTCTTGGGCTTCCACTATTCCTTGTGCTGCTGCGTGCTGTGACCCACTTCCTGTGCGTGCTGTAGCTCTGCTGGCTGCTGCCCCTCTGTGCGTCCTGCCTATTCAGCCTGCTGCTGCTGCCCTCTGTGCCTGGCTTGTACTCTCGGCTGCTCTGCGTGCTGTGCCCCTCTGTGGCTGCTGTACCCTGCTGCTGCTGCCCCTCTGTGCTGCTTTACGCTCTGCGATGCTGCGTTCTGCTGCCCATCTTTTGCTTGCTGTAGTTCTGCTGGCTGCTGCGTTGCCCTCTGTAGTTGCTGCCTGTACTCTGGTGTCTTCTGCTGCCCATCTGTGCTGCTGTAGCCTGCTTGCTGCTGCTGCCTCTCTGTGTGCGCTGTAGCTCCTCCTACGCTGCCCTCTTGTGCTCCTTGCCCTGTATCTCTGTGTTGTTGCTGCTGGCCCCTCTTGTTGGGCCCCCGTCTCTGCCTGTAACTCGTGCTGTTGCCCGTCTGTGGTTGCTGTAGAACTGCTTGTTTGGCCCTCGTGCTGTCTGTTGATGGCCCTCTGTGCTCCAGCTGTAGCTCTGCTGCTGCTGAATCTATTTTGCTGCTATCCATGTTGCTATGATTGCTATACTTCGCTCGTGCACTTTAACTGTTGGTGCTGTGTGGGCTGTGTTGTAGATGTGCAGCTGCAGCTGCGTTGGCTGGCTGTTGGAGCCGTTTTTATTGCTAATTTGGCCTGTATCAGAAATCGGGGCCCGGGACGTTGAGCCACGGGGAATCACCGCAAGCTAACGCTTACTGTTGCTGTTTAATGAACGATAAATAATGAATTTGATGATTTGTGCTTCTCGGTAGAAGTGATGGAGATGGTGGTAGCTTGACAGTGCGGCATTGATCCACTAAACTGTGTGATTGGAATGTGGGCTGGGGTGGGGGTTCAACAATTTCACTTAATTACTTGATTAGGCGAAGCGTATGCCAATTAGTGAATTGGATTGTCACAATTATTATTATTTTTCACAATTAAAACACTAATAGTTTATGTTGTCTCCTCAGAGTGTTACGCAAGCACTTATGAACCTGGTCCATCTTTTCCTCAATCTTTGGCGACTTTGTTTCAAATAATCAAACAGTGTATGAGCTCGTAAGCACCAGGAGGACTGTTCATAACAATAACAAACAGTTGATTTTTTGGAAGTTTCATACTTGTAAACCTATTTAATACATGTAACTAGAGCCATCAAAGATTGAGGAAATATGTACACGCTTCGTAAGTGTGTGCGTAACTGCTTCGTGAATCGGCCCCTGAGGTGGTAGCGAGGCCGGAGGACATCCCAGACAACTAGTACAGAGAAGACTGCATCACAGCATCAAGCGCAGTCTACGCTTTCTGTCATGAATCTTGGTTGTGTAGCCTTCATGAGTGTGGTGTGTTGTATATGTACTCCACCACCAACCACGTCATGGCTACACTTTAAATAATAGTCCTTGTTTTACACACCTCTTCATTATCTTCTCGCTGTTGCACACACTGCAAGGCACACCGGGAGTTCGTACTCCAAGGCCGCACCGGGAGTTCGACATCGCAAGGCCGACAGCGGGAGTTTCGACTCCAGGCCCACAGCGGGAGTTCGACTCAAAGGCCGACACCGTGAGTTCGACTCCAAGGCCGAAGCGAGCGCTCCAGGCCCACAAGGGAATTCGACTCCAAGGCCCACAGCGGGAATTCGACTCCAAGGCCCACAACGGGATTCGACTCCAAGGCCCACAACGGGAGTTCGACTCCAAGGCCCACAGCGGGAGTTCGACTCCAAGGCCCACAGCGTCGTCCTCCCCCTCCCAGAGCTCAGCACATCACTGATGCCTCGTTAAGGTTTCAGGGTGGTACCAGGTGCGGTCAGGTATAGTGTCTCGGAAGGTGGAGGAGGGGGGGGGGGGGAGGGTGAGGAGGGCTAGGGAGGGAGTGGATTCAATACAACCATCTCTCTCAGTTCATTCAGCTCGGGGCCCCCTGCACTCTACTTGTTGTCTCGTTCACTTTCACTCACTCCACAATCTCACAATCACATCATGTCTCATTGACCTCTCACTTTTCTAGCTCATATCAATACTACCCTCACTGTAAGAGAGAGAAGATTAACCCCAGAACTCTCCAGGTATGAATATAAGGTCAGACAAAGACATTTATTGGTCTCATGATCATGAACAAGGCAATGCAGATAATCACTCATGACGAATAGGTCTTGTCCCCGGTATCAATTCCCGTGAGTATTTTTATATGGCTGTCTCATGGTCTCTTCTTAATACTTTTCTCCATCAGTGACAAGGAGGGTTTAAGTCCCTCTTTCCTTGCAGCCATAACTCTCAAGAGTCCGTTCTGTGTTTGTGAGACTATGGACACTCCAGATCGGCACTGCATATGTCTGAATTGGTCTTTTGTGACCCAATTTGTATTTTGCAATTTGTATGCACCCATTGTATTGAGGAGTTTGAACTACTGCCAACAGAGAGTCCGAGCAACAACTCGGACCCCTGTGAGAGAGGGAGCTTGAAACCCTGGTGTGACCTAGCAACACGAAGGTCAGCTCCATCTTTAGTGGTCGAAGGGCGGACATTCACATCCAGCCTCTTTCGAAGCCTTTCCCAATGTCCAACGTCCAGCAAGTTTTCCACCTTCACTCCATAGCCGCTCGCGCTAGTCCTCCACTGACCTTGTCACGGCTTGACACACCTTGACACACCTTGACACACCTTGCACAAACACCTTGACCACCTTGACACACACCTTGACAGACCTTGCCACAGTTGCAGCACCGTAAACCAAGTTTCCTGTGTTATTATATATATATATAGATATATAATATTATATATATATATTACTATATATATTATTATATATACTATTACATACCTATAGTAATGGTGGCGAACACATGGCCCCCAGCCGTGCGATGTCTCACCAGTGACTCGTGTCTCACCTGTTTGATATGAATCACAAATCAGCCCCATGTTGCAGATAATATATGTGGGCAGTATTGTGACACAGGTGATACGTGTGTCATGTAGGCCCTGAGATACGTGGAGGAGAAGACATTGATATCCAATGTGAGAGGAATCAGCATTCATTGAGGGGACTCAGTACCAGTAGTGTCTGTGGTTGAAGTGAGGGAGAGGTGGGGGTGGCGGCGAGGGCAGTGTAAGCCGAGGTGGGTGGTGGGGTGAGGGGATAGGAACTGAGGCTGGGGGGGGGGTACACTCCGGCCAGTACATATCAGGTCAGGCACAAAATTAAACGCAGCAGATATTACTTAAACTGATGATCACAACAAACTAAAATACTAATACCGCGGTGAACTATTCCCCTCCCCCCACCTCGACCACCTTCCCCCTCCGGTGGTGGGGGAGGTCGAGGGAGGGGGTCGTGTGTAGCCAACCGGTTGTAAGTTGGACCAAGTGACCCCCCGGGGTGTGTCTCTCGCCTCGCTGGCTCCCCTCATTTGCTGTTATCACTCCTCCCTAGTCCCCCCGGCCCCGACACTTCCGCCGGGGTCCTCAGCACGAGATCCCCCAGCTCCAAACCGGCCCGTGGCCCCGGGTGGCCCGGGCGGCGCCCCCGCACCACCCCAGCCCCGTCCCCACACTTGGCCACCCCCCCCACTCTACATCCCCCTACTTCTACCACGATGTCACATTTTGACGCACATTGGGTGGGAAGCTTGTGTGAAGCCTTCTCTCATCGTCGTCACACACAGCACACCATCACTACTCTTTATTAACCCCAGTGCCTTCTCCCCCCTCCTTCTCTGTCTGGTCGTCTGCTGTCTGCCTGTCTGTCTGTCTCTGGCTGTAACTGTCTGCTGTCTGTCTGTCCTGGTCTGTCTGTCTGTCTGTCTGCGGTCCTCTCTCTCTCTCCTCTCTCTCTCCTCTCCGTCTTCGTTCCTCTCCTCTCTCGTTCTCTCTCTCTCTCTCTCTCTCTCGTCTATCCTCTCTCTCATCTCTCTCATCGTCCTCTTCTCTCGCCTCTCTCTCATCTCTTCTCCTCCTCGATCACAATTATGTCCTCCGTTTCTATGCCTACTTGCCCTCGCTTTCACGCTATTCAACTGTCACTCTATCCCCCCTCTATCCACTCCCCATCCCCCCCACTCCAAAATCCTACCCCCCCCCCCACCTTCTCTCTCCCCCTACCAGTTATTTTTCTCTCACGTACATTAGTTTCGATCTTTTTGTTCTGAGTTGATTCTTTTGTTCCATCAGCCTGTTGGTTACGCCTGTTAGCAGGTGCCAACTTTTTAATTGGAAGATGCTACCAACACCATGAGGGGATTGTTGTGTGTGTTGTGTGTGTGTGTGGGTTGTGTGTTGTGTGGTGTGGTGTGTGGGGTGTGTGTGTGGTGTGTGTGTTGTGTGTGTGTGTGGTGTGTTGTTTGTGTTGTGTGTGTGGTAGTGGTGTGTGTGTGTGTGGTGTTGTGTGTGTGTAGTGGTGTGTGTGTGTGTGGGTGTGGTGTGTGTGTGTGTATTTGGTAGTCGTGTGTGTTGTGGTGTGTGTGTGTGTTGTGTGTTGTGTGTGTGTGTGTGTGTGTGCTGTGTGTGTGGGGTGCTGTCTCGTGTGTGTGTGTGTGTTGTGTGTGTGTGTGTGTGTGTGTGTTGTGTGTGTGTTTGGTCTGTGTGTGATGTGGTGTGTGTGTGTCGTTTTGTGTTTCCATTCTGTGTTTGTGTATGTGTTGTGGTGGATTTGTGATTTGTGTGGGGTTGTACTGGTTTGGTGTCAGATGGTGTTGGTTTCCCCTAATTGTCTTCCTCTTTGTTGCTTGCGGGGGTTGATCGACTTTGGCTCATTTGGTCCCGCCTCTCACTGTATACCCTCACCCCGGTGTACCCTCTTCCAGCCATACTGGTTATCTTCTACCCCTTGACTGTTGTATGGAGTCAGCCTCCACCACATCCTGCCTAAAGCATTCCACTCGTTAACTACCTCTGACACTGTAAAAAAGTTCTTCTAACGTTCTCTGTGGCTCCCCACAATGTTGGGTACTCATTTTTCCCCGTGTGGTCCTCCTTGTCTCGCGTCCCCCCAGTGTGAAATAGTTTGTCTTGTTTACCCAGGTAAGATTCCTAGGATTTTGTGGTTGTGATTCAAGATTCCTCACTTAGCTCTTCTGTTGTCGTCGTGTTGACGCTGTGTTTGATGTGTGGGTAGGTGTGTGTGTGGTGTGTGTGTGTGTGTGTGTGTGTGTGTGTGTGTGTGTGTGGTGGTGGTGTGTGTGTTTGAAGAAATTGTGCGCTATTGCACCGGAAAAAAAAGCCTGAGTTCCAGTACAACTAGACAACCACGGTTCGAGGCGGGGGTCCGCGAGAGATAACCACCACAACACACACACACACACACACCACACACACACACCACACACACACACACACACACACACACACACAAGAAGACCTCTTGGTTTCAAGAAGACCTGACAAACGAAGGAATGGTCAACAATCGTTGTTAGAGTTTAACCCAACCAAATGTAATGTAATGAAGATAGGTGTGGGAGCAGGAGGCCAGATACAGGTATCATCTGGGAGAGGAAGTTTTTCAGGAGTCAGAGAAAGAAAAAGACTTGGAGTGGATATCCACGCCAGAACCTGTCTCCTGCACGCCATATCAAGAGGATAACATCAGCGGCATATGCCAGGCTGGCCAACATACGAACGGCATTCAGAAACTTGTGTAAAGACTCATTCAGAACTTGTATACCACATATGTCAGGCCAATCCTGGAGTAAGCAGCCCCAGCATGGAGTCCATATCTAGTCAAGGATAAGACTAAACTGGAAAAGGTCAAAGTTTGCCACCATACTAGTACCCGAGCTGAGAGGTATGAGCTACGAGGAGAGACTACGGGAATTAAACCTCACTTCGCTGGAAGACAGAAGAGTTAGGGGGGACATGATCACCACATTCCAAGATTCTCAAGGGAATTGATAGGGTATATAAAGACAGGCTATTTAACACAAGGGGCACACGCACTAGGGGACCAAGGTGGAAAACTGAGCGCCCAAATGAGCCACAGAGATATTAGAAAGAACTTTTTTAGCGTCAGAGTGGTTGACAAATGGAATGCATTAGGAAGTGATGTGGTGGAGGCTGACTCCATACACAGTTTCAAGTGTAGATATGATAGAGCCCAATAGGCTCAGGAATCTGTACACCTTGTTGATTGACGGTTGAGAGGCGGGACCAAAGAGCCTAAGCTCAAACCCCCGCAAGCACAAATAGGTGAGTACAACACACACACACACACACCACACACACACACACACACAACACACACACACAACACCACACACACACACCACACAACACACACACACACCGTGGAAAGCAAGCCTCAGGGACGCTACAATGTGTTTAATGTCAGAGATTAAATAAATTAAATAATACACAAATTAGAATTGCTGGAAACGTCAGCATGCATTCACGTATGGATACAACATATCACTATAGATTCACGTATAGAGACCAAATGGATCACTATCCATGTAGGATGTATAATTGGATTTTGGATACCTGATCAAGCCTATTGGAAGGCTGATTTTATCCTGGCTCTATCCACTTGCATGCAAGGTCTTGGATTTTTGTATATTAAAAAGCATTTGCCAGTCTTGCGAGCATTTGAGGAACTTATGTGAGCTCTCTTGTAAGGGCTCAATATCATCTTCACTCCCAATTTACCATAAATCTTAAGTGTCATCTGCCAGTTGAATGATGTAGTTTGTAATATTACCAGATAAGTCATTGATGCACCTCAAGACTTATGACAAAAAAGGATTGGCCCCAATATAGAACTCTGCGGTACTCCACTCACCAGATTTCCCCCGAGTCAGTACAAATTCAAGACGACCCTTGCTTCGTTGTTGTTAACTATTGTTTAATTCATTTTAGTATTCTGTCATATATTTCAAGTGCTTGTAATTTCCTTGTCAATCTTCACGTGGTACTTTATCAAAAACTTTAAAACATGTATATTATACATCTACTGGAAGTCCTTTCCTGAATAGCCGGGACCAGATTCACGAAGCCGTTACGCAAGTACTTACGAACCTGTACATCTTTTCTCAATATTTGACGGCTTTGTTTACAATTATTCAACAGTTAATGAGCTCCGAAGCACCGGGAGGCTGTTTATAACAATAACAACAGTTGATTGGGAAGTTTTCATGCTTGTAAACTGTTTAATAAATGTAAACAAAGCCGTCAAAGATTGAGGACAGATGTACACATTCGTAAGTGTTTGTGTAACTGCGTCGTGAATCTGGCCCCTAGTTACCGTTTTCCAAAAAATATTGGCAGGTTTGTAAGGCATGATCTATATAACACAACCGTGTTGCGTTGAATTGACTAGATGTATGAACTGTGAGATGGTGAAGACTTCCTCAGGAGTAGTCTCTCCATCAGCTTGCAGATAATGCAAATATCGGACTACAGTTTTCTACGGGGTCACCCATAGCCCGTGTTACTGGAACTTTTTGTTCCTGGTAGCGAATCTTTAACAACAACATATAGTTTTTCTGCCGAGCTCTTTCTGCATTATGTTAAAATAGGGAGACATTTGCATATTTCCAATCTAACGAAACTATCCATTTGTTCCGGAGATTTTATGAAAAGGAATTTCAGTGGTAGATATTAGTTCAGATGCCAGTTCCTTACCACTTTGGATTTGGATCAAGCACCCGACAGACCACTGGAACATTATCTAACACAGTGCACAGTTACAAACCCATTAAGGTTTCAACGTAGATTCAACAGAGCAGAAGAAGTTGTTAAATACATATGCAAAATCTTACTGAAGCGACCATACGAGTCATAAATACTCATATTCCGCCCAAGTAAAACAGAAAAAGCAACACTTAGTGGGCCAGCCAGAGGCTTAGGGCCCGCGCAGGAATATCCCTGCAAAAAAAAAAAAAATGGATCAAGCAGGTATCAAGCAGGATTGAATTCCATCGACTCGTGGGGGCTTTTGAATTTGTTTAGCTTGTCAATGCTCTTCGCGGTAATATCGCATGTCATAGGAATATTCCTTAATTCGGTCTCTTCACCTGCTTCAAACATCTGAATACGTATTGGGATGTTGTTACCCTTGTGTGAAACACGGCTGCCAGTTTTGTCTGTTATAACTTGGTTGGTTTCGTCTTGTAATATAGTGGTACCGAATCCTTTCTTTTGGTTTCAGTTTCTTTTCTTACATAGGTGTAGAAACACTGAATCTTTATGTTTTGAGCAATGTTCTTTCGTAGTTTTTTCCGATGATCTAATTTCCTGGGTGGGTGGATTTACGGCCCTTTCTCTCTATATCTGATAAGCTATGTTGTTCTTCATGATGGTATCTTCTCCAGAGGTTTCCCTTTGTTGCTAGTCCTTTTGTTTCTTGACAGACCACACACTAGAAGGTGAAGGGACGACGACGTTTCGGTCTGTCCTGGACCATTCTCAAGTCGATTGTGAGAATGGTCATTCACAATCTACTTGAGAATAGTCCAAGACGGACCGAAACGTCGTCGTCCCTGCACTTTCTAGTATGTGTTTTGGTCAACATATTTCAGCCACGTTATTGTGACTACTAGTCCTTTTGTTTGCTTCCTGTGTTATTCATCTTCTTTCTTTCTCCTTCTTGGCACATTATAATAGCTTGGGTTTTCACTGCTGCAGTGGAAACCTGTCTGTCTGTGCTTCACGCAGGTCGTCGTCAATCCCCGCGTCCAAGTGGTCGGGCACCATTCCTTCCCGCCGCGTCCCATCCCAAATCCTTATCCTGATCCTTCCAGTGCTATATAGTCGTAATGGCTTGGCGCTTTCCCCTGACAATTCCCTCCCTCCCTTTCCCTAATCCCATGCTGATGTTTGTTTACATATCTGGTATTCTTTACGAGTGTAACTTGTTTTATTACTCTTGAATATTTTATAAGGAGGGGTAATATTGGTCTGTAGTTCAGTACCTTTTCTCTATCTCCTTTCTTGTCAATTAGTACCACATTTACCTTCTCCAGCAGTTGGGCAATGCTCCCTTGTAACTCAATCATTAAATATCAATGCTAGAGGTATGCTGAGGGCCTGTGCTGTCTCTTTTAACATCCATGGTGATACATTGTCTGGTCCAATAGCTATAGTTTCATCTAGTGATGGTAGTTGTTTCCTTACTTCCATTGCTGTTTACCACAATATTTAACAGTCCCTTATCTAGTGTTACCCTTCCTAGCACTAGGGGGAGCTGTTCAGACTATCTTGAGGTTATCTTGAGATGATTTCAGGGTTTAGTGTCCCCGCGGCCCGGTCCACGACCAGGCCTCCACCCCCAGGAAGCAGCTCGTAGCAGCTGTCTAACTCCTAGGTACCTATTTACTGCTAGGTAACAGGGGCATTGAGGGTGAAAAAACTTTGCCCATTTGTTTCTGCCTGATCGGGAATCGAACCCAGGCCACAGAATTACGAGTCCTGCGCGCTGTCCGCTAAGCTTCCAGACCTCCTGTGTGCGTGTGTGCGTATGTGTGTGTGTATTGTGGTGGTAGGTCATATCAGTAGAGGAAGAGCGTTATAAAGGTCGACATGTAAGTGCACAGCAGTGAAGAGCAGAGGTCTTGTGTGGCAGAGATATCATTACACTGGTGGAGTCCCGTGTGTGTGTGTGTGTGTGTGTGTGTGTGTGTGTGTGTGTGTGTGTGTGTGTGTGGTGTGTGTGTGTGGTGTGTTGTGTGTGTGTGTGTGTGTGTGTGTGTGTAACGACACCACCACCTCCACATGCACCCATTAACATCTTTCATACAACCCGCCGAACCAAAAATGTAGTCTCCTATTGAATAAAAAAATCGTTCTATAAGATATTTGTGCGTGAAGAGAGTAGATAGTTAAATGGTCTCTATGATGTCTCTCTCTGCGCGCGACCTGTGAGAGCTCCTCTTGGAGGGTTAAGGTGCCATTTGGGCATTTTCTGCCCTTTCAACAAACTCGCCCCTTTTTCATATCCCGGAGGTTAAAGAGGCCCCCTTTTCAAAAGTATTGCTTCCCGCTTCGTATTTTGGGTTCACTATCCTCCAGCCGGAGGATAGTGAACTAACCATGTTATCACAAGGATGCAGTTTGATTCTGAATGATATTCGCCTCGTCGCGGCTTCGGTAATTGGATCATATTTAACGTTTTTAAAGAGGTGACGCGCCGGCGAGAAAGGCCCTTTCTGCGTCACGAGTCTGGCTCGGGGGATCATCATTCTCAGTCGCTCCTTGTCTGTCTGTGGTGATATCAAAGGCTCACCATCACCAATCTCACTAAGATCACTGTAACCCCACCATCACCGGCAGGTTAACTATCACCATCCCTTACTGTCATCATCAACTCCACCATCATCACCATTTCCGCACTAATTACCAACCCCACGACCATAGCCATCAACCATATCACTATCACCAACCCATCACCATCACAACACCATCACCATCATCTTCATTACCATCCATCACCAACCAACCAACCCCCCCCCCCCCTCACCAATCACCCCACCTTTGCCCAAGCACTGTGGGTGGACGGTAGAGCGACGGTCACGCTTCATGCAGGTCGGCGCTCAATCCCCCGAGACCGTCCAAGTAGCGGGACATCATTCCTCCTCCCCCCCCCGTCCCATCCCAAATCATTATCTTGACCTCTTCCAAGTGCTATATAGTCGCAATGACTTGGCGCTTTCCCCCTGATAGGAACTATCATGGGGAAACTACCTTCCCACCATAACCAGACACCATCCAGCGGAGGGGCCGTTGCTCCCGACGGCCCAACCGGCGCAAGTTGGTGGAGTAATTTGTGTAAGTTGGGGTGTGTGGTTGAGTGGTGGAGGAGGTTGGGTAATATACCGGTTGCAACCTTTAGCTAAATCTCATCTTTACAGCACGGTCGGCTTCAATACCGAGCGGAGGAGTGGAGGGCTCTCGCTTATAACTCACTAGAAGGGGAAGAAGCGGTGTGGAGAGGGGAGGGGGGTGTGTGGGGGGGGGGAGTCTGTGGGGGTGAGTCTGTGGGGGGGGGGAAGACACACGCCACAACAACTGGGAATTTTTCACCCTTCTTCGTCCGTTCTCAGAATAGTTTCTGTCGAGTCGAGTTACTACTTGAAGTGATTTTTGTCAGTCGTGTTTCTCTTCTGTTATTGGTTTGAATGGCGGGATTTCTCGAGTATAAAATGTGATGATTGGGGGTTTTTGTGGTGGTGCTGTTATTCTGACCATTTACTGTGTGGTCTTTTTACTGTGTGGTCTTTTACTGTGTGGCTTTTCATGCATAACCACAAACGGAAACTTTATTAAAGCGTTCCAAACATCTTTAACCAAACAGCCGCCGGCAGAGCAATATGACTCTTGCGCCACGGGACATTACGGCTGAAAAACGCGGAATTACCACTTGTGTTGCAGTGCAGTATGAAGGCTTAAAGTGAAATAATTCACCCCTGGGTGGGTCATTAGGATAAGAGTTTTAATATGGAAATGAAAATCATATAATTTGAAAGTCACTTCACAAAATGCGTCGAAATGATCCCTGGGCTCTTGAGAGACGCAAAAAGAAAACTTAAAGTCAGTTTTACTTTCATGTTAGTCAAGACCTGGATAATTGGAAAACCCCAAATTGAAGTTGTTTTCCGTTCTCCAAAACCCAGGTAGCGACTAAAGGGAGTCTAATGGACAAGTGTCGCTGGGGGGAAAAATGAATGAACTTTGTCTTTGATGGGGGGGGGAAAAATGGCCAACGAGGCTCGACAATTACAGTACCGGCTACAAGAGTCCCGATTTAATAAGGCATCCCAAGGAGCCGCGGCCAGCCGCTCGTGTGACTCAATTTACCACACTCAGCCCTTGAGGGTAATTTTTTGAGCGGGAAAACACATTGGTTTATAGCCAGAGTTGCTATGGGTTTTTTTCCCCACCATCGTCTTAGTGTTTATTTGTCCGAGGTGATGATTAGTGATGGTCATAGTGGTGACACTGTACTGTCCTTAGTAGTGACACACTACTGTCCTTAGTGGTGACACTGTACTGTCCTTAGTGGTGACACTGTAGTGTCCTTAGTGGTGACACACTACTGTCCTTAGTGGTGACACACTACTGTCCTTAGTGGTGACACTGTAGTGTCCTTAGTGGTGACACACTACTGTCCTTAGTGGTGACACTGTAGTGTCCTTAGTGGTGACACACTACTGTCCTTAGTGGTGACACTGTACTGTCCTTAGTGGTGACACTGTAGTGTCCTTAGTGGTGACACACTACTGTCCTTAGTGGTGACACACTACTGTCCTTAGTGGTGACACTGTACTGTCCTTAGTGGTGACACTCTAGTGTCCTTAGTGGTGACACACTACTGTCCTTAGTGGTGACACTGTACTGTCCTTAGTGGTGACACTGTACTGTCCTTAGTGGTGACACTGTACTGTCCTTAGTGGTGACACTGTACTGTCCT
This sequence comes from Procambarus virginalis, assembly GCA_020271785.1. NCBI lineage: Eukaryota > Metazoa > Arthropoda > Malacostraca > Decapoda > Cambaridae > Procambarus > Procambarus virginalis. The sequence continues at coordinate 11,038,125 of WNGS01042707.1, forward strand.
TAGTGGTGACACTGTACTGTCCTTAGTGGTGACACTGTACTGTCCTTAGTGGTGACACTGTACTGTCCTTAGTGGTGACACTGTACTGTCCTTAGTGGTGACACTGTACTGTCCTTAGTGGTGACACTGTACTGTCCTTAGTGGTGATGCTGTACTGTCCTTAGTGGTGACACTGTACTGTCCTTAGTGGTGACACTGTACTGTCCTTAGTGGTGACACTGTACTGTCCTTAGTGGTGACACTGTACTGTCCTTAGTGGTGACACTGTACTGTCCTTAGTGGTGACACTGTCCTGTCCTTAGTGGTGACACTGCACTGTCCTTAGTGGACACTGTACTGTCCTTAGTGGACACTGTACTGTCCTTAGTGGTGACATTGTACTGTCCTTAGTGGTGACACTGTACTGTCCTTAGTGGTGACACTGTACTGTCCTTAGTGGTGACACTGTACTGTCCTTAGTGGTGACACTGTACTGTCCTTAGTGGTGACACTGTACTGTCCTTAGTGGTGACACTGTACTGTCCTTAGTGGTGACACTGTACTGTCCTTAGTGGTGACATTGTACTGTCCTTAGTGGAGACACTGTACTGTCCTTAGTGGTGACACTCTACTGTCCTTAGTGGTGACACTGTACTGTCCTTAGTGGACACTGTACTGTCCTTAGTGGAGACATTGTACTGTCCTTAGTAGTGACACTCTACTGTCCTTAGTGGTGACACTGTACTGTCCTTAGTGGTGACACTGTACTGTCCTTAGTGGTGACACTGTACTGTCCTTAGTGGTGACACTGTACTGTCCTTAGTGGTGACACTGTACTGTCCTTAGTGGTGACACTGTGCTGTCCTTAGTG
>WNGS01042707.1:11060241-11084611 GCA_020271785.1 Procambarus virginalis
CCCCCCCCCCTTGCTCTTACCCCTCCCTCTCTCTCGCCTCTCATCTGCGACTCAAATTACCACAGAAAAACAACATATAAACAGCTGGATACAATTCTTTACCGTGTCCTAGAGTTAATTAAATTTACATTTCCATCAAGAGAGAGAGAGAGGGGAGGGAGAGGGAGGAGAGGGGGAGAGAGAGGGGAGGGAGAGGGAGGGAGAGGGAGGGAGAGGGGAGAGAGAGGGAGGGAGAGGAGTTACGGTGGAAGAGGGGCCGGGGGAGTGGGGAGTGAATTTCAACGAGAGGGGGGAGTGGGGGGGAGGGGCTGGTGAAACAAATATACCACCCTCTCTTGTCGCAACTGACTGGAAAAAATAAATAAATTGGCTATTGGAAGGGTTACAACAGACGACAAAAAATTATTTGTGGCGTGAATATTGACATGATGAGTGAGTGGCGCTGTGTATACAGAGTGCCTATATGATACTGGTGTATATATATACTGTTTGGCTACGATACTGGGTAATGGTACGTGCCTACGATACCTGTAGTGTGCTTGTACGATACTGGATAGTGAAATACGTCTACTGTGCTGGTCTTGGGGACGCCAGCTGTTGCAATATTAAATATTGTCAAAGCACTTGAAGCACTTGAGAGGTCTGAAAACAACTTAGAAACACTCGAGACGTCCGAAAACAACTTAGAAACACTTGAGAGGTCGAAAACAACTTAGAAACACTTGAGAGGTCTGAAAACAACTTAGAAACACTTGAGAGGTCTGAAAACAACTTAGAAACACTTGAGAGGTCTGAAAACAACTTAGAAACACTTGAGAGGTCTGAAACCAGAAGCCAATGAGTGACGTAACATTGCAGGGTGGCCAGATGAACTTTTTTTTGGTTCCTGAAACGGAACACCAGGAAGCGTCGACTGGTATCGGATGTGTTCTTTTCGGTGGCACACTATGACGCACAGAAGGCGACGCACGGAACACGCTAACGCATGAACCCGTCGCACGGAACACGTTAACGCATGAACACGCTAACCATGAACACGACGCACGGAACACGCTAACCCATGAACACGACGCACGGAACACGTTAACCCATGAACACGACGCACGGAACACGCTAACCCATGAACACGTCGCACGGAACACGCTAACCCATGAACACGACGCACGGAACACGTTAACGCATGAACACGCTAACCCATGAACACGTCGCACGGAACACGCTAACCCATGAACACGTCGCACGGAACACGCTAACGTATGAACACGTCGCACGGAACACGCTAACCATGAACACGACGCACGGAACACGCTAACCCATGAACACGACGCACGGAACACGCTAAAGTATGAACACGTCGCACGGAACACGCTAAACCCATGAACACGACGCACGGAACACGTTAACGCATGAACACGCTAACCCATGAACACGTCGCACGGAACACGCTAACGTATGAACACGTCGCACGGAACACGCTAACCCATGAACACGACGCACGGAACATGCTAACCCATGAACACGACGCACGGAACACGCTAAAGTATGAACACGTCGCACGGAACACGCTAACCCATGAACACGACGCACGGAACACGCTAACCCATGAACACAACGCACGGAACACGCTAACCATGAACCCGTCGCACGGAACACGCTAACCATGAACACGACGCACGGAACACGCTAACCCATGAACACGACGCACGGAACACGCTAACCCATAAACACGACGCACGGAACACGCTAACCCATGAACACGACGCACGGAACACGCTAACCCATGAACACGACGCACGGAACACGCTAACCCATGAACACGACGCACGGAACACGCTAAACCATGAACACGACGCACGGAACACGTTAACGCATGAACACGCTAACCCATGAACACGACGCACGGAACACGCTAACCATGAACACAACGCACGGAACACGCTAACCCATGAACACGACGCACGGAACACGCTAACGAATGAACACGACGCATGGAACACGCTAACGGATGAACACGGCGCACGGAACACGCTAACGCATGAACACGACGCACGGAACACGCTAACGCATGAACACGACGCACGGAACACGCTAACGCATGAACACGACGCACGGAACACGCTAACGGATGAACACGACGCACGGAACACGCTAACGCATGAACACGACGCACGGAACACGCTAACGCATGAACACGACGCACGGAACACGCTAACGTATGAACACGACGCACGGAACACGCTAACGCATGAACACGACGCACGGAACACGCTAACGTATGAACACGTCGCACGGAACACGCTAACGCATGAACACAACGCACGGAACACGCTAACCCATGAACACAACGCACGGAACACGCTAACCCATGAACACAACGCACGGAACACGCTAACCCATGAACACGACACACGGAACACGCTAACCCATGAACACAACGCACGGAACACGCTAACGCATGAACACGACACACGGAACACGCTAACCCATGAACACAACGCACGGAACACGCTAACCCATGAACACAACGCACGGAACACGCTAACCCATGAACACGACGCACGGAACACGCTAACGTATGAACACGTCGCACGGAACACGCTAACGCATGAACACAACGCACGGAACACGCTAACCCATGAACACAACGCACGGAACACGCTAACCCATGAACACAACGCACGGAACACGCTAACCCATGAACACGACACACGGAACACGCTAACCCATGAACACAACGCACGGAACACGCTAACGCATGAACACGACACACGGAACACGCTAACCCATGAACACAACGCACGGAACACGCTAACCCATGAACACAACGCACGGAACACGTTAACCCATGAACACGACGCACGGAACACGCTAACCCATGAACACGACGCACGGAACACGCTAACCCATGAACACGACACACGGAACACGCTAACCCATGAACACGACACACGGAACACGCTAACGCATGAACACGACATATATGGAACACGGTGACGCCAGGAAGACGCTAACGCAGGGAACACAACCAAGTCCCTCTACAGACGTGAGCACACTGCGCAGGTTAGGAACGAGTGAAGACACCCGGATGAGGAAGTGCAAAGATTCGCAAAAACAGATCATTTTTGCTAGATGTGATTGATGGAATTTTGTACCGAAAAAGGGGGGATGGAGCCCCCCCCCTTTCTGTCACATAGTGGAGCAGACGAGCGAAAAGTAGCTGCTCCTTCTGAAACACCGTCTTAATGAATCTAAGAAAGGTGAGCAGTATATGATTTTCGTCTTTATATAATATGCAACCTCTGTACCTGCAAATAAACCATTGAAATGTTTTATGTTTAATAAAAATTATTATTATTATTATTATTATTATTATTATTATTATTATTATTATTATTATTATTATTATTATTATTATTATTATTATTATTATTATTATTATTATTATTATTATTACACAGAAATCGCAATAACGTGATATTTCAAATGAACAAATCCACAAGGTCTTAATGTGGGTTTGAATCTTTGTGGTGAGGGTTCGAATCCAGTTTATCCAGTCAACTGGATACAGTGGACTAGAGAGCGTCTGGGAACATCCAGCACATAGGTTCGAACCCTCATCAACGCCCTTGTGGATTTGTTTAGTAACAGCAACCTGTCCTCTCAAATAATACATCACATTTTGACGGTAAAATCCCCAAACGGACAAAATATGATGCACTATACATCCTAGCGGCTCACAAACATTCACATTTCTATGTGTAGTCGCTGGGTTAGTTAGGTTAGGTTAGGTTAGGTAGGTTAGGTTGGGGAGTTCACCATTTTCGTGTTGGTTGTGGCGCCTGAAGTGGACACGCTGAGAGCAGACACCTTCTGCCTGATGTGAACTAGCGATAAAAGGACCTCTTTTTGCCGGATGAGAATGAACTATTAGTGGACCCGTCTTGTATAAGGAGATTCAAGGCGATGCCTTTGCCTGGATGAGAACGAGCCATACGAGGACACTATCCCTCCCAAGGGATAGGAGGGGTACGGATAAGAAATATAAGCGAGACATGGGTAAGTTGGATGCTCTGGAACACGGTTGAAGGAAGGTAAACAAACCAAGCAGCGCTCTGGGGAAACACCTCCCATTAATTTGCACTCGACTCTCCCCTCACAGAGGTTAGTGGGTCGGGCCGCCCCCATCCACCTCTTCTCCACGCTCAAGATAACACATTCTTTATCATTCACATATTTTAGCGCTTTTTCTCTCATTCACTGTCTCTCCTCTCACTATATCTCTCTCTTACTCTACTTCCCGCTCTCGTTTAACTGAAAACGTCTTGGCGTTCTTAAGTACATGTTCCTTTCTTTTCCGTACACCAAAAACATCTTCAGATAATCCAGGATTGATTAGCCCGAAGAATCTATACTATTTCTATTTGCGTTGGGGACATGCTGGAGGCGGCGGCGTTAGGCACGAAACACGGTGAAACGCGACGAACGTCTATGGCCGCACGTGGATGGGATACTCCTTGATAAGTTAATTAAATTGTATTCATCTATCCAGNCTAAGAACAAGCAGTTGGTCCAGATGGAGTTTCACCATGGGTTTCTGAGAGAATGTGCACCTGAGCTCAGCATCCCTCTTCAACTGATTTTTCAGGCCTCCCTGTTTACAGGAGTTGGAGCTGATGTGTGGAAAAAGGCTAACATAGTTCCAATCTACAAAGTGGAAGCAGGGAAGACCCCCTTAATTATAGACCGGTATCATTGACAAGTGTAATAGTCAAATATTTCAAAAAATAATTAAAACTAAATGGGTAGAACACCTGGAGAGAAATGATATAATATCAGACAGACAGTATGGTTTTCGATCTGGTAGATCCTGTGTATCGAATTTACTCAGTTTCTATGATCGAGCAACAGAGATATTACAGGAAAGAGATGGTTGGGTTGACTGCATCTATCTGGACCTAAAAAAGGCTTTCGACAGAGTTCCACATAAGAGGTTGTTCTGGAAACTGGAAAATATTGGAGGGGTGACAGGTAAGCTTCTAACATGGATGAAAAATTTTCTGACTGATAGAAAAATGAGGGCTGTGATCAGAGGCAATGTATCGGACTGGAGAAATGTCACAAGTGAAGTACCACAGGGTTCAGTTCTTGCACCAGTGATGTTTATTGTCTACATAAATGATCTACCAGTTGGTATACAGAATTATATGAACATGTTTGCTGATGATGCTAAGATAATAGGAAGGATAAGAAACTTAGATGATTGTCATTCCCTTCAAGATGACCTGGACAAAATAAGTATATGGAGCACCACTTGGCAAATGTAATTTAATGTTAATAAATGCCATGTTATGGAATGTGGAATAGGAGAACATAGACCCCACACAACCTATATATTATGTGAGAAATCTTTAAAGAATTCTGATAAAGAAAGAGATCTAGGGGTGGTTCTAGATAAAAAACTATCACCTGAGGACCACATAAAGAATATTGTGCGAGGAGCCTATGCTATGCTTTCTAACTTCAGAATTGCTTTTAAATACATGGATGGCGATATACTAAAGAAATTGTTCATGACTTTTGTTAGGCCAAAGCTAGAATATGCAGCTGTTGTTTGGTGCCCATATCTTAAGAAGCACATCAACAAACTGGAAAAGGTGCAAAGACATGCTACTAAGTGGCTCCCAGAACTGAAGGGCAAGAGCTACGAGGAGAGGTTAGAGGCATTAAATATGCCAAAACTAGAAGACAGAAGAAAAAGAGGTGATATGATAACTACATACAAAATAGTAACAGGAATTGATAAAATCGATAGGGAAGATTTCCTGAGACCTGGAACTTTAAGAACAAGAGGTCATAGATATAAACTAGCTAAACACAGATGCCGAAGAAATATAAGAAATTCACTTTCGCAAACAGAGTGGTAGACGGTTGGAACAAGTTAGGTGAGAAGGTGGTGGAGGCCAAGACCGTCAGTAGTTTCAAAGCGTTATATGACAAAGAGTGCTGGGAAGACGGGACACCACGAGCGTAGCTCTCATCCTGTAACTACACTTAGGTAATTACACACTTCCTCCCTCACACTCTTCCTCCCTCATATCCTCCCTCACACCCTCACACTCCCCGCTCCCCCTTTACAAATGACACTAAGCTTGTGGGGCAGACCGTGGTGGGGAGGGTGAAGCAACGGACACACAAGTGGCTCCAAGAATTTAAGCCAAGCAAATGCAACGTTATGAAAATAACTAAGGAACAGGGGTGGCCAGAAATGATGGGGATAGAAGAACTAAACATCTCCAGGTGAAGGAAGTTCCAGGTGAAGGAAAGTTCCAGGTGAAGGAAAGTTCCAGGTGAAGGAAAGTTCCAGGTGAAGGAAAGTTCCAGGTGAAGGAAAGTTCCAGATGAAGGAAAGTTCCAGATGAAGGAAAGTTCCAGGTGAAGGAAAGTTCCAGGTGAAGGAAAGTTCCAGGTGAATGAAAGTTCCAGATGAAGGAAAGTTCCAGATGGAGGAAAGTTCCAGGTGAAGGAAAGTTCCAGGTGAAGGAAAGTTCCAGATGAAGGAAAGTTCCAGGTGAAGGAAAGTTCCAGATGAAGGAAAGTTCCAGGTGAAGGAAAGTTCCAGGTGAAGGAAAGTTCCAGGTGAAGGAAAGTTCCAGGTGAAGGAAAGTTCCAGGTGAAGGAAAGTTCCAGATGAAGGAAGTTCCAGGTGAAGGAAAGTTCCAGGTGAAGGAAAGTTCCAGGTGAAGGAAAGTTCCAGATGAAGGAAAGTTCCAGGTGAAGGAAAGTTCCAGGTGAAGGAAAGTTCCAGATGAAGGAAAGTTCCAGATGAAGGAAAGTTCCAGGTGAAGGAAAGTTCCAGGTGAAGGAAAGTTCCAGGTGAAGGAAAGTTCCAGATGAAGGAAGTTCCAGGTGAAGGAAAGTTCCAGGTGAAGGAAAGTTCCAGGTGAAGGAAAGTTCCAGATGAAGGAAAGTTCCAGATGAAGGAAAGTTCCAGGTGAAGGAAAGTTCCAGGTGAAGGAAAGTTCCAGGTGAAGGAAAGTTCCAGATGAAGGAAGTTCCAGGTGAAGGAAAGTTCCAGGTGAAGGAAAGTTCCAGGTGAAGGAAAGTTCCAGATGAAGGAAAGTTCCAGGTGAAGGAAAGTTCCAGGTGAAGGAAAGTTCCAGATGAAGGAAAGTTCCAGATGAAGGAAAGTTCCAGGTGAAGGAAAGTTCCAGGTGAAGGAAAGTTCCAGGTGAAGGAAAGTTCCAGATGAAGGAAGTTCCAGGTGAAGGAAAGTTCCAGATGAAGGAAGTTCCAGGTGAAGGAAAGTTCCAGATGAAGGAAGTTCCAGGTGAAGGAAAGTTCCAGGTGAAGGAAGTTCCAGGTGAAGGAAGTTCCAGGTGAAGGAAAGTTCCAGGTGAAGGAAGTTCCAGGTGAAGGAAAGTTCCAGGTGAAGGAAGTTCCAGGTGAAGGAAAGTTCCAGGTGAAGGAAGTTCCAGGTGAAGGAAAGTTCCAGGTGAAGGAAAGTTCCAGATGAAGGAAGTTCCAGGTGAAGGAAAGTTCCAGATGAAGGAAGTTCCAGGTGAAGGAAAGTTCCAGGTGAAGGAAGTTCCAGGTGAAGGAAGTTCCAGATGAAGGAAAGTTCCAGATGAAGGAAGTTCCAGATGAAGGAAAGTTCCAGGTGAAGGAAAGTTCCAGGTGAAGGAAGTTCCAGGTGAAGGAAGTTCCAGGTTAAAATAATATTATAAAGAAATAACACATTGGACGGAATGGTGTGGACGAAGAGGTGGAGGAGAGGAAGTACAACTCACAACCTCAAGACAACATATCACATCATCGTTCGAGGTTTAGATGTGCGGTGGCATGGGATACCGGACTGTGAAGCCGTCGGGGCAAGGGAGGAGCGATTGGGCACTGGTACTCTACTGCCCGGCCAGCTGTAATTAGAAACCTGGATCCGGATTCACAAAGCAGTTACGCAAGTACTTACGAACGTGTACATCTTTCCTCAATCTTTTAAGGCTTTGGTTACATTTATTAAACCGTTTATAAGCATGAAAATTTCCCAATCAGCTGTTGTTATTGTTATAAACAGCCTCCTGGTGCTTCGGAGCTCATTAACTGTTTGATAATTGTAAACAAAGCCACCAGAGATTGAGAAAAGATGGACTGGTTCGTAAGTGCTTGCGTAACTGCTTCGTGAATCTGGCCCCTGGTTGTAATCCAAATAGTGAATAGTGTTCCAGGCCAAATCAGGACGGTAAGGCTCAAGATGAGCAGGAAGGGGGTCCAAGAATGCTCAAAATAAACAGAAATCATCTGCTTCTGTTCAATCCAGTTTGTAAAAACGTGAAGCACAATTTGTGAGCGCTCATTGGTCTTCCCTCACACCGCCCTCATACATTCTTCCCCCTCACTATCTCCCTCACCTCATTCCCTACCACTCGTCGGCCGGTTAGACAGTAAATGCCTCTAGCGTGTGTGGGGTGACGTCAAAACACGTCAGACGCAGACGGCGGGGCAACGTTTGGAGTGGTAGAGTGATGTTGCTTTCAGCTGGCGATAATGCCTCCACAATGAGGGCGCTGCTTATTGTTGATGCTCTCTGCAGGTGTTATTGTATGCAGGTGTTGTTGTATGTAGGTGTTGTTGTAGGCAGGTGTTGTTGTATGTAGGTGTTGTTGTAGGCAGGTGTTGTTGTATGTAGGTGTTGTTGTTGGCAGGTGTTGTTGTATGTAGGTGTTGTTGTATGTAGGTGTTGTATGCAGGTGTTGTTGTATGTAGGTGTTGTTTGCATGTGTTGTTGTATGCAGGTGTTGTTGTATGCAGGTGTTGTATGCAGGTGTTGTTGTATGTAGGTGTTGTTTGCAGGTGTTGTTGTATGTAGGTATTGTATGCATGTGTTGTATGCAGGTGTTGTTGTATGCAGGTGTTGTTGTATGCAGGTGTTGTTGTATGCAGGTGTTGTTGTATGCAGGTGTTGTTGTATGCAGGTGTTGTTGTATGCAGGTGTTGTTGTATGTAGGTGTTGTTGTATGTAGGTGTTGTATGCAGGTGTTGTGATGTAGGTGTTGTATGCAGGTGTTGTTGTATGTAGGTGTTGTATGCAGGTGTTGTTGTATGCAGGTGTTGTTGTATGTAGGTGTTGTATGCAGGTGTTTGTTGTATGTAGGTGTTGTATGCAGGTGTTGTATGCAGGTGTTGTTGTATGTAGGTGTTGTATGCAGGTGTTGTTGTATGTAGGTGTTGTATGCAGGTGTTGTTGTATGCAGGTGTTGTTGTATGTAGGTGTTGTATGCAGGTGGTGTTGTATGTAGGTGTTGTTGTATGCAGGTGTGTGTTGTGTCAGGTGTTGCTGTATGTAGTAGGTGTTGTATGCAGGTTGTTGTATGCAGGTGTTGTATGCAGGTGTTGTTGTATGTAGGGTTGTATGCAGGTGTTGTTGTACGTAGGTGTTGTATGCAGGTGTTGTTGTATGTAGGTGTGTATGCAGGTGTTGTTGTACGTAGGGTGTTGTATGCAGGTGTTGTGGTATGTAGGTGTTGTATGCAGGTGTGTGTATGTAGTGTTGTAGCAGGTGTTGTATGCAGGTGTTGTTGTATGTAGGTGTTGTATGCAGGTGTTGTTGTATGTAGGTGTTGTTGTATGTAGGTGTTGTATGCAGGTGTTGTTGTATGTAGGGTGTTGTATGCAGGGGTGTTGTATGCAGGGTGTTGTTGTATGTAGGTGTGTATGCAGGTGTTGTTGTATGCAGGTGTTGTTGTATGCAGGTGTTGTTGTATGTAGGTGTTGTTGTATGCAGGTGTTGTTGTATGCAGGTGTTGTTGTATGTAGGTGTTGTATGCAGGTGTTGTTGTATGCAGGTGTGTTGTATGCAGGTGTTGGTAGCAGGTGTGTTGTATGAGGTGGTGTTGTATGCAGGTGGGGTGTATGCAGGGGTGTTGTATGCAGGTGTTGTTGTATGTAGGTGTTGTATGGGTGTGTGTTGTATGTAGGTGTTGTATGCAGGTGTGTGTATGCAGGTGTTGTGTGTATGTAGGTTTGTATGCAGGTGTGTTGTAGCAGGTGTGTTGTATGCAGGTGTGTTTGTATGTAGGTGTTGGTGTATGCAGGTGTTGTTGTATGCAGGTGTTGTTGTATGTAGGTGTTGTATGCAGGTGTTGTTGTATGCAGGTGTTGTTGTGTATGCAGGTGTTGTATGCAGGTGTTGTTGTATGCAGGTGTTGTTGTATGCAGGTGTTGTATGCAGGTGTTGTTGTATGCAGGTGTTGTTGTATGCAGGTGTTGTTGTATGCAGGTGTTGCTGTATCAGTGTTGTTGTATGCAGGTGTTGTTGTATGCAGTGTTGTATGCAGGTGTTGTTGTATGCAGGTGTTGTTGTATGCAGGTGTGCTGTATGCAGGTATTGCTGTATGCAGGTGTTGTTGTATGCAGGTGTTGCTGTATGCAGGTGTTGCTGTATGCAGGTGTTGCTGTATGCAGTGTTGTATGCAGGTGTTGTATGCAGGTGTTGTGTATGCAGGTGTTGTTGTATGCAGGTGTTGTTGTATGCAGGTGTTGTTGTATGAAGGTGTTGTGTATGCAGGTGTGTGTTGTATGCAGGATTGTTGCTGTATGCAGGGTGTTGTATGCAGGTGTTGCGTATGCAGGTGTTGTATGCATGTTGTTGTTGTATGCAGGTTTGTATGCAGGTGTTGTTGTATGCAGGTGTGTTGTATGCAGGTGTTGTATGCAGGTGTTGTTGTATGCAGGTGTTGTTGTATGTAGGTGTTGTATGCAGGTGTGTTGTATGTAGGTGTTGTATGTAGGTGTTGTATGCAGGTTGTGTATGCAGGTGTTGTTGTATGCAGGTGTTGCTGTATGCAGGTGTTGTTGTATGCAGGTGTTGCTGTATGCAGGTGTTGTTGTATGCAGGTAAAATCTCTTGGGGTTGGATGCTCAAAGTTGAGGAGGATGATCTGTTGATGTTGGGAAGATTTATTGATGCTGGGATGTGTTGATGCTATGCTGATAATCTGTTGACGCTAGGAGTATGATCTATTGATGTGATCTCTCTCTCTCTGTCTCTCTGTCTCTCTCTCTCTCTCTCTCTCTCTCTCTCTCTCTCTCTCTCTCTCTCTCTCTCTCTCTCTCTCTCTCTCTCTCTCTCTCTCCTCTCTCTCTCTCCCTCCCTCGCGTTCAATACAAGACAAAGTATCCTAAAATGCCTGACATGCTTCCTTGAGTCGGCAACACTACCCCACCTAAGGTTATCAGGTTGTCAATTAAGTCTTTTAATTACATCAGAGGGTCGTCACAGTTTGCTCAAGACAGGCTCCTAACCCGGACACCTGACACCGCCTGTTTCCAATTACACGGACAATACACTTTCCGCCGTGTTTTTGACGTATTATTACACACGCACACACACGAGGCCAGAAGGTACCTACACCATAAATGGGAAGCAACTACGGGAATCGGAGAGAGTTGGGAGTGGATATAATTCCCACACTAACAATAGAGGCATGCACATAGGCCGGATGACATCGGCAGCATATGGGACGCTGGTAAACATTAGAACGTCTTTTTAGAAACCTTAACTGGGATTCTTTCAAGGCGACTGCAGTCATAAAATTGTGATTCCAACAGTGGTAATCAGCGAAGAACTGATCAAGAATTGTTTGAAAATCAGATGTGCGTCATCCCGTTTTCAATCATGAAGCGACCCGTCCTCAGGCCAGGCTCGTTAGAGGAGCAGTCGGCCTCTCTCGAAGTCTTTTTCCCCCGGTCCGTCTGCATTAAGAAAGGCCAAACGTTCGTTATCCCGCCGCCATACCCCGTTTATGAATGACAAAACGGTTTACACACGACTCGCAACTGATGCATCCCGTCCTCAGACCAAGTCCACTGCATCCAGCGGTCGATCTCAAACACGCTTCCATAATTTTTATCATTCTGATCATTCCAAATAGGAATATTCTCAAATATAATAAATATTATTATATAATAGAATATTGTGCATATATATAGGCATAGGTTAGGTTAGGTGTTTAGGTTCTGTTGACGATTATTTGTGTTTGTAGTACGGGGTGAAGTATTTACACCGTTGGGGTTAACACAAAGATCGTCAGTGTTGGGGAAGTGTTCGAACGTCATCAGTTGAGTCGCGTGTAAACCGTTTGTCATTCATAAACGGGGTATGGCGGGTGCATGGAATCACTTTTGAGTCTTTGTTTCGAGGACTGGCTGGAGGTCAACCGCTGGATGGAATGGACTTGAGTCGAGGACGGGTTGCTGTAAATGCTACAAATACAAATAATCACTAAAGGAACGTAAACACCTAACCTAACCTACGCCTATTAATCGGATTTAATATATAATATTAATTTAAATATAAGAACAAAACAATTTTTAATACACAATACGTTAAAACTGATGACTGCGTCTGGGGAGGACGGCCGCTGCTTTAACGAGCCTATGGCCTGAGGACGGGTTGTTTTAAGAGGACGTGGGTGTAGGGCCAGGGCTGCTGGTGGAGGTGTACCCCCTCCCGGGGAAGGCGGTGACGGCCGAGAGTTGGCCCGCTCGGGCTAACAACCACAATGGCACCTTACACTCTCCATCAATTACCTCGGCACTCATCTTAACAAGAGCCTCTAATTCTCACACATTTTTATCCTTTTTTCCACCGTCGTTAATGGGTGTACGTTAAACTTCATGTACAAAAAGTTGAAATAAAATATTTATAAAAAAAATCAAAATTTACAACTTACTCTTGATATCCGCGTGAAGGAGAGGGGCAGTGGAGCCATTGGCAGCCAGCGAGGCACGAACCACCTGGCCTTAATGTGTCGTGTGGCTGTTTTCATCGTAACTATTTAACTGGTAGTTATGTAGGCAACTTAGATGAGGCACTGAGGCCTGAGGTATTCATGCGGCCTCGAGAGGTCTTTACGTGGGTGTGAGTTGTGGTGATCATTATAGCGTGGGAGAGGTATTGGCTGAGCCTCCTTGTAGTGGGTGGGAGCAGGGGAGGAGAGACCTGCCTATTACTGCTGGTGTTGAGTGTTGCTGGAGCACGCCACACCCGCCCCCGCCCCCCCCACCACCCACACACCCTCAGGTGAAGGTAGGTATTGCGTTAACATTATAATATTACTCTGGTGGTGACTGACGGCTTGTAGGTGCCTAGCCATGCACCTCGCTTCCTTCTCACTAGCCTCTCCATTCTCTCTCTCTCTCTCTCTCTCTCTCTCTCTCCTCTCTCTCTCTCTCTCTCTCTCTCTCTCTCTCTCTCTCTCTCTCTCTCTCTCTCTCTCTCTCTCTCTCTCTCTCAAATATCTCTATAGCAACCATCGCTGGCGCCACCTTGCCCCGTCAGTATTCACCCTGACAAGTCTAAACTCGTTCAAACATATCATTCTTTCCATAGAAATAGTCCCGGGTGTCGGTAAGGGACGTTGCATCGGACTTGCTTTACAAACCTGTTTTAATAGCAACAGTAGCAACAGGGAACTCAATCAAGCCATCAGGAAAAACAGTAGCAACAGCAACGGTGACAGGAGTGACAGCAGCAATTGAGCCAACGGCAGTAGCAATGGCAGCAAAGAATATGCAATGCAATAACAGCTTGATGCATTTTAATTGTTATTATAACTCGGCTGTGACCCCGTGGTCCTGTGACCTGGTCACCTCAGGCGCCAGGTGACTGGTGGAGGTCACTACAGGCGCCAGGTGACTGGTGGAGGTCACTATAGGCGCCAGGTGGCTGGTGGAGGTCACTACAGGCGCCAGGTGACTGGTGGAGGTCACTATAGGCGCCAGGTGACTGGTGGAGGTCACCTCAGGCGCCAGGTGACTGGTGGAGGTCACTACAGGCGCCAGGTGACTGGTGGAGGTCACCTCAGGCGCCAGGTGACTGGTGGAGGTCACCTCAGGCGCCAGGTGACTGGTGGAGGTCACCTCAGGCGCCAGGTGACTGGTGGAGGTCACCTCAGGCGCCAGGTGACTGGTGGAGGTCACTACAGGCGCCAGGTGACTGGTGGAGGTCACCTCAGGCGCCAGGTGACTTGTGGAGGTCACCTCAGGCGCCAGGTGACTGGTGGAGGTCACCTCAGGCGCCAGGTGACTGGTGGAGGTCACCTCAGGCGCCAGGTGACTGGTGGAGGTCACCTCAGGCGCCAGGTGACTGGTGGAGGTCACCTCAGGCGCCAGGTGACTGGTGGAGGTCACCTCAGGCGCCAGGTGACTGGTGGAGGTCACTACAGGCGCCAGGTGACTGGTGGAGGTCACTACAGGCGCCAGGTGACTGGTGGAGGTCACTACAGGCGCCAGGTGACTGGTGGAGGTCACTACAGGCGCCAGGTGACTGGTGGAGGTCACTACAGGCGCCAGGTGACTGGTGGAGGTCACCTCAGGCGCCAGGTGACTGGTGGAGGTCACTACAGGCGCCAGGTGACTGGTGGAGGTCACTCAGGCGCCAGGTGACTGGTGGAGGTCACCTCAGGCGCCAGGTGACTGGTGGAGGTCACTACAGGCGCCAGGTGACTGGTGGAGGTCACCTCAGGCGCCAGGTGACTGGTGGAGGTCACTACAGGCGCCAGGTGACTGGTGGAGGTCACTACAGGCGCCAGGTGACTGGTGGAGGTCACTACAGGCGCCAGGTGACTGGTGGAGGTCACTACAGGTGCCAGGTGACTGGTGGAGGTCACTACAGGCGCCAGGTGACTGGTGGAGGTCACTACAGGCGCCAGGTGACTGGTGGAGGTCACCTCAGGCGCCAGGTGACTGGTGGAGGTCACTACAGGTGCCAGGTGACTGGTGGAGGTCACTACAGGCGCCAGGTGGCTGGTGGAGGTCACTACAGGCGCCAGGTGACTGGTGGAGGTCACTACAGGCGCCAGGTGACTGGTGGAGTCACTACAGCCGCCAGGTGACTGGTGGAGGTCACTACAGGCGCCAGGTGACTGGTGGAGGTCACTACAGGCGCCAGGTGACTGGTGGAGGTCACTACAGGCGCCAGGTGGCTGGTGGAGGTCACTACAGGCGCCAGGTGACTGGTGGAGGTCACCTCAGGCGCCAGGTGACTGGTGGAGGTCACCTCAGGCGCCAGGTGACTGGTGGAGGTCACCTCAGGCGTCAAGGGTAACAAGTGACCGGCTTGAATGAGCAAGAGGGCGAGCGCGCATGCGTGTATGTCAGGAAGTGAATGAAGCAGCAACAGAAACAATGAAGGTGGCGGGTGTTTTGGCCCCAAGAGGGAGGGCTCGGCCCCCTCCCCGGTGCAGGCGGCTTCTGGCGCTGTTGTGAGTGTCTCCGGGAGATTGGGGTGAGGTCGGGGCCATTGTCTCTGGGCGAGGGCCAGAGCCCTCGGCGCCTCTCAGCTCGCCACTTCATGCTCCTGATCAATCTCCAGTCAAAGGAGAAAGCGATACTACTTTGTGTGGGCGGCGCGAGAGGCGGCCAGTTCGAGGACTTGGTCGGAACTGACCAGGAAATTGGTGTGCAGTGGTTGCTCAACATACATATACACACATTCGCACTCCAGTGATTCACACTCGCACTAGAGAACACCACCGAGGAAGTTAGGGAACGATGACGCTGGTGAGGAGGTAGTGGTCATGGTGGCCAAACAATATCACTCACCATAGGTATTAAGTATTGTTGAAGATTAAGTCACCATAAGAGATGGCACGGGCTTGAATAGCCCGTAGGTGGTAGAATTTTGGAGTGAATGTTATCTTTGGTCGTGTAACATCTTGACGTCGCTCTCTGCACGATATTAAGTGTGATTGAGCTGAAGTCGTATTGTTTGTCTCAGTCATAAGTCACTTGAGAAGTGGGAAACTACCAGAAAGCTAGAAAGTCCCCCAAAATGTATATGGAGACAAAGAGGAGCCAAACTACAGGATAGTTCTTGCAATCATTTATTCTGGTTGGTGGCTCCCTTATCTGGTTACCTTGTAATTACCTTATAGTGATCTTGAGGATCAACGTTCCCGCGGCCCGGTCTCTGACCAGGTCTCTTGGTTGATGGTTTGCCCAACCAGGCTGTTGGACGCGGCTGCTCGCATCCTGACGTATTAATCACCTTCTGGTTAATCAGGTATTCTTTAGGGGCGTTTATCGAGTTCTCTTTTGAACTCCATGAGAGGCTGGCCTGTTATGCCCCTTATGTGTAGCGGGAGTGTGTTGAACAGTCTCGGGCCTCTGATGTTGATAGTTCTCTCTCAGAGTACCTGTTGCACCTCTGCTTTTCAACGCGGGTATTCTGCACATCCTGCCATGTCTTCTGGTCTCATGAGGCATTTACTTTCATGTGAATATTTAGAACCAATCTCTTTAATCTTTTCCAAGTGTAAATTATTAGGTATCTCTCCCGCCTGCGCTCTAAAGAATACAGATTAAAAAAAATTAATTAGTCCTAAATAATTTAGATGTTTTATTGAATGTATTAACAGTAAGAATCTTTGCACGCTCTCCAGGTCTAAAATTTATCCATCTTTGAAAGTGTCTGTTATTGTGCAACAGTATTCCACTCTAGAGTGTTTTAGTGCTTTGAGATGTATCATCATTGGTATGGCATTCCTTGTTTGAAAGGTTCTTGTTATCCACCCTATCATTCCTCTGGCACTTGTGACAGCTACTTTATGATATTCTTTACAGGTAAGGTCTTCCGACATGATTCCTCCTATATTCTTTACTTTACATTGCTCCCTGGTGCTTGTACCTGCAGTCATTCCCACTACTTGGAATGGTTTACATGAGGATGAAGGAAGCTTAAACCTGGAGATATCTAAGTGGTATTCCAGAGAAGGTTTAAAGTCTCGGTTGGGTAGAAGACTTAGGCGCCTCTGAGATCTTTCCTGCTTCTGAGCATCTGTGGTCTGGTCGGTAGGACGCAGTGGTCTAGTGTTCGAGTCTCCCATCATCGTAAGAATGAAATATTACCTATGCTATTGTGGTTTGTTTGCACACACACACACACACACACACACACACACACACACACACACACACACCACACACACACACACACACACACACACACACCACCACACACACACACACACACACACACCACCAGCCCCCCCCCCCCTTTGCTCTTACCCCTCCCTCTCTCTCGCCTCTCATCTGCGACTCAAATTACCACAGAAAAACAACATATAAAACAGCTGGATACAATTCTTTACCCGTGTCCTAGAGTTAATTAAATTTTACATTTCCATCAAGAGAGAGAGAGAGGGGAGGGAGAGGGAGGAGAGGGGAGAGAGAGGGGAGGGAGAGGGAGGGAGAGGGAGGGAGAGGGGAGAGAGAGGGAGGGAGAGGAGTTACGGTGGAAGAGCGGCCGGGGGAGTGGGGAGTGAATTTCAACGAGAGGGGGGGGAGTGGGGGGGGGGGCTGGTGAAACAAATATACCACCCTCTCTTGTCGCAACTGACTGGAAAAAATAAATAAATTGGCTATTGGAAGGGTTACAACAGACGACAAAAAAATATTTGTGGCGTGAATATTGACATGATGAGTGAGTGGCGCTGTGTATACAGAGTGCCTATATGATACTGGTGTATATATATACTGTTTGGCTACGATACTGGGTAATGGTACGTGCCTACGATACCTGTAGTGGCTTGTACGATACTGGATAGTGAAATACGTCTACTGTGCTGGTCTTGGGGACGCCAGCTGTTACGATATTAAATATTGTCAAAGCACTTGAAGCACTTGAGAGGTCTGAAAACAACTTAGAAACACTCGAGACGTCCGAAAACAACTTAGAAACACTTGAGAGGTCCGAAAACAACTTAGAAACACTTGAGAGGTCTGAAAACAACTTAGAAACACTTGAGAGGTCTGAAAACAACTTAGAAACACTTGAGAGGTCTGAAAACAACTTAGAAACACTTGAGAGGTCTGAAAACAACTTAGAAACACTTGAGAGGTCTGAAACCAGAAGCCAATGAGTGACGTAACATTGCAGGGTGGCCAGATGAACTTTTTTTTGGTTTCCTGAAACGGAACACCAGGAAGCGTCGACTGGTATCGGATGTGTTCTTTTCGGTGGCACACTATGACGCACAGAAGGCGACGCACGGAACACGCTAACGCATGAACCCGTCGCACGGAACACGCTAACCCATGAACACGACGCACGGAACACGCTAACCCATGAACACGACGCACGGAACACGTTAACGCATGAACACGCTAACCCATGAACACGTCGCACGGAACACGCTAACGTATGAACACGACGCACGGAACACGCTAACGTATGAACACGTCGCACGGAACACGCTAACCCATGAACACGACGCACGGAACACGCTAACCCATGAACACGACGCACGGAACACGCTAACCCATGAACACGTCGCACTGAACACGCTAACGTATGAACACGTCGCACGGAACACGCTAACCCATGAACACGACGCACGGAACACGCTAACGCATGAACACGACGCACGGAACACGCTAACGTATGAACACGTCGCACGGAACACGCTAACCCATGAACACAACGCACGGAACACGCTAACCCATGAACACGACACACGGAACACGCTAACCCATGAACACAACGCACTGAACACGCTAACCCATGAACACGACGCACGGAACACGCTAACCCATGAACACGACGCACGGAACACGCTAACCCATGAACACAACGCACGGAACACACTAACCCATGAACACGACACACGGAACACGCTAACCCATGAACACAACGCACGGAACACGCTAACCCATGAACACGACACACGGAACACGCTAACCCATGAACACAACACACGGAACACGCTAACCCATGAACACAACGCACGGAACACGCTAACCCATGAACACAACGCACGGAACACGCTAACCCATGAACACAACGCACGGAACACGCTAACCCATGAACACGACACACGGAACACGCTAACGCATGAACACGACATATATGGAACACGGTGACGCCAGGAAGACGCTAACGCAGGGAACACAACCAAGTCCCTCTACAGACGTGAGCACACTGCGCAGGTTAGGAACGAGGGAAGACACCCGGATGAGGAAGTGCAAAGATTCGCAAAAACAGATAATTTTTGCTAGATGTGATCGATGGAATATTGTACCGAAAAAGGGGGGATGGAGCCCCCCCTTTTTGTCACATAGTGGAACAGACGAGCGAAAAGTAGCTGCTCCTTCTGAAACACTGTCTTAATGACTCTAAGAAAGGTGAGCAGTATATGATTTTCGTCTTTATATAATATGCAACCTCTGTACCTGCAAATAAACCATTGAAATGTTTTATGTTTAATAAAAATTATTATTATTATTATTATTATTATTATTATTATTATTATTATTATTATTATTATTATTATATTATTATTATTATTATTATTATTACACAGAGAAATCGCAATAACGTGATATTTCAAATGAACAAATCCACAAAGGTCTTAATGTGGGTTTGAATCTTTGTGGTGAGGGTTCGAATCCAGTTTATCCAGTCAACTGGATACAGTGGACTAGAGAGCGTCTGGGAACATCCAGCACATAGGTTCGAACCCTCATCAACGCCCTTGTGGATTTGTTCAGTAACAGCAACCTGTCCTCTCAAATAATACATCACATTTTGACGGTAAAATCCCCAAACGGACAAAATATGATGCACAATACATCCTAGCGGCTCACAAACATTCACGTTTTCTATGCGTAGGTCGCTGGGTTAGGTTAGGTTGGGGAGTTCACCATTTTCGTGTTGGTTGTGGCAACTGAAGTGGACACGCTGAGAGCAGACACCTTCTGCCTGATGTGAACTAGCGATAAAAGGACCTCTTTTTGCCGGATGAGAATGAACTATTAGTGGACCCGTCTTGTATAAGGAGATTCAAGGCGATGCCTTTGCCTGGATGAGAACGAGCCATACGAGGACACTATCCCTCCCAAGGGATAGGAGGGGTACGGATAAGAAATATAAGCGAGACATGGGTAAGTTGGATGCTCTGGAACACGGTTGAAGGAAGGTAAACAAACCAAGCAGCGCTCTGGGGAAACACCTCCCATTAATTTGCACTCGACTCTCCCCCTCACAGAGGTTAGTGGGTCGGGCCGCCCCCATCCACCTCTTCTCCACGCTCAAGATAACACATTCTTTATCATTCACATATTTTAGCGCTTTTTCTCTCATTCACTGTCTCTCCTCTCACTATATCTCTCTCTCACTCTTACTTCCCGCTCTCGTTTAACTGAAAACGTCTTGGCGTTCTTAAGTACATGTTCCTTTCTTTTCCGTACACCAAAAACATCTTCAGATAATCCAGGATTGATTAGCCCGAAGAATCTATACTATTTCTATTTGCGTTGGGGACATGCTGGAGGCGGCGGCGTTAGGCACGAAACACGGTGAAACGCGACGAACGTCTATGGCCGCACTTGGATGGGATACTCCTTGATAAGTTAATTAAAATTGTATTCATCTATCCAGTGGCGGTATCATCCGCCTGCGACCCATTTTGTCAGACACACGCCCCGAACTTTTCAAGAGTCTTTGAGACTCACAGACGAAAACATTTGGATACGGATTTTACAGTCTCAAGAGTGCGTGTGTGTGGTGGGGGGGGGGGGGGTTAGTAATTTGTGAGTCTGGCTGTTTGGCGGGTTGGTAGAAACGATTGTGTATACGGGTATATCTTATGGTCTACGAGTATATCTTGTGGTCTACGAGTATATCTTATGGTCTATGAGTATATCTTGTGGTCTACGAGTATATCTTGTGGTCTACGAGTATATCTTGTGGTCTACGAGTATATCTTGTGGTCTACGAGTATATCTTGTGGTCTATGAGTATATCTTGTGGTCTACGAGTATATCTTGTGGTCTACGAGTATATCTTATGGTCTATGAGTATATCTTGTGGTCTACGAGTATATCTTATGGTCTATGAGTATATCTTGTGGTCTACGAGTATATCTTATGGTCTACGAGTATATCTTGTGGTCTACGAGTATATCTTATGGTCTATGAGTATATCTTGTGGTCTACGAGTATATCTGAGGTCTAGGCACGGCCCCCGGTGCCCGGCCATGGAGGTTGGTGATGACACGTGATTAGCGAAACATGAGAGTGAAGAGAAGGAAATAAATTGAATATTGAAAAGCTTGCAACTGGCTCCCATCGTGAAGCGAGGGACCAAGATAGATTAATTTTGGTCGACAATACTGTGATAAATGTATGAATGAAAGTGGAGGTGGGGGAGAGGGGCATTGGAGGGCGCAGGAGGGGTGGAGTGCCAGAGATGGAGGGGAGGAAGGGTGTGAGAAGAGACGGGAGAGGAGATGGAGGAAGGGAAAGGTGGAGGGAGGTTGCAGGAATAAAGATGAACCGAGAAGGAAGGGTGAAATGTCTGGGATGGAGGGGAAGAAGTATGGAAAGGAGAAGCAGAAGAGATGATGAAAGAGTGATGGTGGTATGTGTTTGTCACTTGTGGAAGAATGGGAGGAAGAGAAGGAGGGAGGGAGAGGGAGACGAAGAAGGAAGAAGTGGAGAGCGGAAGAAAGGAAAGTGAAGAAAAGCGTGAAAACCATTGATGAAGGGTGAGCTAACACGTCAAGAGTTTTCCTATGTATAATAAGCTTTATTATCACAGATTTTTCCTTTCATGGGGTGGGGGGGGGGGGGGTAGGGCCACACCTCTCACACATTCAAGGGTTGTNAATACAAGGAAGACACTGTAAACTTGCAATGACCTGTATTGCAAAGATTGTATGTTTTGTTTAATTATGTTGGTTAGATTGTTTACCTCAACGTTCATATAGTTGCAGTCTTTGTTTCTTTGAATACACACAATACAGACGTGTACAAATGCGCACTCAAACTCACTCACACGCATGACATAGAAGAGAAAATAGGTTAGTATAATAAACAACCGACGGGTGGAGGAATGGGGTCCTAGAACTAACATCCCGATGCAGCCAAGCAAATAGGTGAGTATACATCCATGCGCGCGCGCTCACTCACTCACTCACACACACACACACACACACACACACACACACACACACACACACACACACACACACACACACACACACACACACACACACACACATTGTGCGAGGCGCCTATGCTACGCTTTCTAACTTCAGAATTGCTTTTAAATACATGGATGGCGATATACTAAAGAAATTGTTCATGACTTTTGTTAGGCCAAAGCTAGAATATGCAGCGGTTGTATGGTGCCCATATCTTAAGAAGCACATCAAAAAACTGGAAAAGGTGCAAAGACATGCTACTAAGTGACTCCCAGAACTGAAGGGCAAGAGCTACGTGGAGAGCTTAGAGGCATTAAATATGCCAAAACTAGAAGACAGAAGAAAAAGAGGTGATATAGTCACTACGTACAAAATAGTAACAGGAATTGATAAAATCGAAAGTGAAGATTTCCCGAGACCTGGAACTTTAAGAACAAGAGGTCATAGATATAAACTAGCTAAACACAGATGCCGAAGAAATATAAGAAAATTCACTTTCACAAACAGAGTGGTAGACGGTTGGAACAAGTTAGGTGAGAAGGTGGTGGAGGCCAAGACTGTCAGTAGTTTCAAAGCGTTATATGACAGAGTGATGGGAAGACGGGACACCACGAGCGTAGCCCTCATCCTGTAACTACACTTAGGTAATTACTTAGGTAATTACTCTCTCACACACACACAGACACACACACACACACACACACACACACACACACACACACACACACACACACACACACACACACACACACACTGTGTGTGTGTGTGTATTCACCTAGTTGTGTTTGCGGGAGTTGAGCTTTGCTCTTTCGGCCCGCCTCTCCTCTGTTTACTAACTACTTCCCCCCCCCCCAAGGAAGCAGCCCGTGACAGCTGACTAACTCCCAGGTAAATATTTACTGCTAGGTAACAGGGGCATTCAGGGTGAAAGAAACTTTGCCCATTTGTTTCTGCCTCGTGCGGGAATCGAACCCGCGCCACAGAATTAAGAGTCCTGCACGCTATCCACCAGGCTACGAAGCCCCCGTCCAGGCTGTGGAAAAAGTATGGAAAAATATAGTAGATAGTAACCGATAATTGACAGTTGAGAGGCGGGCCGAAAGAGCAGAGCTCAACCCCCGCAAGCACAACTAGGTGAATAATACACACTCTCGTGGAGGTAAGTTTAAGTGCACTTTCATAAACCCGTTTTCACTTTCGTTTTAAGAGGTGAAACCAGACACTTGAAAGTCATCTTTGGTGCAGATGTTGGCCCCTCGCCTCCGAGTTCCTCTCTCCCAGGCTTGGTACACTTTGTGCACACCAGTGAGAAGGTATCATTGAGTACCAGTACACATTCTGAATAGTACACCCCCCCCCCTTCCTCCTTTCCACATTCTGGATAGTCCACCCCACATTCTGAATAGTACTTTCCCTCATTCTAAAACAGTACCCCCACATTCTATAATTGTACCCCCCCCCCACATTCTGAATAGTACCTTCTCACATTCTGAATAGTACATTCCCACATTCTAAATAGTACCCCATATTCTATAATAGCACCCCACATTCCCCCACATTCAGTGCCCCCTAAATAGTACCCACTCATTCTAAAACAGTACCCCCACATTCTAAAACAGTACCCCTCACATTCTAAAATAGTACCCAAACATTCTAAAATGGTACCCACACATTCTAAAATGGTACCCACACATTCTAAAATGGTACCCACACATTCTAAAATGGTACCCACACATTCTAAAATGGTACCCACACATTCTAAAATGGTAACCACACATTCTAAAATGGTAACCACACATTCTAAAACAGTATCCACACATTCTAAAACAGTACCCCCCACATTCTAAAATAGTACCACAACATTCTAAAACAGTTCCCCCCACATTCTAAAATAGTACCACAACATTCTAAAACAGTTCCCCAACATTCTAATATAGTACCCACACATTCTAAAAGAGTACCCCCCCCCCACATTCTAAAAGAGTACCCCCCACATTCTAAAATAGTACCCACACATTCTAACTCAGTACCCACCACATTCTAAAATAGTACTCACACATTCTAAATCAGTACCCACCACATTCTAAAATAGTACTCCGAAGTTCTAAAATATTACCTCCACATTCTAAAATAGTACCCCCCGCACATGTTCTATATTTTGGCTGTTTTTTTTTATTAAGATTTACAATAAACGATATTAATATATATATATATATATATATATATATATATATATATATATATATATATATATATATATGTATATATATATATATATATATATAATTCTAAAATAGTACTACATTAGAAATTAAATATACATTATAGAAATAAGGTATATTTCTATAAAATATAACTTTTATAGAAATAAAAGAAATTAAAAAAGTACC
>WNGS01042707.1:11103056-11125556 GCA_020271785.1 Procambarus virginalis
CCTGACACAGTGTGACCTTCACCACTGGTGTCCTGACACAGTGTGACCTTCACCACTGTGTCCTGACACAGTGTGACCTTCACCACTGTGTCCTGACACAGTGTGACCTTCACCACTGTGTCCTGACACAGTGTGACCTTCACCACTGTGTCCTGACACAGTGTGACCTTCACCACTGTGTCCTGACACAGTGTGACCTTCACCACTGTGTCCTGACACAGTGTGACCTTCACCACTGTGTCCTGACACAGTGTGACCTTCACCACTGTGTCCTGACACAGTGTGACCTTCACCCACTGTGTCCTGACACAGGTGTGACTTCACCACTGTGTCCTGACACAGGGTGACCTTCACCACTGTGTCCTGACACAGGGTGACCTTCACCACTGTGTCCTGACACAGGGTGACCTTCACCACTGTGTCCACACAGGGTGACCTTCCCCACTGTGTCCTGACACAGGGTGACCTTCACCACTGTGTCCTGACACAGGGTGACCTTCACCACTGTGTCCTCACAGGGTGACCTTCCACCACTGTGTCCTGACACAGGGTGACCTCCACCACTGTGTCCTGACACAGGGTGACCTTCACCACTGTGCCTGACACAGGGGTGACCTTCACCACTGTGCCCTGACACAGGGGTGACCTTCACCACTGTGCCCTGACACAGGGGTGACCTTCACCACTGTGCCCTGACACAGGGTGACCTCCACCACTGTGCCCTGACACAGGGTGACCTCCACCACTGTGCCCTGACACAGGGGTGACCTCCACCACTGTGCCCTGACATAGGGTGACCTCACCACTGTGCCCTGACACAGGGGTGACCTCACCACTGTGCCCTGACACAGGGGTGACCTCTCCACCACTGTGCCCTGACACAGGGTGACCTCCACCACTGTGCCCTGACACAGGGTGACCTTCACCACTGTGCCCTGACACAGGGTGACCTCCACCACTGTGCCCTGACATAGGGTGACCTCCACCACTGTGCCCTGACACAGGGGTGACCTCACCACTGTGCCCTGACACAGGGTGACCTCCACCACTGTGCCCTGACACAGGTGACCTCCACCACTGTGTCCCTGACACAGGGGTACCGGGTTGTGGGGGGGTGACCTTGGGGTGACCCAGCACCTCTCCCGTCACCCTCTTATCCATGCCGTCAACCAGTCGTCTAAAACAATTCAATTCCCTCCTGACGCCCTGCATCTTGGCAGGCACCCGAGCTGTGGGTGCCGGAGTGCCGGGATGCCAGGGTCCTTGGTCCCAGGTGGGTGCCAGGTGGGTGCCAGGTGGGTCCCAGGTGGGTCCCAGGTGGGTCCCAGGTAGGTCCCAGGTGGGTGCCAAAGTCTCACTCGTCCTGTCTTCCCACTTCTTCATATCTCAGCGCCAACGTGACACCCTCAACACTATTCCTCCCCCCCTCCATCCCCCATCCTACCCCCATCCCCACACATCCCCCTTACCCCTCCCCACATCTCCCCCCTCCTCCCCCTTCCTCCACCTAGGTAGGAGGGCTGGCTAGAGTGAGGTAATGGGCCCTCGCGCGTGTTTAAAGATATATCTTGGGCAGCCTCCAGCTGGGTCACGCAGGATGAAGCTCTGACCTGTTGCTCAGCTACTACTGGTTGCTTGTTGCTCTGTGAAGTTACTCTTTTATTCATATCTCCTGTTATTTATCTATCGTGTTATACATCTATTGGGTTATTCATCTACCGTCGTATTCATCTAGTGTACAGCTGAATATTATATTTATATATTTTTGTAACTGTGTTCGACCAACCGGACCTCTCGAATATTACATTACATTTTGAATTTTATATCCCCCCCCAAGGCCAAAAATTATGTACTAGAAAATCATAGCAACTCGCAAAATTGGTATGATGTCCCGTTTTCTGCTCGCGGGTCCGCGATGAGGTTAAGTTCGGGCAATTTAGTACATCAGTTTAGTGACGTTGGGAGCACTCGAGAGGACGGTCTGGTTAGAGTAATGTTCCAGTGGTGTGTGTCGGACATTTCTCCGGAATACTGATGTTTCCTCTGCTAGAGGCTGTAGGCTGTGCAGCAGGGTGCCCAAGCCTGATGTGGTGTGAGCGCACGTGCGGTGTTCTACTGCTCCTTTTCATTGAAATAAGTGATTCGTAGTCAGTTGAGGTCTTGTACCATCCCGCAGCTCCTGGTGTGGCTGTCGCTAGGGTGTGCGTCGTCTGCATTCCTCTACACACACACATACATTTAGTGAATATTTACTAGAACTGTCTCTAAACTCACGTATCTTTTCGCACACTATCACAGAGTGAAGGTGTACGAATAATTTTGTTGACACAAAACCAGGAGGTAGTGCACATTCACAGATGCAGGCGATGAGTCACAATAACGGGGCTAAAGTATGTTGACCAGACCACACACTAGAAGGTGAAGGGACGACGACGTTTCGGTCCGTCCTGGACCATTCTCAAGTCGATTGCTGATAACGGAGTGCTGATAACTGAGTCTGAGCCGAGCTGTAGTAACAACTAGGAGTCTTCATGATTGTATGGCATGATCTATAGATGTGTGGCTCTTCTTGCATGATAGTGTGATGATAGATGCAACTGCTGCTGTAAATTTCCCTGTGCCTCAGATCAACAAGATTTTGTTGAAGTTCTGATGTATAATAATAATAATATAGACTATTACTTTTAAAAATATACAGGACACTAGTAGTAGTTAACAGATATAGATTCCCCTTATTGTTGTTGATAGCTATGCAAAATCTTTTATTTTTTTTACATTGTGAGTGGGGAAGGCAGCGCTTCCTACCTCGCTAAAGATAACATTGATCCCGTTTTCTGTGGACATAACTATGGTCGGGGGGGACCACATGACCGCGTGCCTACCTGTTGGCTTCATGCACCTTCCTTGCCACCACTCACAGGTCGATGGCCTCTTGCTACATTTGTAAACTCCAAACTGGTGAGTGGATTCCATCCATTGTGAGCTTGTAGGGTGCTGTTGTCGGTGGTATAGTGTAGCAGCTCTGCGGGGGCTTGTTGTATCTGAGTCTGAACCACGGGCTCACCATAGCCCGTGCTACTTGGAACTTTTTGTTGCGAGTAACTGAATCTAAAGTAACAACGACTGAGTCTGTGTATGGAGCAAACTCTTGTTATAACTTTAACTCTCTTCCCAGTCTAACCCATGTCGTTAACTCTGATACAATGTTTCCTTGTATCCACTGAGTCTCCAGCTGCCGCCAAGGCATCTTTTTCTTGATTCTTACTCTGCTTTATCTCTGACTACTCTGAATAATCTTACTAATCTTGCATGTCGCTGTCATGATACTTCTCATGTAACTTTTACAGCGTCATAAGTTCTTATTCAACATGTTCCCATTGTTCCTTCCATTTAATGTCTTCATCAACAAAAGCCAAATGGTAGTTAAACGACCCGCCTAACCCGCTGTTTATGAATGAAAAACGGTTTACACACGACTCACAACTGCTGACGTTCGAACACTTCCGGAACAAGTGCTTCACTGACGAATTTTGTTCGAACCCCAACGCTGTAAATGCTTCACCCACGTACTACAAATACAAATAATCGCCAACAGAACCTAAACACCTAACCTAACCTATGCCTATATATGCACAATATACCAATATATGATAATATAACTAAATATTTGAGAAAATTCCTGTTTTGAATGAACAGAATGTTAAAATTGATGAATGTGTCTTTGGGGTCGACCGCTGGATGTAATGGACTTGAGTTAAGGACGGGCTGATCTAAACACCTAACCTATGTGTTAATATGCTCAATATGCTAATATAAATTAATATTAATTTATATTTAAGAAAAACGTCACTTTGAATATGCAGTACGTGATGACTGACTCATTCAATGTTGGGGTCGGCCACCCAGGACGAGAACTCTCATCAGGAAGAGTTTGAGGATTGACTGGGCACCAGTTCTTCGCCTCTGTTCACCCAGCAGTAGTTGGGTACTTGGTTATTAATCGAATGGCGGGTCGTGTTCCAGGGAAAACTAGTAGGGCAAGGCTCCTCCTGAGCTAGGGGGAAGGGGACAGCTCTCAGCCTGCTAACAGGGGTCAAAGGTCATCTATTCTTGGCACCCACCTTTAAAAAAGTAAAACAAAAAAAAAACTGAGATTAAACATGAAAAACAGTTCAGTTAATGGTATGCATTCCCATGTATCCTCGTCTTAACGAGGATCTGGTTATCTGGAGGTTATCTGGAGATGATTTCGGGGCTTTTAGTGTCCTCGCGGCCCGGTCTTCGACCAGGCCTCCACCCCCAGGAAGCAGCCCGTGACAGCTGACTAACACCCAGGTACCTATTTGCTGCTAGGTAACAGGGGCATAAGGTGAAGGAAACTCTGCCCATTGTTTCTCTCCGGCGCCTGGGATCGAACCCAGGACCACAGGATCACAAGTCCAGCGTGCTGTCCGCTCGGCCGACCGGCTCCCCAAAATACATGGAAACAGGAGACACAAAGATGTCAAAAACAAATTCTCGAGTGTAAGAGCCGTAAATATATGGATTAGTTGAATCATTTGTCCGAGCTGACACAATACATAGTTTTAAATAAACAAAGCATATGATAATACGAACGAGTCAAGTCATTTGATTAGACTGCAGATGTTGGACCCTGTGTGCGCGCGCACGTGCGCACACAAAAAAAATACACACAGGCAGTTAAACTAGGCGGAGGAAATAGGAGGCCAGACACAGGATACCGAATGGGAGATGAAGTACTTCATGAAACGGACAGAGAGAAAGATCAAGGAGTTAATATCACGCCAAACCTGTCTCTTGAAGCCAAAATCAAAAGAATAACATCAGTGGCGTATGCGAGGCTAGCTAACATCAGAATTGCCTTCAGCAACCTGTGTAAGGAATCTTTCAGAACCTTGTATACCACATATGTAAGACCAATCCTGGAGTATGTGGCCCCAGCATGGAGCCCGTACCTTATCAAGCACAAGGCGAAGCTTGAAAAATTTCAGAGGTAAGCCATTAGGATAGTCCCAGAACTAAAATGCATAAGTTACGAGAAAAGGCTGCGTGAACTGCACCTCACTTCGCTTGAAGACAGAAGAGCTCGGGGAGACATGATCACTACCTACAAAACTCTCAGAGGAATTGACAGGGGTAGAATACAAAAAAATAAAAGATAAAGATAAACTGTTTAACACGGGTGGTACGCGAACAAGGGGACACAGGTGGAGACTGAGTACCCACATGAGCCACAGGGACGTTAGAAAGAACTTTTTCAGTGTCAGAGTACAGGTGGAATGCATTTGGCAGTCATGTGGATGAGGCTGACTCCATACACAGTTTCAAATGTAGATATGATAGAGCCCAGTAGGCTCAGGAATCTGTACACCAGTTGATTGACGGTTGAGAGGCGGGACCAAAGAGCAGAAGCTCAACCCCCGCAAGCACAAGTCGGGGAGTGCACACACACACGCGAGGCCCCTGTCGCGGCTGAGTGGACAACGCTCGGGGGTCCTAGTCCGAATGGGCTGGATTCGATTCCCGGTTAAGGCGGAAACAAATAGGCAGTTTCTTTCACTCTGATGGCCATGTTTATCTAGCACTAAATAGGTACCTGGGAGTTAGACAGCTGTTACCGTATGCTTCCTCTGTGTGTGTGTGTGTGTGTGTGTGTGTGTGTGTGTGTGTGTGTGTGTGTGTGTGTGTGTGTGTGTGTGTGTGTGTGTGTGTGTGTGTGTTACAGATAAATATATGTAGTAGGCATAATAGAGGAAAAAATAGATTGGTTAGAAAGGCGGGGTCCAAGAGCTAAATAGCTCGATACTGCAGACACAAATCGTAAATACACACTAAGTGTCCAGACCAGCGGTGTCACTCCACCAAGAGTATTTCAAGCAGACGGGAGAACGTGACTCCTCATCTGTCACAAGCAATTTGGCGCGCACTTCCGTTTGTCGCGTGAGGTCGTTGTGGCTCAAGGAGGGGGGGGTGGAGGTGTGGTGAGGGAGGGGAGGGGTAAAGATGGAGGGAGAGAGGTGCATAAGAACGAGTAATCGGTTAAGAAGAGTTACTGGGGCCTAGAAATATGAGTCAGGTGAAAGGTGGCGCAGATGAGGGCTTTATGGCGAAGCTGAATAGCACGTACACAAGTGTCTGGGGCAAGGGAACAAGGAGGAGGAGGAGGAGAAGGAGAAGGAAGAGGAGGAGGAGAAGGAAGAGGAGGAGGAGGAAGATGAGCAGGAGGCAAGGCTTAATATTCGCCATCAAATGACATATTGAAAGGACAAGCAGGATTTGAGTGATGTGATGCACATGGTCGAAGCAGAGAGGGAGGCTGGCCACGTTTACAGCCCTACTTGACGATGTGGTAGAGCACTGTCCTGTTTAGTAGGTTGTATGACAGGTGTATGGCGCCAGGCGCACCCCCTCTCACCTGCCCCTCCCTGCACCACGCGCCCGCCACCCTTTCCTCCCTCCCCTCTTTCCCTTCCCTCCACCCCTTCCTTACCTGACAACCCCCTCCACTTCACCCACCCACCCCTTCTTCCCTCCCTCCCCCTGGCCGCCTTCCCCTCACTACCTCCCGCCCCTTCCCCCTTGCCCTTCACCTCGTCTCCTCCGTGACCGGCTCCACCGAGGGCTCAGTCTCCCTGGCGGCCAGACACGCCTCACATATATAAGATGAAGGGAGCTGGCGGTGGGACATGGAGCATCTAGCGACCACCGACTCTCCTTCTCCTTCAGGTAGGTCCTTAGCCTTCAGGTGTGTTATTTAACCTCAAGTAGATCCTCCTCTTCCAGGTAGGTCTTCCACCTCAGGGTACGTTTCCCTACTACTATTCTTTAGGCCAGTGTTCTTTTCTTTCATTTAGGTTCTCGGCTTCAGGGAAGTCGTCTTCCTTCAGATAAGTATTCTTCATAGTGACTCTCTTGAGATATATTAACCTCTCTCAGGTAGGTCCTCCTTCAGGTAGGTCCTTCCTCGGGTAGATCTCCATTTATGTTCTTGTATTAGACAGAGTTTCCTTTAGATCAGTGCTACCAACACGGTCTTGTTGTGTATGTGTTGGACTGTGTGAACAATTCCGCGCGTTGTCGGCATCAGGATCGGTCAGTGAAGGAACAGACCAGTGAACTGTGGAATGACTCTTTGTTTTATAAATATAAATCAGGATTTGTCGTGGCGAAGACGATTTGTAAATCACCGAAGGTCGCGTCTTCATGAAACAATAACTTTGTTCATGAAGACTTCTTATGCTCAAAGAACTTTTTCACATTTCGTATTCAGTTTGAAAGTGGTCATTAACTTGTTCAGATCCAACAACTGATTTTTGCAGGCTGGCGTCTGTATGAAGCCTGTGCAGCTTCGATTCTCACAATTTCGGGGTTACATTATAATGTGACTCGAAGCTTTGCAAGGTTGACGTTGACACTGTGTACTGTTGTGTCAGAGGTACTAGGTGCTATGTCATCATCTCACTATTCCAGTTATCGAGTTGGTGATTGAAAGAACTCTTGAGTTCGAAGTGACCTTAGAGACGAGGGGGCGATCCCGTGAGCGTCCGCCACCACACCTCGCAGCCAGCCTCGACTCACGCTACTCTCAGGCTAGTATTCAACTCTACTTCACTCCCTCCTGTGTTTATAGTAAATTTGTATATTTATATTTTTATCGATTTGGCATTTTTTAATGCAGTAAATATCGTGTTAACATTCCAGCCATTGATTTTACTAATTAGTTATTCTCTCTCTCTCACAGAACCCTCTTGCAAGGAAGGTTCGTCCAGTTGCAACTATCAAGCCTCTTCCAGAAAGGAACCAGAACGAGGAGGAATCAGAGCCTGACATCCCGGATGATATAAAGAAAACTGATCTCATTGAGAGCTACCAAGAGCTTGAGTTAGAGAAATCTTGCATAACGTGCGACGGCGATACTTCAAGTAACTTGACCACATCCGTGCCCCAGGCCGCTGTAGAAGACAACTGCAGCAACACTTGCAAGGACTCGTGTGTAGGGAAAGAGAGTGACTCAACACTTCTCGAAGAAACTCAACTCAGCGACCAAGAACTTCAACAACAAGAACCACAAACAAACGCCGAAGAGGAGAGGTTTCCTACACAAAGCAACTTTACCAAAGAAGAACTAAGCCATCTCAAGGATTCCAACGCTGCCCAAGCCAGCAAGGAATCCACCAAGGACGAACCGAAGCAGGCACAAGATCCCTGTGGCTGCCACCGTGACTGGGTGAGAGCCTTGAGCGCTGCCGGCAAGACATTCAAATTCCACGCAAGTTACCGTTGGAACCAGAAGATGGAGGGAGAATACCAGGAGGGCTGCCAGAACGGGGAAGGGTGCGAGGAGCGCCACGGCGGCGAGGACTTCGAGCGGGAACATGAAAAACACCACCACAAGGATTCACCCAGCACTGAATGCCTTGACGGTGAGCTGAAGAGTGGTTGAGAGCGACTGGGGGAAATTTTTGTAAAACAATCTTCTCTGTCATGCCCTTTCCATTAGATCAACATGATCATAGTAATTCATTAATAGATATGCCATACACAATACTCACATGAACGTGTCTGATAAGGTCAGGGACGCGAGTTCGATCCCATTTTACGGCTTTAGTATTTTTTCATATCATGGCTGTAGAGGGACAAGTGACAATAACTGGAACAGGGTTAGTAATTTCTTCTGATAATTACCTATTCCACAGAATTCTTGGACAAGCTTCACTTGTCTCACCTGGCCGACTACCTGCGGGTGTTGGGTTGTACCTGCGTGAGGGACTTGCGACTCCTGGAGAAGCCGGAACTGGACGCCATTCAGCTCATCTCACGTCGACGCCTCCTACAGGAGCTGGACACGGTCAATCTCCACCATGAAGGTAAGGAGGGAGGCAGCAGCGGGCTGGGACACGAGTTTGATATAATAGTATAAATATAAGATAATGTCATCTGTAGCCGACTGTATCTTTATATGTATAGTATCTGTATATGGAGTTGGCTCAAAAGTACATTTGTCGGTATTCTCTATAACTTTATTTCCTGAATTTATTAAAAAAAATCAATAAAGTTTTCGTCATATTTACTTTACGAGTATATTTTGTGTATATCAATTACGTTTCAAAATTGTTCATCATTGCTGCTGAAGTCAGCCAAAAACTTGAAAACAACACTTAGATCTGTCCACCTTGTAAGTGTCAGCCGCTTGTCCTTGTTTCCTTAACCAATTGTTGTCCTTGTAGAAAGACGGTTGTTTTGTTTGGACGGGTTTGCTTGTTTTATGACTTCATAAAACGTAGCAAATACGATTCTTAATCTTACGAGAGATAGAAGATTCGATCCTGTATTATAAAATATAGAAAGTAAATTGTCTGAATATCTCTTCTGTCTCAAGAGGTCTAAAGATTATAATTATCAATCCCACAAGAGCAGAATTTTGGCCTCTTGACTAGCAACGGATCTGATCATTTATTGTCCGTATGGTTGAGGATCCGAACCTAATTACAACCGTCGGCAACCGTCCGGCTTTTCAGTAACCAATAATTTACGGAAGCCCTCCATATCCCTCTCCCCCACCAACCCTCTGCTCCCCTCTCCCCACTTACCCTTTGCTCCCCCCTCTTCCCACCACCCTTTCTCCCCACTCTTCCCACCACATTCTTCACCCTCCACTCGTCACTATTCCCCACCCCCTCTTCGCCCACCCCACATGTACCCGGCGCCCACTACCCCACAGACCACACCTACAGCGACTCCTGCCTCTCCCGTACCATACGGGTTTCACCCCTACAAGCCTTCCCTCCCCAGACCCCTCTCCCTCCCCTCACCAACCCCCAACAACGTCGTCACCACCTCCTCCTGCCTCTAATCTCACTGTGCCTCCGCTGCCGCCCTCGTCAGCGCCACCGGCCGACTGCTCGCTGGAGGGCTGGCTGGCCTGGTATGGACTCACCCACGTCTCCGGGTTCCTGAAAGCCATCGGGGTTCACAGCGTGACAGATATCTCTTACTTGAGGGAGGACGACCTGCAGCTTCTCAAGCCAGTCACCCGCAGGAGGATAATCGCCTGCCACAGGAAGTGAGTGGATGGATATATATATATATATATATATATATATATATATATATATATATATATATATATATATATATATATATATATATATATATATATATATATATAAAATATATGTATATAAGAACTCTCACTGGAAATATTTTTGTTTTTCAATGTTATATTCTGTATTCTGTGGTGAGTCTTGGGTCTTGCTAATGTGAATTTATCAGCGGATAATTGTCAAGTTACAATGTATGTTTTTAAGATTAGGAAGTGATGTCAGTGATAATGACTGATAACATTGTGTGTGTGTTGCAGGTTGACCTAATGACTGACGGAGAAGCCCTTGATGATAGCAGCGTGATGGAGACGTTCCCCTTGAAGCACACACACACACACACACACACACACACACACACACACACACACACACACACACACACACACACACACACACACACACACACACACACCGCTTCCATAACCTCTGAAACACCCTTAAAGGAGTCACAATACCGTAGGCATCAACACATACCAAAATCCACAGTACCAAGCTTGTAGTAACTCGGAACGATGGCCCACACGCGCGATATTTCTTGTGCTCATCCCTCACAGCCTCTTCGAAACTTGTCCAGCACCCCAGCAGGTCCTCGGCTACCTTCTCACGCTAGCAGGAACGAAGAAGAACCACAGCCGGTGGCCACCCTCGACTCCATTACCCGCAGATGCGAGTTCGCATGTGAGTTCTGGCTGATCTTCCAATAGCCTCGCGTGGTGATAGCCTCGAGTGGCGCTGTACGCTCCTAAACTGTAGTTTCAGATCCAGTAGAAGTTGTCTGCAATGTTTCTCTGTACTGAGAACATATGTCCATCTCCAACTGGAGACACACGAGTGGATTATTTCTTGTACAAAATACTTTGCCTGTAGGCCCCACGGGAGCCAGCGTGGGTGTTGTGGACGCTCCCTCGAGCGCTCCTGTGGATGTGGAATCCATAAATGTATAAAGTATAAAGTGTGATTTTATTCCAAAGTTCATTTATAAACAACATCTGTACCTTAATAATGAATAAATAATTAACTTCAAATACAAAATAATGAAATACAAATCTTGACGAATGTGTGGGCTGCAGACGTGAGGTCTGACGCATCTAGATGTGTCTGTGGAGTAATTGTGTTAACTTAAGAGTTCTGCTGCCACTGTTCCGGACAAGGAATCATGTCAGCAATGTGGTGTTGGGACTGTGCCTAGCTTGTGTGCCCAGCTCTAACGTACTAGTTAACCTTCCAGCTGCCATTCACAAGCTCGAGATTATTTCCAAGTTATGCGTTTCTCAGTTCATATGTGTTGTAATATTCCTTCTCCCTTAAACCTTGAGCTGGTTCCGATGACCAGTTATCTGGAGGTCCCGTATTTAACAAGGTGGTTGTCTGGTGAACCAGGCTGTAAGACTCCACTACTCACCGCCCGACTTATATAAATCACCGCCGGGTTGGTCGGGTATCCTATGGAGGTGTTTATCAAAGTCTTCTTGGAACATCGTGAAAGGCCGGCCAGTTATGCCCCTTTATGGTAAGAGGGAGAGTGTTGACAACTCTTAGGCCCATAATGTTGGTAGAATGGTCTCTTGGCAACCACTTCGCATGTCTGCTTTTGTACTGAAGACGCTACACTCTCGGGACTCAACACAAATGTTAAAACTAAAAAAAATGTCATCCTCGTGAGTCGTAATAATAATGTCTAATCTAACTACAGTTGGACTACAGCACACATTAATGTGCAAAGTGCGGGCTTTTAATAGAGCATACTCAAAATCTATCGAGTATAACCAAATATGAGCTAGTTTTCCAAATTTGGTATTGAATAAATTCGTATTTTTATATCAGAAAATATGACATAGTTGTCCCTGCATATAATAGATCCTAAACATATAGAAACTTTTTGATTTTAATGAAAATGATTTTCCCAATGATCAATGTTTGGGGGCAATAAAAAACTTTACTTCCTTAGAAATAAAAATTATGTCTAGGGGGGTGGTTGGTGGGGGGGGGGAGGAGAGGGAGGGGCGGGCCAAGAGAGGGGGTGGGGTGGGGGGGAGGAGAGGGAGGGGCGGGCCAAGAGAGGGGGTGGGGTGGGGGGGGGAGGAGAGGGAGGGGCGGGCCAAGAGAGGGGTGTGGGGTGGGGGGGGGGAAGGAGAGGGGGGGCGGGCAAGAGGGGGGTGGGGTGGGGGGGGGGAGGAGAGGAGGGGCGGGCCAAGAGAGGGGGTGGGGTGGGTGGGGGGGGGGAGGAGAGGGAGGGGCGGGGGGGGTGCTGCAATTCTCCATAATGGAAACCTTCCAGAGGGATTAGACAAAGAAAAATAATGCCGCATTCACTCTATTTTCTTTACACAAATTTAAATAAACTGTCTTCATTCTTTGCTTTCTTAAACAAAGCAGATTTCAGCCTCGAAACTCAGGTTATCATCCAGGCCATTATTATTATTATTATTATTATTTGAGATATATACAAGAGTTGTTACATTCTTGTACAGCCACTAGTACGGGCAGGTTTCGGGCAGGTCCCTGGAATACGATCCCCGCCGCGAAGAATCGTTTTTACAACCAAGTACACATTTTACTGTTGAGTTAAACAGAGGCTACAGTTAAGGATTGCGCCCAGTAAATCCTCCCCGGCCAGGATACGAACCCATGACATAGCGCTCGCGGAACACCAGGCGAGTGTCTTACCACTACACCACGGAGACTGGAGGTGGTATTATTATTATTATCATTATTATTGGGAAAATCCTCATCCACCTCATAGCCATAGTGGATTTTCTCATATATATCACGTTAGTATGATTTCTGTGTGACTATTATTAGTATTATTATTATAATTATTATTATTATTACAAACACGAAAACCTGTATAGAAAACGGACCCTTCTGTCATCAAAGAAAACACAAGCCAGCCTCGCAGGGTGAACTGAATAAAGTTTTAAATTATTTCGTAAACTAATTCCTGTCACATGGGTGCTGCTATCAAGTGTGTCGGCGTGGTTCTAAGTGTAACTGACTTTACGTTTTGCAATTTAAAAAAATCTCAGAACTGTAATGGTTTTGTTACTGGTAGTTATCTCAATTTTCCTTCCTGTATACCAGTCCACCACCGTCATACAACCACACCCGGTGTGTCTCTCCCACAACCACACCCAGTGTGTCTCTCCCACAACCACACCCAGTGTGTCACTCCTACAACCACACCCGGTGTGTCTCTCCCACAACCACGCCCAGTGTGTCACTCCCACAACCACACCCGGTGTGTCACTCTCACAACCACACCCAGTGTGTCACTCCCACAACCACACCCAGTGTGTCTCTCCCACAACCACGCCCAGTGTGTCACTCCCACAACCACACCCGGTGTGTCACTCCCACAACCACACCCGGTGTGTCACTCTCACAACCACACCCAGTGTGTCACCCCCACAACCACACCCAGTGTGTCACTCACAACCACACCCAGTGTGTCACCCCCACAACCACACCCGGTGTGTCACTCCCACAACCACACCCAGTGTGTCACTCTCACAACCACACCCAGTGTGTCACTCCCACAACCACACCCAGTGTGTCACTCACACAACCACACCCAGTGTGTCACTCACACAACCACACCCAGTGTGTCACTCCCACAACCACACCCAGTGTGTCACTCCCACAACCACACCCAGTGTGTCACTCACACAACCACACCCGGTGTGTTACTCCAACAACCACACCCGGTGTGTCACTCCCACAACCACACCCAGTGTGTCACTCCCACAACCACACCCAGTGTGTCACTCCCACAACCACACCCAGTGTGTTACTCCAACAACCACACCCGGTGTGTCACTCCCACAACCACACCCAGTGTGTCACTCCCACAACCACACCCAGTGTGTCACTCACACAACCACACCCGGTGTGTCACTCCCACAACCACACCCGGTGTGTCACTCCCACAACCACACCGGTGTGTCACTCCCACAACCACACCCGGTGTGTCACTCCCACAACCACACCCAGTGTGTCACTCACACAACCACACCCAGTGTGTCACTCTCACAACTACACCCAGTGTGTCACTCACACAACCACACCCAGTGTGTCACTCACACAACCACACCCGGTGTGTCACTCCCACAACCACACCCGGTGTGTCACTCCCACAACCACACCCGGTGTGTCACTCCCACAACCACACCCAGTGTGTCACTCCCACAACCACACCCAGTGTGTCACCCCCACAACCACACCCAGTGTGTCACCCCCACAACCACACCCGTGTGTCACTCCCACAACCACACCCGGTGTGTCACTCCCACAACCACACCCGGTGTGTCACTCCCACAACCACACCCGGTGTGTCACCCCCACAACCACACCCGGTGTGTCACTCCCACAACCACACCCGGTGTGTCACCCCCACAACCACACCCGGTGTGTCACTCCCACAACCACACCCGGTGTGTCACTCCCACAACCACACCGGTGTGTCACCCCCACAACCACACCCGGTGTGTCACCCCCACAACCACACCCGGTGTGTCACCCCCACAACCACACCCAGTGTGTCACTCTCACTACCACACCCAGTGTGTCACTCTCACAACCACACCTAGTGTGTCACCCCCACAACCACACCCAGTGTGTCACTCCCACAACCACACCCGGTGTGTCACTCCCACAACCACACCCGGTGTGTCACCCCACAACTTTAAGAACAAGAGGACACAGACTCAAGTTAAGGAAACAAGGATGCCGAAAAAATATTAGAGTTTTCTTTTGTAAAGAGAGTGGTAGACGGTTGGAACACGTTAAGTGAGAAGGTGGTGATGGAGGCCAAAACTCTCAGTAGTTTCAAAGCATTATACGACAAAGAGTACTGGGAAGACGGGACACCACGAGCGTAGCTCTCATGCTGTAACTACACACACACAGTCATCCAATAATCTAAACAAAGAAATAAAACTCTCCCTCAATAAATCGCCCGCATAACCGACCCCCCCCCCCCACTACACACACACGCCGGACACCCATCATCTCTCTCTAGAGTAGCTGCACTCCGTCTCTTTACCAATAAAAAAGTAATCAATAACTCCATTCACGAATATCCAGAAATTTCACCTTTTTTATTTTTTTTTTTACCCGGGAACCGAATCAAGAGGTTGGGGTGATGCCCGAGCCGACCCGGTTCGATGCCCGGGGATTCTTTTACCCGGTTTCGGTCTATTGTCCCTTTCATTTCACCTCAATTATCAGTTTTCCCATTATTACTATTATCAATTCTGCTTTTGATTTCCTGTTTTATTTGATCTTGGTCTAAAATTGCCCCGGGGGGGGGGGGGAGATCTTTTTTTTTCTCTTTCAGTTCTATTTTTTTTCTGTAATTTTCTTTTGGTCACAATGAGAGTTGTTATTTTGGTCCCCAGTGAAGCCATCTGTGTGGTGGTCCCTAGTGGCTTGGTGCTGGGGTCCTGGTGAGGCTTGGTGCTGGGGTCCCTAGTGAAGCCATCTGTGTGGTGGTCCCTAGTGCTTGGTGCTGGGGTCCCTGGTGAGGCTTGGTGCTGGGGTCCCTAGTGAAGCCATCTGTGTGGTGGTGAGTGTAGTGTGGTGAGGCTTGGTGCTGGGGTCCCCAGTGAAGCCATCTGTGTGGTGGTGAGGTTAGTGTGGTGAGGCTTGGTGCTGGGGTCCCCAGTGAAGCCATCTGTGTGGTGGTGAGTGTAGTGTGGTGAGGCTTGGTGCTGGGGTCCCTAGTGGCTTGGTGCTGGGGTCCCTAGTGAAGCCATCTGTGTGGTGGTGAGTGTAGTGTGGTGAGGCTTGGTGCTGGGGTCCCCAGTGAAGCCATCTGTGTGGTGGTGAGGTTAGTGTGGTGAGGCTTGGTGCTGGGGTCCCCAGTGAAGCCATCTGTGTGGTGGTGAGTGTAGTGTGGTGAGGCTTGGTGCTGGGGTCCCTAGTGGCTTGGTGCTGGGGTCCCTAGTGAAGCCATCTGTGTGGTGGTGAGTGTAGTGTGGTGAGGCTTGGTGCTGGGGTCCCCAGTGAAGCCATCTGTGTGGTGGTGAGGTTAGTGTGGTGAGGCTTGGTGCTGGGGTCCCCAGTGAAGCCATCTGTGTGGTGGTGAGTGTAGTGTGGTGAGGCTTGGTGCTGGGGTCCCCAGTGAAGCCATCTGTGTGGTGGTGAGTGTAGTGTGGTGAGGCTTGGTGCTGGGGTCCCCAGTGAAGCCATCTGTGTGGTGGTGAGGTTAGTGTGGTGAGGCTTGGTGCTGGGGTCCCCAGTGAAGCCATCTGTGTGGTGGTGAGTGTAGTGTGGTGAGGCTTGGTGCTGGGGTCCCCAGTGAAGCCATCTGTGTGGTGGTGAGTGTAGTGTGGTGAGGCTTGGTGCTGGGGTCCCCAGTGAAGCCATCTGTGTGGTGGTGAGTGTAGTGTGGTGAGGCTTGGTGCTGGGGTCCCCAGTGAAGCCATCTGTGTGGTGGTGAGTGTAGTGTGGTGAGGCTTGGTGCTGGGGTCCCCAGTGAAGCCATCTGTGTGGTGGTGAGGTTAGTGTGGTGAGGCTTGGTGCTGGGGTCCCCAGTGAAGCCATCTGTGTGGTGGTGAGTGTAGTGTGGTGAGGCTTGGTGCTGGGGTCCCCAGTGAAGCCATCTGTGTGGTGGTGAGTGTAGTGTGGTGAGGCTTGGTGCTGGGGTCCCCAGTGAAGCCATCTGTGTGGTGGTGAGTGTAGTGTGGTGAGGCTTGGTGCTGGGGTCCCCAGTGAAGCCATCTGTGTGGTGGTGAGGTTAGTGTGGTGAGGCTTGGTGCTGGGGTCCCCAGTGAAGCCATCTGTGTGGTGGTGAGGTTAGTGTGGTGAGGCTTGGTGCTGGGGTCCCCAGTGAAGCCATCTGTGTGGTGGTGAGTGTAGTGTGGTGAGGCTTGGTGCTGGGGTCCCCAGTGAAGCCATCTGTGTGGTGGTGAGGTTAGTGTGGTGAGGCTTGGTGCTGGGGTCCTGGTGAGGCTTGGTGCTGGGGTCCCTAGTGGCTTGGTGCTGGGGTCCCTAGTGGCTTGGTGCTGGGGTCCTGGTGAGGCTTGGTGCTGGGGTCCCTAGTGAGGCTTGGTGCTGGGGTCCCTAGTGAGGCTTGGTGCTGGGGTCCCTAGTGGCTTGGTGCTGGGGGGTCCCTGGTGAGGCTTGGTGCTGGGGGGTCCCTGGTGAGGCTTGGTGCTGGGGGGTCCCTGGTGAGGCTTGGTGCTGGGGGGTCCCTGGTGAGGCTTGGTGCTGGGGTCCTGGTGAGGCTTGGTGCTGGGGTCCTGGTGAGGCTTGGTGCTGGGGGGTCCCTGGTGAGGCTTGGTGCTGGGGGGTCCCTGGTGAGGCTTAGTGCTGGGGGGTCCCTGGTGAGGCTTGGTGCTGGGGTCCTGGTGAGGCTTAGTGCTGGGGTCCTGGTGAGGCTTGGTGCTGGGGTCCTGGTGAGGCTTAGTGCTGGGGTCCTGGTGAGGCTTAGTGCTGGGGTCCTGGTGAGGCTTAGTGCTGGGGTCCTGGTGAGGCTTAGTGCTGGGGTCCTGGTGAGGCTTAGTGCTGGGGTCCTGGGGAGGCTTGGGGTCCTGGGGAGGCTTGGTGCTATGGTTCTGGGGAGGCTTGGTGCTATGGTTCTGGGGAGGCTTGGGGTCCTGGGGAGGCTTGGTGCTGGGGTCCTGGGGAGGCTAGGTGCTGGGGTCCTGGTGAGGCTTGGTGCTGGGGTCCTGGTGAGGCTTGGTGCTGGGGTCCTGGGGAGGCTTGGGGTCCTGGGGAGGCTTGGTGCTGGGGTCTTGGGGAGGCTTGGTGCTGGGGTCCTGGGGAGGCTTGGTGCTGGGGGGTCCTGGGGAGGCTTGGTGCTGGGGTCCTGGTGAGGCTTGGTGCTGGGGTCCTGGTGAGGCTTGGTGCTGGGGTCCTGGGGAGGCTTGGTGCTGGGGTCCTGGGGAGGCTTGGTGCTGGGGGGTCCTGGGGAGGCTTGGTGCTGGGGTCCTGGGGAGGCTTGGTGCTGGGGTCCTGGTGAGGCTTGGTGCTGGGGTCCTGGGGAGGCTTGGTGCTGGGGGGTCCTGGGGAGGCTTGGTGCTGGGGTCCTGGGGAGGCTTGGTGCTGGGGTCCTGGTGAGGCTTGGTGCTGGGGTCCTGGGGAGGCTTGGGGTCCTGGGGAGGCTTGGTGCTGGGGTCTTGGGGAGGCTTGGTGCTGGGGTCCTGGGGAGGCTTGGTGCTGGGGGGTCCTGGTGAGGCTTGGTGCTGGGGTCCTGGTGAGACTTGGTGCTGGGGTCCTGGGGAGGCTTGGTGCTGGGGGTCCTGGTGAGGCTTGGTGCTGGGGTCTTGGTGAGGCTTGGTGCTGGGGTCCTGATGAGGCTTGGTGCTGGGGTCCTGGTGAGGCTTGGTGCTGGGGTCCCTAGTGAGGCTTGGTGCTGGGGACTTGGTGAGGCTTGGTGCTGGGGTCCCTAGTGAGGCTTGGTGCTGGGGTCTTGGTGAGGCTTGGTGCTGGGGGCCCTGGTGAGGCTTGGTGCTGGGGTCTTGGTGAGGCTTGGTGCTGGGGTCCTGGTGAGGCTTGGTTCTGGGGTCCTGGTGAGGCTTGGTACTGGGGTCTTGGTGAGGCTTGGTTCTGGGGTCCTGGTGAGGCTTGGTACTGAAGTCTTGGTGAGGCTTGGTGCTGGGGTCCCTTGTGAGGCTTGGTGCTGGGGTTCTGGGGACGCTTGGTGCTGGGGTTTTGGTGAGGCTTGGTGCTGGGGTCCTGGGGAGGCTTGGTGCTGGGGTCCTGGGGACGCTTGGTGCTGGGGTTTTGGTGAGGCTTGGTGCTGGGGTCCCTTGTGAGGCTTGGTGCTGGGGTCCTGGTGAGGCTTGGTGCTGGGGTCCTGGGGACGCTTGGTGCTGGGGTCCTGGTGAGGCTTGGTGCTGGGGTTTTGGTGAGGCTTGGTGCTGGGGTCCCTTGTGAGGCTTGGTGCTGGGGTCCTGGTGAGGCTTGGTGCTGGGGTCCTGGGGACGCTTGGTGCTGGGGTCCTGGTGAGGCTTGGTGCTGGGGTCCTGGGGACGCTTGGTGCTGGGGTCCTGGGGACGCTTGGTGCTGGGGTCCTGGGGACGCTTGGTGCTGGGGTCCTGGTG
Source organism: Procambarus virginalis (assembly GCA_020271785.1). Lineage (NCBI taxonomy): Eukaryota > Metazoa > Arthropoda > Malacostraca > Decapoda > Cambaridae > Procambarus > Procambarus virginalis. The sequence continues at coordinate 11,122,228 of WNGS01042707.1, forward strand.
AGGCTTAGTGCTGGGGTCCTGGTGAGGCTTGGTGCTGGGGTCCCTAGTGACGCTTGGTACTGGGGTCCTGGAACTACCGTGTGGTTATTAACCTTAATATCAATTATTTTATGTTTATATTTTGTTCATTGAACATTTCAGAAATATTGCTTAAAGCTGTTCCTTCGTGCATATATTTAGGTGTCACTAAGTCAAGGTATAAATATTTGTTTAATTTTGAAAATAACATAACGGGAGATGAGGAGGAGGTTGGCATGTCTTAGAGAGGGCGGGAAGAAGCCCCCGGGGGCCCCCGAGACGAACAATGGAAGCGTCGTAAAGCAAGGATAACTACGCAGTAGATCCTATTATAAGTCTTCAGCGTCTATGAGGAGCTTTGGAGAATGTGTGTGTGGGGGTGGGGGCTTGCTGGAATGGCTCACTAGTCATCTGTATGTATTAATTCGTTTGTTTGGTTGTGTGTTCTAGGTGATCCGTCTTGAGAGTTGGTGATTGTGTAAGGTTAGCTGTCTTTTTTTTTGGGGGGGGGGTATTATAAGATGCTCAGCCTGTTTTTATTATGGGACCTCTTGGTTAACCTGCTCGCATCAAGGGGACCTCTTGGCCGATCTACCCACATCAAGAAGACCTCTTGGCCGACCTACCCGCATCAAGAAGACCTCTTGGCCGATCTACCCACATCAAGAAGACCTCTTGACCGACCTACCCGCATCAAGGAACCTCTTGACCGACCTACCCGCATCAAGGGACCTCTTGACCGACCTACCCGCATCAAGGAACCTCTTGACCGACCTACCCGCATCAAGGGACCTCTTGACCGACCTACCCGCATCAAGGAACCTCTTGGAAACATGAGACACTCAGCCACTTGAAGACGTTCACCAAGGACTAAAGCTTATCTACGTACCTGAACTCGGAGTGTTTTTTGGCGTTCAGTCCAAGATGTGAAGGAGTGAGGTGGGGAACATAATAGAGGTTTGTTCTAGTAGGAGGGACGAAGAGCCAGGGCTCCAGAGTGGATGGTGCGGCTGCTACTCTCTTCATCAATCTTTGCTTTGTTTCACCCGGTGATTGACAGCCAGAATCTGCGTAGTCGTGTGAAATGTGCTTTTGTCTTAGGCTCCAGTATCGTGGGCACCTGTGTCTCGCCCCACCTCTTCATATCCTCAAGAATATGAAGAATTCTTCAAGAACCGCGAAGTGTCGTCGAGGCGTCCTTATCCAAGTTCCGAGTTCTCATTCTCTTCTTCAAAGGCTCTTTTCCTCCTGTACTTCGGGTCATTAATGGACTTTCCTGATCAAATAGATGAGCTTTCGTAATCCATCTTGCTTCATGTTATGTATATAATTTGAATGGTTATGGTTAGGTTAACTTATTTTGTTAATTACATTATGAATTAATATGAAATATCGAAGGTGGAAGGGAAGGGGGGGGCGGCGGGCAGCGTCTCCTGCAGCGCGCCCATTCAAGCCTGGGAACAGCTCTGGACGCGGAGCTCCACGCTGAGAAACAATGGTCCCTGTTTCTGGCCACTCATTAATTACGCTTTCCTAACATATTATTCCTACTTGCTACCCCTGATTTGTCTCTTTTAAATCATTTGTCTCTTTGTTTGACGCCCGTAATCGCCCTTTGTTGATGCGGTGATTGACAGACTGGTTGCCGCGTGACGAGCTGGTTTCCACATGTCTACATTCTTCCTAATTTTTCCATCGTTGGGTTTTATTCTAGGTTCTGACTTTGTTATACGAACGAGAGTGTTTTGTTGCAGAGAGAGAACTCGTTATTACCTCGGCCTTACTGTGTTAAGGTCTGGGAAGACAGCTGTGCGGAAATATATATGTCTGTGAGCCACGAGGGCAGCGCCTAGCCCTCCAGCTGACAGCCATATTGTTCTCTGGGAGGCCGTGAACGCTGATTGGTCGGCGAGGAGCCAGTAACCACTTCATAATTTCTTTAACGAGAGGCATTTAGTGTGAGGTAGACTGAAAGAAATTCGGATTATAATTAAAATTCTATCGAAATGATCTTTTCTCGATTTCCGTAGGTTTTTGTACATGTTAGGGTTGAATAGCCGTCCGCGGCCCCATTTGTGGGGCTCCTTATCAGAGATATGTGGATAACATATACCTTATGTGTGTGTGTATTTAATATTTGTGTCTGCAGAATCGAGCTATTAGCTCTTGGATTCCGCCTTTCTAACCAATCTATTTTTCCTGTATTATGTCTGCCTCTTATGTTTCTCTGTAACACACACACACACGCACACACACACGCACACACACACACACACACATACACGCACACACACATACACACACACATACACACATCCCCAGGAAGCAGACGGTAGCAGCTGCCTAATTTCCAGGTACCTATTTATTACTAGGTGAACAGGGGCATCAGGGTGAAAGAATTTGCCCATTTCGTTCTGCCTCGACCGGGATTCGAGATCCGGGCCTAGGACAACGACTCCCCGAGCGCTGTCCACTCAGCCAAGATGAACCAATGCATGCCTGTATACATGGGCGTGTGCGTGTGTGTGTGAATGTGTGTGTGTGTATTTGTGTGTGCGTGCAGGAGGGCCGGCGACCCCCGTCAAGCAGGGAGCAGTCTGGACCCTCTCGCCGGCTCCCCGACATCACAGGAACGATCTCAAAAGGGTTACAAGCGAGCGCTCACGGGGGCGCAGGTAGCCAATGGGGCGTGAGGAGGCGGTCGTTTTTCTAAGGTCTGAGTGACATGGTTGATCGACTCTCTGTGTCCACTCCTTCACGCACCAGAGACTAGCTTGGGGGGGGAAATACGTTCAATTGTGTGGGGGGGAGAGGTGGGGGGAAGGGAATTTGGATATGTAGTTTTATACACACACTTATCGTATATTACTTGGCCCTGCAGGGGCCTCCGGTAGTCAACCAGATGGTGTCTGGCGGAAAAGGGCGCGAATGGCGGGTGCGTTCAGACACGAAGCCGAAGGAAATAGACGAACGCATTGGGTTTTAGGTCAGAGGTGTATTGGGGCTCCGGGGGGTAGATCAGCTGTCTCTGCTATTGTGTACAGATGGAACCGGTTATGAGGGGGTTGGGTCAGCGGCAGTCCAAGACATCAATTGTATACTTCTCATTGATGGATGCTGCCCTTTGAGTCGTGGACAACTCACTTCTCTTCAGACCAAATCCGTAATATTTGCATACTGTGAGTGTACATTTTTGTCTGTCTGAACCACCGGGTCAATTTCATCAATTGTGCGATGAACTGGTCACTGTATTTAAAAAAAGTATATATATATATATATATTATATATATATATATATATATATATATATA
>WNGS01042707.1:11129656-11187226 GCA_020271785.1 Procambarus virginalis
TGTGTGGGTGTACGCGGGTGCCCCATAAGGCTCCCCTGGATGCTTCACATCCTCTTCTTCGAGGGTCACTATAAACACAACCATAACTAAATCTAAAACACAACTGTCATTAGTCCAAGTTACAGCCCCGCTCCTGTGCCAGGTAAGTCCACAACGGGCTCACCATAGCCCGTGCTACTTGCAACTTTTTGTTCCAAGTAGCGAATCTTAAACAACAACATGTCATTTGTCATTTTAGAGCGTCCTGTCATTTTAACGACTCACATCTTCACAGATGGATCAGTTGATCAAGAAAGAGGCTCTGCCGGGGCAGCAGATTACATTAACAACCATGAAGCTTACTGGAGCATGAATAGTGGGTGCTCAACATTGCAAGCAGAATTATATGCCCTGAAGGAGGCATATAATAACAATTGAGAATAATTTACATGATGTCATCATTCATACAGACTCTAAATCTTCGCTCCAGCATTGTTATCCAGTCAGCACAGAGATAATATACAACTTCTCACAGAAATCCAACATATAGGAAAAGAAGCCCATAATCTAGCGCTGTAGTCACCCTAAATTGGATACCAAGTCACATTGGCATAGATGGTAATGAAAAGGCAGACTCACTAGCAAAAATGCCACTGCTCTACCTGTTCTACAGGTTCAAATACCACCACGTTTTTCACAGATTAATGAGTAAATCAAGAAGAAAATACTCCCAACTATCAAAGTCGCCCACAGAGCCAAAGTAGATGAAGGAAGATCCACTGCGATATGGTACAACAAGCCACTGGTTACTACTCTTTCAAGCCTGGCAAAAGATATCCAGAGAATTGCAGTAGCCATACACAGACTCAGACTTGATTACAAGTGCTGTTGGGACGTAATAAACCCAATAGTTAAAGAGTGTCATATCTGTGAACAGAGCAGAGGCGCCACTATTGCACTACTTACTGGAATGTGAAGCAATGAAGTCCTGCGCATCAAACCATCAAACTCAACATTAATCCAACGACAACAGCTGCATTAGATGCACATTCCACAGCGACTACAATGATTAGAAAAGCCGTTAAAGAATGGGACTCACTAGTGATTTTGTACTGCTCGTCCCAGTGGCTGTGTATAGAGTAGCTTTTTCATGTGTTCTCTTTTGTACTGATGTGATGAGTATTCATTAACCTCGCAAGCTGAGAAGACAACTGCCCCCAAGTACAGAAGTATTAACGCATTGATTTATTAACTAAATTTGGAGAAGTTGACGGGTGAGGCTATGACAGATTGGAGGTTAAGATTGATCTATTGCTTATGATGTGTGAGGTTCTTAAAGACTAAACTAACGAAAGGATGAGGCTGCAACTGAGAAGTAGACTAATGAGGCACTGACTGACAGGTAGATGGCTAAGGTTTAGACGAGATGTAACTAACAGAAGTTTAGTTCACTTACGCACTTAGAACCATCTCGTGGGCGGTAGTGGAAAAAAACATTTAGAATAGTTTCTCCTTTAATTTTAAGAGAACTTGTAATTTTCATTAAAGAAAATGGAATATTTTATTACGTTAACTCTAGTATTTTGATCTTGTTGTGTTTCTAAACGCTGCAATGTTGCAAACAATGCAATTTATCAGTTAATCAGAGTCCCTATGAAACGAAAGAGCATAAATTTTGCTGATAACATCTTTGACAAATTACATATGTACAATTATCTTATCTCTTTTTTTTGTAAATTAAAGAAATTTGTAATTTTTAAGCTAATAAATTGTTAAATGATAAAAAGATTATCATTATCCAAGTTCAAATGTTACATTTCGCATCAATAAATTTTGTAATTCTTTCATCAACAACACTCTTGTTTCAATATATAAACGGTAAGGTATCTTATATTGGAAAATGCACACCCTCAGTGTATGTAAACTTCACTGGCATGACAGGACGGATCATAATATTATTTATATTATATATATATATATATATATATATATATATATATATATATATATATATATATATATATATATATAAAAACAGATTAACCCATGAAACCGCCTACCCTCCGAAGACGTAAATGCCAAATCTCTGTTGGGTTTTAAAATCCAACTGGAAAAGATCATCAAGGCAAATGGGGACCTTTGACAAGCCGTCGGCTTCCTGTCCTCGTCGAGGCCACTAGTGTTAGTGGCCCTCAGGTAAATTCAGGTATGCTGTGCAGTACATGCTTTAGAGAAATAATATGCACAGATTTCTTTAAAGTTTTTGATAAGGTACCACATGAAAGACTGGCAAGGAAATTACAAGCAAATGGAATAAATGGCAAAATATTAAAGTGGATAAACCAATAGTAGAAACAAACAAAGCGAAGGGTCGTCCTAAATGGATATGAATCGGGCTGGAAAAAGGTGGCGAGTGGAGTGCCGCAAGGCTCCATCTTGGAACCAGAAAAACAAAAAATGGCCCACTAAACCCTAGGAATAGCCAAAAGAATCTTTGACTTCAAGGGAAAAGAAAATGTTTATTCACTGTACGAGTCTCTGGTGCGCCCCGATCCGTACTACTGCATCTAGGCAAGAATACCTCATCTTCAGAAGAACATATCTGCTTAGGAGAAAGTTGAAGACAGTGACAAATAATCCCAGAACAATACGAGGCTCCTACAAGGAACAGCTGCAGGCCAGAGGACTAACACCATCACAAACCAGACATGACAAAGCTCATCTCTTCGAGAACTTCAAAATACTGAATAAGTTGGAGGATATTAATCCAGACCACTTGTTTAACAGTTCAGATGTAACACATACAAGAGGCAACAGCTTCAAGCTCAACAAGCTACAATGTAGAACAGAAAACAGGCGATATTTTTTTACCCATAGGTTTATAAACCCAAGGAACCGCCTACCCGCCGAAGCTGTAAAGGCCAAGATTTTGAACTCCCGGTTGAAAATCCAGTTGGTAAAAAAAAAAACACCGGGAAAAATGGAGAGAACTTTGACAACCCGGCGGCTTCCTGTTCTCGTCGACGCCACTAGAGAGAGTGTGGTCATCAGGTAAATTCAGATAAAACACAAAGTAACCAGGTGTGTAGCAACGGGATCTTTGTACCAGGTGTGTAGCAACGGGATCTTTGTACCAGGTGTGTAGCAACGGGATCTTTGTACCAGGTGTGTAGCAACGGGATCTTTGTACCAGGTGTGTAGCAACGGGATCTTTGTACCAGGTGTGTAGCAACGGGATCTTTGTACCAGGTGTGTAGCAACGGGATCTTTGTACCAGGTGTGTAGCAACGGGATCTTTGTACCAGGTGTGTAGCAACGGGATCTTTGTACCAGGTGTGTAGCAACGGGATCTTTGTACCAGGTGTGTAGCAACGGGATCTTTGTACCAGGTGTGTAGCAACGGGATCTTTGTACCAGGTGTGTAGCAACGGGATCTTTGTACCAGGTGTGTAGCAACGGGATCTTTGTACCAGGTGTGTAGCAACGGGATCTTTGTACCAGGTGTGTAGCAACGGGATCTTTGTACCAGGTGTGTAGCAACGGGATCTTTGTACCAGGTGTGTAGCAACGGGATCTTTGTACCAGGTGTGTAGCAACGGGATCTTTGTACCAGGTGTGTAGCAACGGGATCTTTGTACCAGGTGTGTAGCAACGGGATCTTTGTACCAGGTGTGTAGCAACGGGATCTTTGTACCAGGTGTGTAAACTGAGATGATAAGATGACCCAGGACAAGTTATCATCAGCAGTAATCATGGTTAGGTCAATATGGAAACTGTGGCCCCGTTTCCTATCACCTGATGGCTCTGTTCACCGTGCAGTAACAGGGGTACCCGGGAGTTAGGAGGGGGGGGGGGAACTGTTGTGGGGTGGTATCCTATGAGAAGGTCAGTAGTTATCCTTGCGGTGTTGTTGTTGTTGTAGATTTAGCTACTCAGAACGAAATGTCCATGTAGCACGGGCTATGGCGAGCCCGTAGTGGACTTACCTGGCACAGGAGCGGGGCAAGTAGCACGGACTATGGTGAGCCCGTAACCTAGCGGGGTTCTCGATAAGACTATATGCAGGCTTCCTGTCGCCCCCCCCCCGGTGTCGGGGAGTGGGGGGGGGTGTAAGGCGTTATTAACAGACAGGCGAGCACCGCATGAGCACCGCTCCTTTGCCAGGTAAGTCCACTACGGGCTCACCATAGCCCGTGCTACTTGCCCCGCTCCTTTGCCAGGTAAGTCCACTACGGGCTCACCATAGCCCGTGCTACTTGCCCCGCTCCTGTGCCAGGTAAGTCCACTACGGGCTCACCATAGCCCGTGCTACTTGCCCCGCTCCTGTGCCAGGTAAGTCCACTACGGGCTCACCATAGCCCGTGCTACTTGCCCCGCTCCTGTGCCAGGTAAGTCCACTACGGGCTCACCATAGCCCGTGCTACTTGCCCCGCTCCTGTGCCAGGTAAGTCCACTACGGGCTCACCATAGCCCGTGCTACTTGCCCCGCTCCTGTGCCAGGTAAGTCCACTACGGGCTCACTATAGCCCGTGCTACTTGCCCCGCTCCTGTGCCAGGAAAGTCCACTACGGGCTCACCATAGTCCGTGCTACTTGCCCCGCTCCTGTGCCAGGTAAGTCCACTACGGGCTCACCATAGCCCGTGCTACTTGCCCCGCTCCTGTGCCAGATAGGTTACGGGCTCACCATAGCCCGTGCTACTTGGAACTTGTTCCGAGTAGCTGAATCTATAACAACAACAACAGCGAGCATTGGCAGTTATCACCCCGCCAAATATCCAGGTACTAACTTTGCCTATGTTTTGAGTCTTGACAAATACGATAATTGACTGTAGTAGCGGTGTCAACACGTGTCGCTGAGGCCTCCGGGTTCTCTTACAATGCATTTGGTCGCTCGTCTAAAAAGATAAACTGATATCTTCTTCTTCTTGAGAATAGGTGCAGTTTGCATGAAGGGTTAACCCTCCCGATGACTGCACCAGGACAGACGTAAGGAGATGCGTTGACGGTTAGGATGAGAGGAAAGTCAAAGCGGTAGATGTGATGGGCCGTAGAGAGAGGAGAGGCGGCGAAAACAGAGTCGAACGTTAGAGGGAGACACCCCGCACCGGGGGCGGGGCGTCGCGGTCACGGTGGCAGCTGACCCACGCACGGCTTAGCAGTGTGTGCAAGACGGGAACTAATACTTCTCCGGAAACTTGTATATTGGAAAGCGCAAGCAGTACGCTTCCCAAATCACCCGCTCGTCAGCGGGCAGCCGGCACCAGGCAGCGCCCTCGGCTGAGACATCCTATCCGGCACCCGATACACAAACTCCTTCACCCGCGACACCCAGATAGTGGACGAGCACCACGGGATCGGAAGCACCCGGGCATCTCGATAAGGGCCCAACTCCGGACCCTCACAGGGCACGACTCCAGCAGACGGAACCAGGCAATCCCCGGACCGGAGCAAGGAAGGAGGGGATACAGCAGGGGATGCAGGCGCGGCACCGACCCCACCACCGGGCACAGGACCCGAGGCCCCCCGGCGCACATCTTTCCGCAACATCACGACGAGGTCCCGATCATCAGGGACAACCCCCCACTGCGGAGATCCAACAGCAGGAGACGCAGGAGGAGAGGCACAGGTAGCAACTTCGGAGTCTCTCACAGCACCAACATCCTCGGAGGGGGGCGCCAGATCATCATACTCCCCCACCTCCTCCCAAGGCACACCACGAGGGGGAGACACACTCCGAGCCCGCCGTGAACGCTTCGAGACAGGTCGCACCACACCACGCCCAGCAGGCCCCGCCGCAGGCACGGCCACCATCTTCACATCCACACAGGTCACACCAGCACTGTCCGAAGAGTCCACAGAGGCCACATCACCCACACTGTCCACATCATCCAGGGAACAGCCTCAGAACACTGACGCGCACGCTTCGGCAAAGGGATGGAAAGAGCAGAACTACAGTTGTCAGCACACACAGGCACGGCAGGCACCTCTCCCTGCCGAAGCAACCCCCTCTAAAACAGCAGAACCCGTATTCCCGGGAGCCGGTATCACATCCACAGGCGGGACATGGACCTCCACCGGGACATCCTGCACAACACGCAGCTCAGGCGACGGCCCAACCACCCACACACACCGGCTCAACATCCCAGGGGCCACAGCAGGCACCAGACGGGTCGTGCAGGCCGTAGAATTCACCTCAACAGGCGGAGCAGCAGACAGGCAACCAGGCGCCGCAGGCACAGTACCCACTCCATCCTCAGAACCGTCCGAAAGTAACAAGGGTGGGAAATCCTCCGCACGAAAACATGCACCCGCCCAGCTGCTCCCACGTCGCACGCTGCAGCCAGATGACCCTCGTGACCACACCGATAACAGGTGCGCGGTTGACCCGATACTGGCGATACTGGCGTGTATCCCAACCACGGATATCGACGACGGTACACTATACTTTCAGCGACATCGTCAGGGTGCGGGAGCCGTCAAGCATACCAACACAGTTCCCGGCAAACGACCCTGTTCCAACAACACTAACATGTCCCAAACCGTGTTCGAAACAGGAGGTCAAAAAGTCGTCCTGAAATTCGAAGGGGGCGCCATGCACCGCCACAGACGTCAANTAATCTTTATTTTTTCTTTGTCATTTTGTTGATTGTTGTGTGCTTGTATAGGATCATGGATGTTAGCGAAGGACAGTGTGTCTGTTGAAGACAGGACACAGAAGGTTTGACAGGCACCATTTGAAAATCTACGTCTCAAGGGAATATCCCATTACCCTGCCCTCCCTTAGTGTATGCTAGTATCCTTGGCGGGAATGGGTGGGTTAAATCTTACCTGTAATGCCGTTATTATTATGTTCGGTATTCCCCAGGACAGAATTATGGCCAGGGAGGGTGAAGAGAAGCGGTGGGTGAGTGTGGTGTGGTGGTGGTGGTAGTAGCGATGGTGGTGGTGTGAGCGGTGTTGTGTGTGTGGTGGTGAGACGCTCCTACAACGCCAACACCATCCCCACCACCCTCGACCAAGTGGATGTGAACCCCTCTACCGAGGTAAGGATCAGTCAACAAGCAGTCGACTTAAACTCGCACAACTTTTCTTCCTTGTTCGCAAATTCTGTCTACCTATTGCACTTTTGTAGTCTGTACTTTGAATGCTCACTTACAGCCTCGCCAATACCACCAGCTTGCAGATAAATGGATTTATAAGTAAATATTGCGATATCCTGTATATTACATACTTCCAAGGTGAGCATAACGAATGTAATGATCATAGCCCTCCTACTTATTTTCGTTCTCCACCTTCTCCTCCTTCTTCCAACACTACCGCTACCGCCCTCTCATCTTCCTTCTCCCTGCTCTCCCTGCAGAAGGCTTCGCGCCCTCGGAGATGTTTCGTGAAGAGTTTATCGTATGGCGCGACGACTTGAAGGTACAGGTGGAGGCACCGCTGGGACATGGGTACTTCGGCATGGTTTTCCTTGGTGAGCTGCGGGTAGGGGGCGTGAGCAAGCGGGTTGCAGTCAAGACCCACAGCGACACAGCCTCGACGGAACAGATTGCTAGGTTCCTCAAGGAAGCCGCCGTCATGCAGTGAGTCCTGTTGTTTTAGATTCAGCTACTCGGAATTGTTGAAATATGTTGATTTTAAAGTGGCATTTTGTCACATATAATCTGTTAGTTGATATGTATTCTCTTTACACTATAATCTAAATAAATAAAGCAAATTATTATCATTGAAAATATATACAGCGTACATTGTGACTTGAAACCATTTGTTGGGTGCAAATATAATTACATCGTAATTCTGTCTATGATAAATAACACGAAATTTTGGTTATTTATTTAGTTTCTCACACTGAGGTGAGGATACAAATCCTGGAACATGTGTCGACTTCTGGTAGAGTTGTTATGCATTAAGAACTTTGAGGCTAGGTGCTTTAAATAATTGAGGCTAGGCTTCAGGGACTCTGGCGGCGGGCTCCCTATACTGTGGGTGGGTCTCGCCAGACCTTTTTCAAGTTTACGTTTTGCCCCGAGGGGCGAGTTTATTGGTCAGCGCCACTCATCCTGTGAGTGAACACACAGCCTTAGCAGCATGTACAACACTCCCCAATAGTAAGAAAACCTGCTGGGTTGTTCATCCTGTCACTTGTACCCAGACACAGCTGAGACTTGCTTAACTAACACCTCACACAACTCTGGTACACTGTGAACGCTAGAAAAAGTTCACTAGACGGAATCCGACGAAATCGAGAACACTGTTTATTAAGAAAGTAGATCAGGAGATATGAAACCTAAGAGAACGTTTTCAACTGACCAACTTTCCTGAGTTGGTCAGATATCCTGAGTTGGTCACTACAGTCTCCGTGGCGTAGTGGTAAGACACTCGCCTGGCGTTCCGCGAGCGCTATGTCATGGGTTCGTATCCTGGCCGGGGAGGATTTACTGGGCGCATTTCCTTAACTGTAGCCTCTGTTTAACGCAACAGTAAAATGTGTACTTGGATGAAAAAACGATTCTTCGCGGCGTGGATCGTATTCCAGGGACCTGCCCGAAACGCTACGCGTACTAGTGGCTGTACAAGAATGTAACAACGCTTGTATATATCTCAAAAAAAAAAAAAAAAAATGAAGCCTGAGATGATGTGAACATTTTACTATAAATTATTATCATTATTTTGAATACAGCTGGTTAGCTATATTTCAAAAACAATGTTACGTTGTTAATGAAGCTTCAATACAGAACATTTATAAATATTTTAGACCATTAACATTTAAAAATATGTTAAATAATTATTTTTAAAATATCGCGAGAAAGCAAAACAGCCAGCCCTAGCCTAGCCTTATATTATAGTACCACTTAGCAACTATTTGTCGAACATACAAAAATATTCAAGTTTTGTGCTATTATTTTTGTGGAGGGCATAAAATAAAGAACCCAAAAACCGAACGACAACTTTCCTAGGCAAAATATAGGACATAATATGTCCTATATTAGGTCGTGAGGCTATATTAAGTCTTGATAGCTATATTAGGACCTACGATAACGCATTATTAGGCCTAGGGCTAATTGGAAAGGTTATAGGTTCTTTAATTACATTTCCATTTTCATATTATGCCATTTGGGCTAATTTATTAATTGAAAACATGAACCTTTTTTTTTGGGGGGGGGGGACGGGTCCAACAGTCATTTTTGTACATTCGACCAAATAGTTACTACAAGTACTATAATTTTAGGAGAATGGGTTGTACAAATCTGGTGGTTACTAAGTATGATAGTGAGTGACAGGTGTTGTTGACTAGTATGACAGCGAGTGACCGGTGTTGTTGACTAGTATGACAGCGAGTGACCGGTGTTGTTGACTAGTATGACAGCGAGTGACAGGTGTTGTTGACTAGTATGACAGCGAGTGACAGGTGTTGTTGACTAGTATGACAGCGAGTGACAGGTGTTGTTGCCCGCCCAGGGAGATAGAGTGTCACCACGTCGTGAGGCTTCTGGGGGTCGTAGGAGACTATGCTCCCGTCTACGTCGTCATGGAACTCATGCAGAAGGGGGACCTCAAGACCTACCTGAAGAAGCACCACAGACGCCTCATCTCCGACCAGGTGAGATTAGGGCATGTGAGGAGAGGACAGCCTTCCCAGCCCTAAATTAAGGACATTATACATATAATTAAGAGCATTATGAATAAAATTAAGGGCATTATACATATGCCTGCCACTTATTAACCTCTTTGAGATGTTTTTACTGGACCTCCTTCAATTACCATATTATCTATATTGCTATTTTATACATGCCATCACGTAATTATTCAGTTTTTTATATATATGTTGGCTAATTCTTATACACAAAGGTTATCCTAGTTGGTCAACCTGGTAAAGTACAACAGTAAAGAACAGTACAAAGTGATGTGTGGAGATCGAACTCCGAACCTTGCAACTGCGAGTCATTATAATTACTATGCCATGGTAGCTACAGTGACATCTAAGTTGAAGAAATCTCTAAATTCACTTTAAGATGTGAATTTATGATGTGTGAAGAAAATCACAGCTTCCAAGTTTCGCAAGTTCTCGTGTTGTGGAACAACCTGAACTTTCCACACCGTCACTCCTAATGATTCAGGACATCACAAAGCTCTTGCCTTTGCAACAAATTATGCGAAAGCACATTTGGGCGTTGTTGCAGAAAGTGGTGGAGATGGCGTTGGAGGCCGCAGACGGGATGACGTACCTGGCTTGGCGTCGGCTGGTGCACCGTGACCTGGCCGCCAGAAACTGTCTACTTGACCACAACCTCACGCTCAAGATTGGTGATTTTGGTCTTTCCAGGAACCTCCAGTCAAATTATTATAGGAAGGGTGAGTGGTGGTGCTTTCCGGTGGTGCTTAGTGGTGGTATAGTGTGTACTGGGAGTTGGTATTGTATGTCTGACGATGGTGGACTGTGTATTGGTCATATCTTGCTTCATTAAGTACAATTTTATCTGTATAATCTCGTTATCCCGCTTCTATATCCTTTGCATTGTTTGTGTGGCCGTTTAAAATGTCGTCAGAAGTTAACTGCAACTTCACTTGCTCAAACTTTCGTTTTCCATAAATTTCCATTCTCATAAATTCGCTGATAAATTCCTCTGCCTCCTTGACTTACTATACGTCTTAACATCCAAGAGAATCTTTAAGGCATACTCATCATTGTGTCTCATGAAACCCTCATCCACGACGTACATAAGCAGACCAGAAAGAAAGAGGCGGTGCCAATGGATTATTCTTTAGTATCAATATACATTTTAATATCCTAAATCACTGCTCACATTATCCTCAACAGTCCTTTACTCTATAAATATATCAAGCTTGCAAGCACCGCCATTACCTGCTGGTCTGGTCTTGCTCAAGGGTTTGGAGCTCGACTTGTTTATAGTGACGATGAAAGAAGCGAGAAGTAAACCCACACACACATGTGTGACACCTAAACCTAACTTACGTAGCTCATGAACGACTTATATCTGCAAAACACCACTCCGGTTCCCACAGAAGGTCACGGGGTGTTGCCGGTACGGTGGATGGCCCCTGAGAGTTTGCAGTTCAGTGTCTATAGCAGCCAGAGTGACGTGTGGAGCTACGGCGTCCTCCTGTGGGAGATGGCGACGAGGGGAGACACGCCTTACAAGGTTGGTCGTCTGAGAATTGTATTTGTATTAAGAAAGGCAGTAGTGTTTGTTGCATTTTAGTCGTTGAGGTAATTTTGTTTCGGTGAATCGATCATGTGATTCGTAGAGCAGATTGTGGCGCTTGAGACTGTGAGCTACATCATACAGTGTTCTCTTTAGCCTTCATAAGGGCCGTCACTCGTGACCACTCACGCAGGGCGGTTATTGTGATAATGTTGAGTGCAGCTCATTGAAGAAGGCAGCTTATGGCGCCAAGATGGGGGGTAGAAATAGCCTAAGCTACTCTATCCCTTTGAGATGTATTTCTTTCTTGTCTCAATAAACATACTTGAACTTGAACTTGAATGACGCCAAGTAATCTCATACATGTAAGTGTGTGTCCGTCAGAACAACACCAACGACGAGGTGATGCGACTAGTGGTGGAGCAGCGGGCGACGCTGGGGACGCCGCCACACTGCCCCCTGCCTCTGCTGACGGTCATGCGTCGCTGCTGGAACTACAACCCCGCCCGCAGGCCTTCCTTCAGCGCCGTTGCCAGCTTTCTCCTCAAGGTGACTATGACGCCCACTCCACACACTCATGCACGTCATCATTGCGTGTGAGACTATCACCATTTCCCAAGATAGGTCCTAACCTCCAGTCACTACCGGCCTCATAATCTAGGCCTACAATTGGCACCGTCTTGCTTTTCCGTCTGAGGCCCATCACTCAACGCATAACCGAACCAACCCACACATGAAACAAAATGAAAGTGACGACGTTACTGACCGTCCTGGACCCAAACGTTGCCATTCTCATTTAATTTAATATGTGGGGGTTGGTTTATTTCGTTCAGCGCGTTATTGGAACTTACTCTCTGCATACCCCTCTACATATATTATAGTGCATGCGAGTCAACTCTGATTATCAAGATTCAATATTCTATAATATGAATCGGTACATTATTGGATAACTCTACATGTCTCATAGTTCAGTATTATAATGTTGTGTTAACCGGTGTTCACAGCATGTGAGTGACCACTTTGAGGAGAGATTCGAACGGGTATCGTTCTTCCACAGCCTGATGGCCACAGACCCGAGGTGAGAAAGCTCCAATGACTGTTTGCCACACAGAACACATATATTATCAATACAGTATACAATAGTTCAAATATATAATTTTATTGTTCTCAAATATTATCATGAAATATAGCTTTATTAATTGAAGGAAACATGTAATACCCATACACACCTGACCTGGTGTTCCTAGGGTCTGTAATGCTGTTAGAACTTGTACTGTTCAAGCAGTTTTGATGTTTCTTGGTATTTCAATGACACTTAACTGTTGCGTTGGGCAGTGGGCAAGATGGCGGGCCCGGAGGTGAGGCTCAGTATCTGAGTGCCGCAAGTGACGACGAGGACCTCCACCCCCTGGCACTTAGCACTGCTAGTGACGAAGAAGACCTCTACCCCCTGGCACTCCTCACCAATACCTCTGACCTCAGCCATGACAGTGAGTCTTTGTCAGTACGAGTCTGTAAATTGTGCATAAGCATATCTATTAAGATGCTAACGAATCTTTCAAGGTCAATTTCAGACCAGAGCCCTTCAGTTCACATAGCTTGAAGTATTATAATAAAATATTCAGATGCTAAAGGATGTTCCCATTCATATTTCATATTTAAGACGCTATGGCATCTTAGGATGTCAAACTCGAGCAATATCTCTTGGTATGAGCCAAAAAGGATTGTTAGCGTTCTTCTTATGTACTCCCCTTAAGAACCGTATGTGATTGGCAGGTACACCAGACCGAGAAGCGAGGGAGTGGCATGGTGTGTGTAGGGAGGGGCGGCTGCCATTCTCCCATCCTCGACCATCACCACAACTGCTGCCACATCAGCGTGCGGCGCAGCACGCTTCGCTGTACTACACCTTTGACACACACACTCCGGGGAAGCAAGAGGTCCAACACCTCCCCACACAAAACTGGTTAAACCAGCTGCGCGCCGTCAGCGACCCACATGTCTACACCAACTGCGCCACAGTCAACTTCCTACCTCAGGCGCCGCCTCCCTGCGCCCTCTCTTCAGAAGTTGCAACCATACGGCACCTCACACCTGTGGCTACGCATAATGATGGGGGCGCAGGTACATTCCCCGCCGCCCTTACGTGTGGTGCGCCGCCGTCTGCTGCTTCCTCAGACACATCACTGCCAGCCAGTCCTGGCATCAGTGACTCGCCTACCACCGCCTCTGCTCCGTCGTCTCCAGTTCCCAATTTAAGGCTGACAAAGCCATTTGCATTTCCAGAAGCAGCTTTGTCACCCTCTTCCTCTCTGTCGCAACCAATGTGTAATGTTCCCTCCGTGTTTATAAAGGCCACAGCTGCCCTTCCAGTGGCTGCCACCCCTGCTCCGTCAGGCTACTCCTCGCAACTACATTCCCCTTCAGGAGAGTCCTTCACATCTCTCCTGGAGTTTCCTAATGAGCAGTTTACAGTGTTTGGTCGTCCGAGCAGCTCAGAGTCTCGAGCGCTAAGAGAGACGGATCCATCTTTTAGTTCGACACCGAGTCCAGCACTGTTCTCCTGCACCTCCCTGCCGGTGCTATCCTTACCCACGCTCGACCATCCACCCACCACCGCTCCGGCGCCTACCTCCGTCAGCGTAGCAGCTTCGACAGCATCTGCACTGCCGCTTTCCTTATCTTGTCCTTCCAACACGTCTACCTTCAGTGCTACAAGTGACCTTGCCTCTGGCCGCCGCTGCCGCAGCGTTAGTCGCCGGAGCCGCTCGTCGCTGGGCGTGGCGGGCGGCACGGCGCCCCTGTGACCCTGGCCGATGGCGTCGTTTCTCCTGCCCCTGGCGGAGACGATCACAGTTTGTCTCGTTGTCGTCACCTCGTTGTAAAAGCATTTCTAAGTCCCATTATTTGATAATGTTGTTCACAACAAAAATGAAATCAAGCTTAGAAAAGACATCAGTCACATGGACAGTAAGCATAATGAAATTGTCGTGCGTGTGTGTGTGTGTATGTTTATAATATATATATATATATATATATATATATATATGTGTGTGTGTGTGTGTGTGTGTGTGTGTGTGTGTGTGTGTGTGTGTGTGTGTGTGTGTGTGTGTGTGTGTGTGTGTGTGTGTGTACACTTTTAGATTCTTTAAGAAAATATAGCTTTGATATTTCATGGACTACATTCTGTTATTTTCGTATATTATTCCGGATACGCACTTCCGTCCTGGTGTTGTCACACACCTGCCCCTCATTCCGGACTCTTGAGATGTGACTCCCTCACAACCTCCGCACTCTCTTCTGTGATGGAGGCCACTAGCGCGTCCACCCACACACAGCGTTACCACTGTATAAGCCTTGGAGGGGGGAGTCGCTCCAGAGTATAGTTAGTACCATACATTTTTTTTATTTTTACCGTGTGGGTGCATCTGTTATTATTGATTTTTGTTTATTTGTAAGGTGTTGGGAATTAGGCACTAGCCTAATGCCACCTTATATTTATATTCTCTCTCTCTCTCTCTCTCTCTCTCTCTCTCTCTAACAAAAAAACGATACATAAACCGATATAAATACACAAAAATTAAGTACAAAGACAATTATTCCATTCACCTGGGCTGTAGCAGACTCGAACCGTCGACCCCCACACGTGTAAGGCCGAAGCTCTATCGATTTTTCCAAGACAATTATTTTGTAAGCACATCTATGTAAGTATAACTCTCTCGTCCAGATAACACGCCGAAACTATATCCTGATGCACTAAATATTGGATAACATCAGAAATATTCACCCATATACAAATTGTCTATACAAATCTAAGCACTACCTCAGTGTGAACTCTGAGTAGCTAACGTATGTGAGACTAATTTTGCAATATGCATCGCTAGAATGGAGTCTATATCTCATCAAATGAAACACGAAGCTCAGTTATGCCAACTGAAAAGTGTGCGTTCCGAGAACAGACTGAAGAAAATGTCTCAAGTCTGTGTAGAAGCGGGAGAGTTGATCACAAACTACTGTATAAAATCCTTAGGAAAACTGACAAGGTAAGAATGACACATTTAGTCCACTTGCGCGTCTGGGGTGACTCAGGACGCGGGTTCGATCCCACCGTCCTGCTTCACATATTTTCTCAGAGAACAGTCACGTTACAATGATTTCATTGTTAACATTTTCTCATGGTGCTGGGCTCAAGGCTTATCAAATGATGCCAAATAAAATATTTTTTCCATAAATGGCTGTGCATTTATAACTGGGAAGTTTACATATAAATTACATTAAGGTTAATTACATAAGAGTGGCAATGACAGCACAACTCGCATACATTGTCATTACCAGAACTAGAACGTTATTCGCAAGAGTTTGTACAAATCAGTACAATACTGGCGGCATCAAACAGGTGAACAACAATGTAAATCAAAATTTACATTTTAGGCATAAATGAGTGACAATTAGTATATTGTTTGAAAGATGAAATGTATTGTAAAATAAGTGAGGTTAAGACAGATAACCGAGCGAATTTGAGCGCTAAGACAGATTTTGACATAATTTAAATCACAATTTGAATGATGAGAAGACAATTAGAATTATAACTAATATAAACTAATCATACCATGACGTTATAAATATTTGCAGACCATCAGCATTCTACATCAACAGATTCTGGTGCTCCCGGCTCAAAATCACTCCAAACACTCACAGCTCATACAACACCTCAACTGGACTCAAAATGGCTGCCAGTAATCCATCTCTCTGTGACAGTAGTTCCTTCATAATTCCATTATCCAGCTTGGGGGTCTCCCTGCTTTCTCTGCAGGATAGAACATCACTCATATATATATATATATATATATATATATATATATATATATATATATATAGATATATATATTATATATTAGTGCGGGCCAGGTCTGCTTCAGGAGGCTCAGGTCGTTCATACCTGATGGGGTGGTTCTTCTCCGGCCCGTCCACGGCGGTCTCCGGGGTTGGAGGTCCCTGTGCCCTTCTTCACCAACTTCGAGGTCACCCCGGAACTCACAGTTCCTGCGACGGCGCTGGAACCAATCGTATTGGCGTATGCCTTTCCATTGGAGACGTTCAGCACCGTGGAGAGGGGGGACCTGCTGCCTGGGTAACAGCTTCTCCTACAAATCAACCCAACCTACCCTGGCTTTGCGCCCTGGTGAGCCTCTCCAGACCAGGCCGACCCCGGAGCGCCACTCCCATAGTCTCCTGAGACTGATGGATGCCTACTACCATCGATAGTATATATATATATCTATATATATATATATATATATATATAATAATATATATATATATATATATATATATAATAAGTACAATACTGGCGGCATCAAACAGAAGAACATCAGTATATATATATATATAATATATATATATATATATATATATATATATATATATATATATATATATATATAAGCTGCATGAACGCGTAAGCCATAGATCACTATGAATTTGACCCGGCCAGGATTCGAACCCATGCCGTCCAGGATCACCCCTAAACGTACCACCACCATGTACTGTACCGTGACCACCGCACCAATAATCGTCTAACGGCTACCTTTAGAGGTTCCGACCTTCTGGTCACTAATCAACTTCGGTAAAGCTCGTAAGGTCGCCACAATAGTTTATTGACCACCTACCTACCTGTTGAAGATTCCAGGGGTTAATGTCCCTGTGATCCGGCCTCTGACCAGGCCTCCTGGTTACTGGTCTGATCCACCAGGCTGTTTGATGCGGCTGTTCGCAGCCTGACATACGTATGAATCACAGTCGGGTTAATCAGAATTAACCAACATGTATGATGTAGTCCATGAATAAAGTCAACTCTCTGTGCATATTCACCAAAAAATGTGCCCCCTTGAGGACAGGTACTCTAACATGGGAGGATCACTGGTACACATTGAGTACTCAAGTGAATTTCAACATTAGAGTAATAAAGATGCGGAATGAACGAGGTTAATAAGGGTGAAGTGGTCAGTGTCTCCCCCCCCCCCCCTCCACACACGGATGAAACACATACGCTGCGGACCCCATGAGTTTGGGAACTTGTACACCAGATGACTGAAGGCTGAGCAGCAGGATCCGTGCTAAAGCCGATCTCAGCGAAAATAGTTAACTGAATAAGGCTGTACACAGACAAGCAGAGACATATCAATGGCGTTCATCATACTGGCAAACGTCTGAATATCCTTCAGGTACCTTGACATAAGCACTTTAAGAACACTGCTTGAGATCTATCCAAGAGTACGCAGCCCTGGCATGGAACCTTCACGGTAAAGAGCACAAAATGAATCTTAGAATGGGTCAGGAAACCGAAAGAGTTGCAGAACTGACCTCGGGAGAAAGCGTTGAGGCAGCAAGACCTCGCCACTAAACCAGGATAACAATGGCAGCATATGGGAAACTGACAAATAAAAAGCATCGTTTAGGCATCTGAATCAGGACTCTCTCTTAGAGCAATCATTTATTTAACCAATATTGGAATACGCAGCACCGGAATGGAATCCGCACCTTGTGAAGCATAAAGCCAAAACTAAAAAAGTACATAGGTTTGCAACAAGATTAGTACGAGAGCCGAGAGGGTTAAGCTACGAACATAGGCTGATGGAACAATCTCATAACCCAAGTTCAAGTTTGTTTATTGAGACTAAAAAAATACATCTCAAAGGGATGGAGTAGCTTAGGCTATTTCTACCCCCTACAATCCCCACGAGGATTGAAGGAACAGAGAGGACAAGGATAGCCTCTTCAGACTGAGAGAAAGCAGGATAAGAGAACACAGGTGGAGGCTGGAGGAGCAAACGAGCCGAAAGGACGTCAGAAAGTACTCGTATCCAGGACGGGCAGTTAACAAGTATAATGTTCTAAAAGAGGAAATNTGTCAGTGTACCCTGATGCAGACCAACTAATGCGATGCAAGCGACGGACGGCACCAATAAATGACCATAACTTGCACAGTACAATCAATAGGGATATACTGCCTACAATTGTGCACCCAGACTTGCTTTCTGGTCAGGAGGTATACTTTCTGGCCAGGAGGTATACTTTCTGGCCAGGAGGTATACTTTCTGGCCAGGAGGTATACTTTCTGGCCAGGAGGTATACTTTCTGGCCAGGAGGTATACTTTCTGGCCAGGAGGTATACTTTCTGGCCAGGAGGTATACTTTCTGGCCAGGAGGTATACTTTCTGGCCAGGAGGTATACTTTCTGGCCAGGAGGTATACTTTCTGGCCAGGAGGTATACTTTCTGGCCAGTAGGTATACTTTCTGGCCAGTAGGTATACTTTCTGGCCAGGAGGTTACTTTCTGGCCAGGAGGTATACTTTCTGGCCAGGAGGTATACTTTCTGGCAGGAGGTATACTTTCTGGCCAGGAGGTATACTTTCTGGCCAGGAGGTATACTTTCTGGCCAGGAGGTATACTTTCTGGCCAGGAGGTATACTTTCTGGCCAGGAGGTATACTTTCTGGCCAGGAGGATTATTTTTGACTTGGAAATATTCATCAATCCGTTCGTCAAGGGCAACTACATTTCACCTTTCCAATCTTGATTTGTTCAACAGATTATATTGTACTAGGAATAAATTAGGCTTAACTTAGCAGGACATGTTGCAGGTCGTGGGCGGCGTGGGCGGCGAAGGCAGGACGGTACCAGGTTCACCGCCCTCGCCCATTCTTGCACCCACCACCTCCCTACACCAACGGTAAGGCTGTCATCACCACACACCCTACACCATGCGTCACACCACATCACAGTGCATTCACAATGTGATGACCCAACCCACTATACAGCTTCTGTTATCCCACTACTTCAACAAACCACTCTGAACCCCCACACCCCACCCCAATGTCTCATTCTCATGAGACATTGTGTCTCATTCCAGTCAACAAAACGCAGTGAACATAAACGTTTATGTATTGTTCAGTGTGAATATTCTACACAATGGCTCTTCAACAGGGGACATGTTGTATAATCATTAACAAATTTATATTAGCGGATATATGAATGTCTATGAAGCAGTAGAGACATGTTTACATTTAGTTATACAGATACCTTACTCATTATAGATACCTTGGTCATTGTACCGTTATTTTAGTAACTTGGATTAACATCTTGACAACTGTACAGGAACTACAATGATATCTTTATTGATCGCGCAGGTACGCTGAGGGTGGTACAAGAGATATCCCGAACACGCCGCCTCACCCTTCACCACCTGCGGCACTCCACCCACTACCTGGTGGGCGTGGTGGCGTGCCAAG
Source organism: Procambarus virginalis (assembly GCA_020271785.1). NCBI lineage: Eukaryota > Metazoa > Arthropoda > Malacostraca > Decapoda > Cambaridae > Procambarus > Procambarus virginalis. The sequence continues at coordinate 11,149,093 of WNGS01042707.1, forward strand.
CACCCACCACCTGCACGCCCACTGCCCACCCGCCTGCTGGAGGCAGAGGGGTCCCATGCAAGCTGTGTTCCAGTGTGGCCGCCGTAACTGTCTCCACTACTGCCCCGAGCAGTAAGATCTCCCTCCCTCCCTCCTCCTGAAGAGCAATAACAGAGATAATCCACATCTATGGGAAAATCTTTGGAGCAGGGCGGGCCATGGCTGAGGTGCAGTTCTGAGGCAATTGAGGACGCTAGTTCGAATCCACCGCTCTACTCCACAAGATTTTCTCACACATAGATATATGCTTCAGACATCATTCGCGTGACCTCTAATAACGTGATTGAACAGAAAAAGTCATTTCTGGATGCATTATGTTTCTGTAGCTTAGGAGTGTCTTAATACTTGTCCATGCTCATCACTTGATTCTCCTTATTGATGCTATTGACTTTATAGTGTATATATGGTTGTAATTTGGTGATGAGGTTAGTATACTGCGGCACTCGAAGCTCCTCCCGGCAGCATCTTATGGTGGTGCTGATTTGGCAGATGGTTTGATGCTGTACTAACTCAACACTCTCAATCCCTCTTCCACCCACTCCATGCACCACAACTCCCTCCACCACTACTCACTCCACCACCCCCACTCCACTACCACCACTCCAGCACCACTTGGAGTGGACGATAGAGCGACGGGTTCGCTTCATGCAGGTCGGCGTTCAATCCCCCGACCGTACAAGTGGTTGGGAACCTCTCCTTCCCCCCCCCCCCGGTTCCATCCCAAATCCTTATCCTGACCCCTTCCAAGTGCTATATAGTGGTGATAGCTTGGAGCTTCTTTTGGTAGTTCACTCCCTCCACCAGCACTCCCTCCACCCAGACCTCCACAACCCCCGCCCTCACCACCTCCACCTTCCCCCACAGCTACTGCTGACACGGTGCCAGAGGGCTCCCTCTCTGCCTCCGCCCACAACACCTCCGTCAGGGTCTGGTGGCAGCCTCCGCAGGCAACCAACGGCGCACTCCTCGCCTACCACCTCCAGTTCACCAGCATGGGAGTAAGTGCCCACCTCCATTACTAATGGTTCTTAAAGGGTCAGTACCTCCTAACTATTAGTACTTATAGTTAATACCTACTGCTAGGAGCACCCGAGGGGTTAGTACCTCCACCAGTACTACTAGTAGCCCTCATGGGGAGTACCCACCTACACCACCAATAGAAACACAGTTTTGGTAAGTTCCTCCGCCAGTACCAATACTGGTGGGAGTGGTGTTCCCAGTGCCATAATACCAATTCCCTTGGTTCACACACGACTCTCAGCCGCCATTAGTGGCGTCCAACTCTCCAATATTAACTACATACTCGTCTTAAGGTTCACGGGCCCTCCGACAGAGGGGGTTGGCTGTGCAAAACAAGTCACAGCTACAGGAAACGCATCAGTTTCGTTGAACACAAACAATATTACAAAATACATGTAAGAAAGTAAATAAGATAAAGGGAGGGGGAACACCCCATCTGTATCTTTGCAGACTTTCAGTTTGTATAGCAATTGTCAAAGCAACTAGTTAACTACCCGATTTGTAATCACCTACATGGTCTTATGGAATATATATAATAATCTCTATCGGCATAACTGTACAATAGATCGTGTATATTCAAGTAAATCTATTCTTTAATAGTCTATTGTTTAACACTTAGCCCATCTATTATTTGCAGAGTCAGAGGACGCGGTGTGTGTCTGTGAGGGAATTCGAGGCCGCGGGCGGAGGGGTGGACCTGGAGGACCTGGCTCCCGGCAACTACACCTTCAGGGTGAGAGTCAGGTCCAGGGCGGGTTACGGCCACTACTCTGCGCCCATCTCCTGCCTCCTCCAGGTGAGAGCAACATTGTTCGCTCTCATTTGTCTTTTTCTTCTTCTTTTTAGAATAGGTGCAGTTTGCATGAAGGGTTTACCCTCCCGATGACTGCACCAGGACAAATGTAGGGAAGCGCGTAGACGTTAAGGAGGAGAAGAAAGTCAAAAGTGTTGGATGTGGCGGGCCGTAGAGAGAGGAGTGGCGACGGATACAGAGGTGGACGGTAGAGGGAGACTCCCCGCACCGTAGGGCGGGGTGTCGAGTGCACGGCGGCACCTGAACCACGCACGGCGGAGCGGTGCGCGCAAGATGTTAACTAATATTTCTCCGGGAACTTGTATATCGGAAAGCGCAAGCAGTACGCTTCCCAAATCACCCACAAGTCATCGGGCAGCCGGCCATCAGGCAGTGCCCTCGGCTGAGACATCTTATCCGGCACCCTATACACAAACTCCTTCACCCGCGACACCCAGACAGTGGACGAGCACCACGGAATCGGAAGCACCGGGGCATCCCGATAAGGGCCCAACACCGGAACCCCACAGGGCACGACCCCAGCAGGTGGAACGAGGCTTCCCCCAGACCGGGGCAAGGAAGGAGGGAGAACCGCAGGGGATGCAGGCGTGGCATCGACCCCACCACAGGGCACAGGAGCCGAGGCCTCCTGGCGCACATCTTTCCGCAACACCACGACGAGGTCCCGATCATCAGGGACAACCCTCCACTGCGGAGATCCAACAGCAGGTGACGCAGGAGGGGGTCACAGGTAGCAACATCGGAGCCCGGCACAGCCCCACCATCCACGGCGGGGACGCCAGAGTATCATACTCCCCCACTTCCTCCCAAGGCACACCACGAAGGGGAGACACACTCCGAGCCCGCCGAGAACGTTTCGAGACAGGTCGCACCACACCACGCCCAGCAGGCCCCGCCGCAGGCACAGCCACCGTCTTCACATCCACACAGGCCACACCGCACCGTCCGAAGAGTCCACAGAGGCCACATCACCCACACTGTCCACATCATCCACGGAAACAGCCTCAGAACACCGACGCGCACGCTTCTGCAAAGGGATGGAAAGAGCAGAACTACAGTCGCCAACACACATGGCAGGCACCGCGTCCCCGGGAGCCGGTATCACATCCACAGGCGGGGCGGGACATGAACCTCCACCGGGACACCCTTCACTACACGCAGCGCAGGCGACGGCCCGACACCCACACACACCGGCTCAACAACCCCAGGGGCCACAGCAGTCACCAAACGTGTCGCACAGGCCGTAGAACTCGCCTCAACAGGCGGAGCAGCAGGCAGGCAATCAGGCGCCTCAGGCACAGCACCCACACCGTCCTCAGAACCGTCCGAACGCAACAGGGGCGGAAAATCCTCTGCACGAAAAACATGCACCCTACTAGTTGCTCCCACGTCGCACGCTGCAGCCAGATGACCCTCGTGACCCAACCCGTCCTCGCAAATTCGTATAGTCAATATTGACTTATTAAATAAGTGCATAGGTGACATACTTAACATAATAGTTTCCCTTGAAAATCTTCATAGAAAACACCGACCTTACCTAACCTTGTTAGTATGTTAAAATAAGCATCTTATAGCTTCGTAATTACAATTGTTACTTAACCTATTATAGGTATAGGTTAGGTAATAATTGTAATTACGAAGCAATAAGATGCTTGTCTTAACATACTAACAAGGTTAGGTAAGGTCGGTGTTTTCTATGAAGATTTTCAAGGGAAACTATTATGTTAAGTATGTCACCTATGCACATATTTAATAAGTCAATATTGACTTATTAAATTTGCGAGGACGGGTTGATGCCCACCAGGTCCGACAGCTGCACATGAAGCACGTCCACCAGGGCGACACCAACCAACGAATGGTCCACCGGCACCGTAAATGCCAGACCAGCCGACAATGTCCTCGTCACTGGGGGGCGAGAAGTCCCCATGGGTAAGTCAAACGTCACCCTGTCAGTGGCAAACCAGCACCAGCAGGGCAAACCAGCAATCACCCAACGTAAACACGAGCCAGGAGCGGAGAGACCTCAGGAACGTCCGACCCGGCCGGTGGTCACCACGCAACTCCTAGGCAACAACAGTTTGAATGGTGCCCAGTTAATCAAGTTTAATAATAATCACTATAATGTTTTCAACTTTTGTGTTGCCTATAAACCATTCTTTACCCCGAGATAAAGAATTTTGTACTATACTTTATAACTATATATTGCTACATCTTTAATACGCTTTGAGAGTTCTTTTATACTTATGAATTACTGGACAATTTGGTGGAATATTTCAACACCTGAATTTCAACACCTGTCCTCACCTTTAAGAATGGTCGCCACATCTCTAATTAGCAACTTTTGATCGTCTTGGTTGTACCATTAAACTTGTGACAGCCCAATAGCTCCTTCCAGCCTCGCGTCATCAGTCAAGAGAACATGTTTACTTATGAAATAACTCGTTTACGTTCATTTCACATCACATGAGATACCACACAAACCTAATGTGATAGCCGCATCAGTCGTAATGATTTGGTGATGATGATGTTCTAAATGTGGTCAATGGGATTCTTTACTATTGTATTTTCCAGCCATTTAGACTGGTTGCACTGCAGCAGCCTAGCCTCTTGGTGGGTCGGCGTTCGACCTCTGGTGAATCCCGCGACCCAACTACCTTGCCCTGCTATCACTTTAGCTGTCAGTAAGTTAGGTGTTTACATGGGTTTGGCTCACCGAAACCTTTTTCTTCAAGAAATTAATCTTTATTTTTTCTTTGTCATTTTTGTTGATTGTTGTGTGCTTTGTATAGGATCATGGATTGTTAGCGAAGGACAGTGTGTCTGTTGAAGACATATAGGTTTTGACAGGCACCATTTGAAAATCTACGTCTCAAGGGAATCATCCCATTACCCTGGCCCTCCCTTAGTGTATGCTAGTATCCTTGGCGGGAATGGGTGGGTTAAATCTTACCTGTAATGCCGTTATTATTGTGTCCGTGTATTCCCCAGGACAGAATTATGGCCAGGGAGGGTGAAGAGAAGCGGTGGGTGAGTGTGGTGGTGGTGGTGGTAGTAGCGATGGTGGTGGTGGTGAGCGGTGTTGTGGTGTGGTGGTGGAGACGCTCCTACAACGCCAACACCATCCCCACCACCCTCGACCAAGTGGATGTGAACCCCTTCTACCGAGGTAAGGATCAGTCAACAAGCAGTCGACCAAAACTCGCACAACTTTTCTTCCTTGTTCGCAAATTCTGTCTACCTATTGCACTTTTGTAGTCCGTACTTTGAATGCTCACTTACAGCCTCGCCAATACCACCAGCTTGCAGATAAATGGATTTATAAGTAAATATTGCGATATGCTGTATATTACATACTTCCAAGGTGAGCATAACGAATGTAATGATCATAGCCCTCCTACTTATTTTCGTTCTCCACCTTCTCCTCCTTCTTCCAACACTACCGCTACCGCCCTCTCATCTTCCTTCTCCCTGCTCTCCCTGCAGAAGGCTTCGCGCCCTCGGAGATGTTTCGTGAAGAGTTTATCGTATGGCGCGACGACTTGAAGGTACAGGTGGAGGCACCGCTGGGACATGGGTACTTCGGCATGGTTTTCCTTGGTGAGCTGCGGGTAGGGGGCGTGAGCAAGCGGGTGGCAGTCAAGACCCACAGCGACACAGCCTCGACGGAACAGATTGCTAGGTTCCTCAAGGAAGCCGCCGTCATGCAGTGAGTCCTGTTGTTTTAGATTCAGCTACTCGGATTGTTGAAATATGTTGATTTTAAAGTGGCATTTTGTCACATATAATCTGTTAGTTGATATGTATTCTCTTTACACTATAATCTAAATAAATAAAGCAATAATTATCATTGAAAATATATACAGCGTACATTGTGGCTTGAAACCATTTGTTGGGTGCAAATATAATTACATCGTAATTCTGTCTATGATAAATAACACGAAATTTTGGTTATTTATTTAGTTTCTCACACTGAGGTGAGGATACAAATCCTGGAACATGTGTCGACTTCTGGTAGAGTTGTTATGCATTAAGAACTTTGAGGCTAGGTGCTTTAAATAATTTGAGGCTAGGCTTCAGGGACTCTGGCGGCGGGCTCCCTATACTGTGGGTGGGTCTCGCCAGACCTTTTTCAAGTTTACGTTTTGCCCCGAGGGGCGAGTTTATTGGTCAGCGCCACTCATCCTGTGAGTGAACACAGCCTTAGCAGCATGTACAACACTCCCCAATAGTAAGAAAACCTGCTGGGTTGTTCATCCTGTCACTTGTACCCAGACACAGCTGAGACTTGCTTAACTAACACCTCACACAACTCTGGGTACACTGTGAACGCTAGAAAAAGTTCACTAGACGGAATCCGACGAAATCGAGAACACTGTTTATTAAGAAAGTAGATCAGGAGATATGAAACCTAAGAGAACGTTTTCAACTGACCAACTTTCCTGAGTTGGTCAGATATCCTGAGTTGGTCACCACAGTCTCCGTGGCGTAGTGGTAAGACACTCGCCTGGCGTTCCGCGAGCGCTATGTCATGGGTTCGTATCCTGGCCGGGGAGGATTTACTGGGCGCATTTCCTTAACTGTAGCCTCTGTTTAACGCAACAGTAAAATGTGTACTTTGATGAAAAAACGATTCTTCGCGGCAGGGATCGTATTCCAGGGACCTGCCCGAAACGCTACGCGTACTAGTGGCTGTACAAGAATGTAACAACGCTGTATATATCTCAAAAAAAAAAAAAAAAATGAAGCCTGAGATGATGTGAACATTTTACTATAAATTATTATCATTATTTGAATACAGCTGGTTAGCTATATTCAAAAACAATGTTACGTTGTTAATGAAGCTTCAATACAGAACATTTATAAATATTTTAGACCATTAACATTTAAAAATGTTAAATAATTATTTTAAAATATTGCGAGAAAGCAAACAGCCAGGCCCAGCCTATCCTTATATTATAGTACCACTTAGCAACTATTTGTCGAACATACAAAAATACTCAAGTTTTGTGCTATTATTTTTGTGGGGGCATAAAATAAAGAACCCAAAAACCGAACGACAACTTTCCTAGGCAAAATATAGGACATAATATGTCCTATATTAGGTCGTGAGGCTATATTAAGTCTTGATAGCTATATTAGGACCTACGATAACGCATTATTAGGCCTAGGGCTAATTGGAAAGGTTATAGGTTCTTTAATTACATTTCCATTTTCATATTATGCCATTTGGGCTAATTATTAATTGAAAACATGAACCTTTTTTTTTGGGGGGGGGGGACGGGTCCAACAGTCATTTTTGTACATTCGACCAAATAGTTACTACAAGTACTATAATTTTAGGAGAATGGGTTTGTACAAATCTGGTGGTTACTAAGTATGATAGTGAGTGACCGGCGTTGTTGCCCGCCCAGGGAGATAGAGTGTCACCACGTCGTGAGGCTTCTGGGGGTCGTAGGAGACTATGCTCCCGTCTACGTCGTCATGGAACTCATGCAGAAGGGGGACCTCAAGACCTACCTGAAGAAGCACCACAGACGCCTCATCTCCGACCAGGTGAGATTAGGCATGTGAGGAGAGGGCAGCCTTCCCAGCCCTAAATTAAGGACATTATACATATAATTAAGAGCATTATGAATAAAATTAAGGGCATTATACATATGCCTGCCACTTATTAACCTCTTTGAGATGTTTTTACTGGACCTCCTTCAATTACCATATTATCTATATTGCTGTTTTTATACATGCCATCACGTAATTATTCAGTTTTTTATATATATGTTGGCTAATTCTTATACACAAAGGTTATCCTAGTTGGTCAACCTGGTAAAGTACAACAGTAAAGAACAGTACAAAGTGATGTGTGGAGATCGAACTCCGAACCTTGCAACTGCGAGTCATTATAATTACTATGCCATGGTAGCTATGTGACATCTAAGTTGAAGAAATCTCTAAATTCACTTTAAGATGTGAATTTAATGTGTGAAGAAAATCACATCTTCCAAGTTTCGCAAGTTCTCGTGTTGTGGAACAACCTGAACTTTCCACACCGTCACTCCTAATGATTCAGGACATCACAAAGCTCTTGCCTTTGCAACAAATTATGCGAAAGCACATTTGGGCGTTGTTGCAGAAAGTGGTGGAGATGGCGTTGGAGGCCGCAGACGGGATGACGTACCTGGCTTGGCGTCGGCTGGTGCACCGTGACCTGGCCGCCAGAAACTGTCTACTTGACCACAACCTCACGCTCAAGATTGGCGATTTTGGTCTTTCCAGGAACCTCCAGTCAAATTATTATAGGAAGGGTGAGTTGTGGTGCTTTCCGGTGGTGTTTAGTGGTGGTATAGCGAGTACTGGGAGTTGGTATTGTACTGTCTGGCGATGGTGGACTGTGTATTGGTCATATCTTGCTTCATTAAGTACAATTTTTATCTGTATAATCTCGTTCCCGCTTCTATATCCTTTGCATTGTTTGTGTGGCCGTTTAAAATGTCCTCAAAGTTAACTGCAACTTCACTTGCTCAAACTTTCGTTTTCCATAAATTTCCATTCTCATAAATTCGCTGATAAATTCCTCTGCCTCCTTGACTTACTATACGTCTTAACATCCAAGAGAATCTTTAAGGCATACTCATCATTGTGTCTCATGAAACCCTCATCCACGACGTACATAAGCAGACCAGAAAGAAAGAGGCGGTGCCAATGGATTAGTTCTTTAGTATCAATATACATTTTAATATCCTAAATCACTGCTCACATTATCCTCAACAGTCCTTTACTCTATAAATATATCAAGCTTGGAAGCACCGCCATTACCTGCTGGTCTGGTCTTGCTCAAGGGTTTGGAGCTCGACTTGTTTATAGTGACGATGAAAGAAGCGAGAAGTAAACCCACACACCACATGTGTGACACCCAACCTAACTTACGTAGCTCATGAACGACTTATATCTGCAAAACACCCACTCCGGTTCCCACAGAAGGTCACGGGGTGTTGCCGGTACGGTGGATGGCCCCTGAGAGTTTGCAGTTCAGTGTCTATAGCAGCCAGAGTGACGTGTGGAGCTACGGCGTCCTCCTGTGGGAGATGGCGACGAGGGGAGACACGCCTTACAAGGTTGGTCGTCTGAGAATTGTATTTGTATTAAGAAAGGCAGTAGTGTTTGTTGCATTTTAGTCGTTGAGGTAATTTTGTTTCGGTGAATCGATCATGTGATTCGTAGAGCAGATTGTGGCGCTTGAGACTGTGAGCTACATCATACAGTGTTCTCTTTAGCCTTCATGAGGGCCGTCACTCGTGACCACTCACGCAGGGCGGTTATTGTGATAATGTTGAGTGCAGCTCATTGAAGAAGGCAGCTTATGGCGCCAAGATGGGGGGTAGAAATAGCCTAAGCTACTCTATCCCTTTGAGATGTATTTCTTTCTTGTCTCAATAAACATACTTGACTTGACTTGAATGACGCCAAGTAATCTCATACATGTATGTGTGTGTCCGTCAGAACAACACCAACGACGAGGTGATGCGACTAGTGGTGGAGCAGCGGGCGACGCTGGGGACGCCGCCACACTGCCCCCTGCCTCTGCTGACGGTCATGCGTCGCTGCTGGAACTACAACCCCGCCCGCAGGCCTTCCTTCAGCGCCGTTGCCAGCTTTCTCCTCAAGGTGACTATGACGCCCACTCCACACACTCATGCACGTCATCATTGCGTGTGATACTATCACCATTTCCCAAGATAGGTCCTAACCTCCAGTCACTACCGGCCTCATAATCTAGGCCTACATTGGCACCGTCTTGCTTTTCCGTCTGAGGCCCATCACTCAACGCATAACCGAACCAACCCACACATGAAACAAAATGAAAGTGACGACGTTACTGACCGTCCTGGACCCAAACGTTGCCATTCTCATTTAATTTAATATGTGGGGTTGGTTTATTTCGTTCGTTCAGCGCGTTATTGGAACTACTCTCTGCATACCCTCTACATATATTATAGTGCATGCGAGTCAACTCTGATTATCAAGATTCAATATTCTATAATATGAATCGGTACATTATTGGATAACTCTACATGTCTCATAGTTCAGTATTATAATGTTGTGTTAACCGGTGTTTCACAGCATGTGAGTGACCACTTTGAGGAGAGATTCGAACGGGTATCGTTCTTCCACAGCCTGATGGCCACAGACCCGAGGTGAGAAAGCTCCAATGACTGCCACACAGAACACATATATTATCAATACAGTATACAATAGTTCAAATATATAATTTTATTGTTCTCAAATATTATCATGAAATAGCTTTATTAATTGAAGGAAACATGTAATACCCATACACACCTGACCTGGTGTTCCTAGGGTCTGTAATGCTGTTAGAACTTGTACTGTTCAAGCAGTTTTGATGTTTCTTGGTATTTCAATGACACTTAACTGTTGCGTTGGGCAGTGGGCAAGATGGCGGGCCCGGAGGTGAGGCTCAGTATCTGAGTGCCGCAAGTGACGACGAGGACCTCCACCCCCTGGCACTTAGCACTGCTAGTGACGAAGAAGACCTCTACCCCCTGGCACTCCTCACCAATACCTCTGACCTCAGCCATGACAGTGAGTCTTTGTCAGTACGAGTCTGTAAATTGTGCATAAGCATATCTATTAAGATGCTAACGAATCTTTCAAGGTCAATTTCAGACCAGAGCCCTTCTTTCACATAGCTTGAGTATTATAATAAATATTCAGATGCTAAAGGATGTTCCCATTCATATTTCATATTTAAGACGCTATGGCATCTTAGGATGTCAAACTCGAGCAATATCTCTTGGTATGAGCCAAAAAGGATTGTTAGCGTTCTTCTTATGTACTCCCCNTATTTGGCCTCTCGCAGTGTAGCTAGCAGGGTGCTACATAGCATAGTCTATCGCTAGCGATTGTGCGAAGAATCAAAAGTGGAGCTAGTGATCACCGGTGCATAGTGTGGAGGACAGCGTAAGGCGACCTGACCTGACCGGCAGCTGGGTCGACCCACCGTGGCCGTGGGACTGGTGATTGTTGTTGTTGGGTGGTGATTGTGATCAATGATACAGTAAATTAGTGAACCGCAACACACGATACAGTGACTGACTCCAGAGTTTTTGTGTAGATAGAAGAACACCTTAGTGAATCACCTAGTGGAAGCCGACGACGGAGCATCATCATCGACCATATGTCATCACTCATCTAGTTGTGTGAACGGGAACAATCTGGTAGTACCCGCCTTTCTGGTCAATTAATCAGGTGTACAGTGTGAGGTAATATAGTATCAAATTCTTGTTCAGGATATTATTTTCATTAAAATCTCAGCGTGGCTCATTGGGTAGAAGTTACCGCTTACGAGAACTACGGACACACTCACGCACGCACGCACGCGCACACGCACCCCACACCCCACACACACGCGCCCCTGATTAACACATTTCGTGGAAAAAGGATAAAAACCTCCCATAATCCTCCCTCACTCTACCTGCCGTAAGCTGACCTTACCTCACCTCTCAACCCCATCCCAAGGAACACACGCTCTCTCTCTCTCTCTCTCTCTCTCTCTCTCTCTCTCTCTCTCTCTTGCTCTCTCTCTCTTGCTCTCTCTCTCTTGCTCTCTCTCTCTCTCTTGTTTGCTCTCTCTGGGTCTCTCCTGTTTCTCTCTTTTGCTCTCTTGCTTCCTCCTCCCTTGCTCTCTCTCTCTCTCTTGTTCGCTCTCTCTCTGGTCTCTCCTGTTCTCTCTTTCTTTGCTCTCTTTGATCTCTCTCTCTCCCTTGCTACCTCTCTCTGACAAGGGGCAAAATGGCAGGAGGCCGAAGCAGGGTTATGGGAAGCAGCCAGGGGGAACAAACGCAAGAATTGCTACACCAAGCACTGGAGGAATTTAGGAGGGAGATGAATGAAATGAGGATTACAATTAACAACCTGCAAAGTGAGCTGACATCAGCAAGGGAGGAGATCAATCTCTCACAGAGAAAATAAAGAGACCGAGCATCAGATTATCATCCAAAGGGAAGGTGGGAATGTTACATTGGAAGGAAATGCCTCTGTACCTGACGCATTTGCGGACATATTGAAAAGAGCTCAGAAGCAATGGCCACAGTGAGGGAGGTAGCCATGCAAGCTGCTACCTCACAGGAAGCAGCAAGGTGCACCACTCAACTGCTGGAGAGAAAGAGATCATGGTAGTTGTAGGCATCAAAGAACAAGGATCCAACAGGCAAGAATGGAATGGCAAGGATAGAGAGGCAGTACATGGGCTACTGAAGGGTTTACAGATGGAAGAGGCTGCACACAACATTGAGAAGGTTTTCAGGTTGGGCTGGTACACCAGGGACAGAAACCGACTTATAAAGGTGGTGTTTGCAAACGAAACCACAAAGGAGGATATTCTAGAAAGAAGAGTCGTCTCCAACATGTGGAGGATACAAACAAGTATTCCTGCAGAGGGACAGGACGAAGGAGGAGAGAGCCAGGCAGCAGAGGCAAGGAGGAGCGCAGGGAGAGAGGAGCAAACCAGGAAATCACAGCCCCCAACACAGCAGTCCCAGAGACAAGAGGGGAACCCAAAACCAGCATCCCAGCAACACCAGAGGGGGGGGCCACACCACCACCCCCCTCTGCATAGAAACCCTTCCTTCTCCTCACCCTACCTGCCCCCACCCAACCCTCCCTCCTCCCCCACCCCATTCTGACCCCGACAACCCATCCCCATTCCCATCATGTCCCCCCTCCCACCTTTCCCCCCAGTCCCCCTTCCCTTCATCCCTACCCTCCCTATTCCTCCTCCCCCCTCACCTCCTCCCCCCTCCTCCCGTCTCCTCCATGTCCCCCTCTCTCCTTAACCCCACCCTACCCTTTCCCCCTTCCCTTAACCCCCACCCCCCACCCCCAAACCCTCTGCGACCCTGCAAACCACCTCACAGATCCTCTCACCCACGGAACAGCTTCCCACACCAGTAGAATACTCGCCAAGAAAGGATATGTAAATGAACAGAAGAAAGTGAGCTTCAAGGCGATGTACACTAACATAGATGGGATTACAAATAAAACTAGTGAACTTGGAGAGTGGGCACTAGAAAAAACCCAGACATAATAGCACTCACAGAACAAAGCTAACGAAATCATAACAAATGCAGTGTTTCCACAGGGCTACTATGTAGTGAGGAAGAGAGAGAAGGGAGAGGAGGAGGTGGTGTGGCTTTGCTACTAAGAGAAGGTTGGAGTTTCGAAGAGATGGTAATTCAGAACTGTGAAGGTTTCAGGGACTACATATCAGGCACCATTGCAACTGGAGGACAGAAATTATAATAGTAGTCATATATACCCCCCCACCGAATGACAGAAGACCCAGACAGGAATATGATAGAAACAACATGGCCACCATCAATATAATAGAGAGAGCAGCTTCTGTGGCTAGCAGGAACGGATCCAGACTTCTAATCATGGGAGACTTCAACCATGGGAGATAGATTGGGGGAACAGAGACCCACACGGAGGCCCAGACACGTGGAGAGCTAAGCTGCTGGATGTGGCAACAAGAAACTTTCTAAGTCAACACGTCAAGGGACCGACAAGAATGAGAGGAGGGATGAACCAGCCTTGCTGGATTTGATATTTACCCTAAATGAGTCGGATATAAGGGAAGTTAAGTTGGAAGCCCCCTTGGGAATGAGTGATCATAGTGTATTGAGCTTTGAGTACCTGGTTGAGCTAGGAATTATCACCCCCAAAAAAGAACTGGGAACCAAAGGCTGGCGTACAGAAAGGGAAACTATGAGGAGATGAATAAATTCCTATGGATATACATTGGGACACAGAACTCGGAACCAAGTCCGTACAAGACATGATGGACTATGTCACCCAAAAATGTCAGGAGGCTGTAAGCAGGTTTGTCCCAGCCCAACAGGAAAAACAGAGAAGCAAAGGAAGAATCCGTGGTTTAATAGGGAATGTATGAAAGCAAAGAGCTGAACAAAAGGGCATGGAGGAACTTTCGTAATAACAGAACACCAGAAAGTAGAGAGAGATACCAGAGAACCAGGAACGAGTATGTCAGTGTGAGAAGAGCAGCTGAGAAAAGGTATGAAAATGATATAGCTAACAAAGCCAAGACTGAACCAAAGCTACTACACAGTCACATCAGGAGGAAGACAACAGTGAAGGAACAGGTGATTAAACTTAGGGTGGGCGAGGACAGGTACACAGAGAATGACAAAGAGGTGTGTGAAGAACTCAACAAAAGGTTCCAGGAGGTCTTTACAATAGAACAGGGAGATATCACGGCGCTGGGAGAGGTGGCAGCAAACCAGGTGACCTTGGATAGGTTCGAAATTACAAGAGATGAGGTCAAAAAGCACCTATTGGAGCTGGATGTGAGAAAAGCTGTTGGGCCGGATGGAATCTCGCCATGGGTATTGAAAGAGTGTGCAGGAGCACTTTGCTTACCACTCTCCATAGTGTATAGTAAGTCACTGGAAACGGGGGACCTACCAGAAATATGGAAGACTGCTAATGTAGTACCAATATACAAAAAGGGTGACAGACAAGAGGCACTGAACTACAGGCCAGTGTCCTTAACTTGTATACCATGCAAGGTGATGGAGAAGATTGTGAGAAAAAACCTAGTAACACATCTGGAGAGAAGAGACTTCGTGACAACCCATCAACATGGGTTCAGGGAGGGTAAATCTTGCCTTACAGGCTTGATAGAATTCTACGATCAGGTGACAAGAATTAAGCAAGAAAGAGAAGGGTGGGCGGACTGCATTTTTTTGGACTGTCGGAAAGCCTTTGACACAGTACCCCATAAAAGGTTGATGCATAAGCTGGAGAAACAGGCAGGAGTAACAGGTAGGGCGCTCCAGTGGATAAGGGAGTACCTAAGCAATAGGAACAGAGAGTTACAGTGAGGGGTGAGACCTCAGACTGGCGTGAAGTCACCAGTGGAGTCCCACAGGGCTCTGTACTTGGACCTATCCTGTTTCTGATATACGTAAATGATCTCCCAGAGGGTATAGACTCATTCCTCTCAATGTTTGCTGACGACGCCAAAATTATGAGAAGGATTAAGACAGAGGAGGACAGCTTGAGACTTCAAGAAGACCTGGACAAGCTGCAGGAATGGTCGAACAAATGGCTGTTAGAGTTTAACCCAAGCAAATGTAATGTAATGAAGATAGGGGTAGGAAGCAGGAGACCAGATACAAGGTATCATTTGGGAGATGAAATACTTCAAGAGTCAGAGAGAGAGAAAGACCTGGGGGTTGATATCACGCCAGACCTGTCCCCTGAAGCTCATATCAAGAGGATAACATCAGCAGCATATGCCAGGTTGGCTAACATAAGAACGGCCTTTAGAAACTTGTGTAAGGAATCTTTCAGAACATTATATACCACATATGTCAGACCAATCCTGGAGTATGCGGCTCCAGCATGGAGTCCCTATCTAGTCAAGCATAAGACTAAACTGGAAAAGGTTCAAAGGTTTGCCACCAGACTAGTACCCGAGCTGAGAGGTATGAGCTACGAGGAGCGACTGCAGGAATTAAACCTCACTTCGTTGGAAGACAGAAGAGTTAGGGGGGACATGATCACCACATTCAAGATTCTCAGGGGAATCGACAGGGTTGATAAAGACAGGCTGTTTAACACAAGGGGCACACGCACTAGGGGACACAGGTGGAAGCTGAGTGCCCAAATGAGCCACAGAGATATTAGAAAGAACTTTTTTAGTGTCAGAGTGGTTGACAAATGGAATGCATTAGGAAGCGATGTGGTGGAGGCTGACTCCATACACAGTTTCAAGTGTAGATATGATAGAGCCCATTAGGCTCAGGAAACTGTACACCTGTTGATTGACGGTTGAGAGGCGGGACCAAAGAGCCAGAGCTCAACCCCCGCAAGCACAACTAGGTGAGTACAACTAGGTGAGTACACACAAACACACACACACACACACACACACACACATATAGATATATATACGATATGACACACAGATATGATAGAGCCCAATAGGCTCAGGAATCTGTACACCTGTTGATTGACGGTTGAGAGGCTGGACCAAAGAGCCAGAGCTCAACCCCCGCAAACCCAACTAGATGAGTACAACTAGGTGAGTACACACACAGCCTCGTCCTCGTAGGGGGGGGGGGGCTCGTAGCCTGGTGGATAGCACGCAGGACTCGTAATTCTGTGGCGCGGGTTCGATTCCCGCACGAGGCAGAAACAAATGGGCAAAGTTTCTTTCACCTTGAATGCCCCTGTTACCTAGCAGTAAATAGGTACCTGGGAGTTAGTCAGCTGTCACGGGCTGCTCCCTGGGGTGTGTGGTGTGGGAAAAAAAAGTAGTTAGCAAACAGTTGATTGACAGCTGAGAGACGGGCCGAAAGAGCAAAGCTCAACCCCCACAAACACAACTAGGTGAATACAACTAGGTGAATACACACAGGAAGCAGGGAAGTGAATGAGATGTATGTCAAGTTTTGTGAAATATATGATGAAGGCACAAAAAAATTTATACCAAAACAGAGATGCAGAACTAGGAAACAGGATTGGTTCAACAGAAATTGCGAGAGGGCCAGAGACCAAAAGACACAAAAATGGAACCAATACAGGAAGAGGCCAAACCCCCAAACATACCAGCGATACAAAGATGCGAGAAACAACTACACGGCAGTGAGGAGAGAGGCAGAAAGAAATTTTGAAAAAGGGATTGCAGACAAATGTAAAACAGAACCAGGTCTATTCTATAAGTTCATAAACAACAAATTGCAGGTAAAGGATAATATTCAGAGGTTGAAAGTGGGAAATCAATTCACGGAAAATGAAAAGGAAATGTGTGAAACATTAAACGAAAAGTTCCAAAGTGTGTTTGTACAAAATGAAAATTTCAGGGAACCAGACACAATAAGAATTCCAGAGAACAACATTGAGCACATAGAGGTGACTAGAGACGAAGTGGAAAAAATGCTCAAGGAGCTAAATAAGAACAAAGCAGTTGGTCCAGATGGAGTTTCACCATGGGTTCTGAGAGAATGTGCACCTGAGCTCAGCATTCCACTTCAACTGATTTTTCAGGCCTCCCTGTTTACAGGAGTTGGAGCTGATGTGTGGAAAAAGGCTAACATAGTTCCAATCTACAAAAGTGGAAGCAGGGAAGACCCCCTTAATTATAGACCGGTATCATTGATAAGTGTAATAGTCAAAATATTTCAAAAAATAATTAAAACTAAATGGGTAGAACACCTGGAGAGAAATGATATAATATCAGAGACAGTATGGTTTTCGATCTGGAAGATCCTGTGTATCGAATTTACTCAGTTTCTATGATCGAGCCACAGAGATATTACAGGAAAGAGATGGTTGGGTTGACTGCATCTATCTGGACCTAAAAAAGGCTTTCGACAGAGTTCCACATAAGAGGTTGTTCTGGAAACTGGAAAATATTGGAGGGGTGACAGGTAAGCTTCTAACATGGATGAAAAATTTTCTGACTGATGGAAAAATGAGGGCAGTAATCAGAGGCAATGTATCGGACTGGAGAAATGTCACAAGTGAAGTACCACAGGGTTCAGTTCTTGCACCAGTGATGTTTATTGTCTACATAAATGATCTACCAGTTGGTATACAGAATTATATGAACATGCTTGCTGATGATGCTAAGATAATAGGAAGGATAAGAAACTTAGATGATTGTCATGCCCTTCAAGAAGACCTGGACAAAATAAGTATATGGAGCACCACTTGGCAAATGGAATTTAATGTTAATAAATGCCATGTTATGGAATGTGGAATAGGAGAACATAGACCCCACACAACCTATATATTATGTGAGAAATCTTTAAAGAATTCTGATAAAGAAAGAGATCTAGGGGTGGTTCTAGATAGAAAACTATCACCTGAGGACCACATAAAGAATATTGTGCGAGGAGCCTATGCCACGCTTTCTAACTTCAGAATTGCTTTTAAATACATAGATGGCGATATACTAAAGAAATTGTTCACGTCTTTTGTTAGGCCAAAGCTAGAATATGCAGCGGTTGTGTGGTGCCCATATCTTAAGAAGCGCATCAACAAACTGGAAAAGGTGCAAAGACATGCTACTAAGTGGCTCCCAGAACTGAAGGGCAAGAGCTACGAGGAGAGGTTAGAGGCATTAAATATGCCAAAACTAGAAGACAAGAAAAAGAGGTGATATGATCACTACATACAAAATAGTAACAGGAATTGATAAAATCGATAGGGAAGGTTTCCTGAGACCTGGAACTTTAAGAACAAGAGGTCATAGATTTAATCTAGCTAAACACAGATGCCGAAGAAATATAAGAAAATTCACTTTCGCAAACAGAGTGGTAGACGGTTGGAACAAGTTAGGTGAGAAGGTGGTGGAGGCCAAGACCGTCAGTAGTTTCAAAGCGTTATATGACAAAGAGTGCTGGGAAGACGGGACACCACGAGCGTAGCTCTCATCCTGTAACTACACTTAGGTAATTTCACACACACATCATTCCAATAGATGGAATGCATTAGGTAGTGATGTGGTGGAGGCTGACTCCATACACAGTTTCAAATGTAGATATGATAGAGCCCAGTAGGCTCAGGAACCTATACATCAGTTGGTTGACAGTCGAGAGGCGGAACCAAAGAGCCAGAGGTCAACCCCCGCAGGCACAACTAGGCGAGTACACTAACCAGACCTACTGCCGGCAGGTTGGTGACGAGTGCCTAGAGTGGAAGGAGTGCAAGTCACGTGACCTACCGGTGAGAGAAGAGAGATGTTCAAAGTCCTGCCCGGTCCCCGCCAGGACGTCGAACCCCCACTGTCACCACTGTACCGGTGAGTCTCCTTCCTGGTTTATGTCCCGGTATGTCCCCCTCTTGGCCCTGGTTCACGTCTTGGTATGTGCCCTCTTGCCCCTGACTCCCTTTATTGATTTCCAGGTTCCTTAATAAATTATTACTATTACCTCTATATGTCTCACATTATCCTACTTGCATTACCATTAATTCTATAACTGTTTTGTTATGTTGTATAAACACGTGTCGGGAACGTGGGCCGACGCGGTCCGCATCATTCCACCAACAAAAATGATGAAAATCAAATATAACAATGATGAGAAATAACGCTAATAAATGGGGAACATGTTAATTCCACGTGGATTCCACATTTCCACGTGGCAAGTTAGGCGTGTCACGTTTAAATGTGTACACCAACCCACAAAACGTGGCTGCCGATTGTGACTGCGAAAAATAATTGACGTGAATGTATCTCATTTTCGTCGCCTATGGTAAGTAGAATTATTTGTTTACCTTCCCGACATCAGTGCGTAATGTTTTATGGTATCGAAAAAGTTTTTTTTTTTTTCCCAACCCAGAAATCTGAAATCACACAATTGACAACGTTTCGGTTCACCCCGGGCCGTTATCAAGTCGTCAACTGGTTCTGGCCTTATAAGACAACACGGACACTAACAGAAACGACCGCTAGGAGCGGAAACACACTCATCTTTATGTACCGAGATGGAAATAAGTCTCGATGAGATCCTGAAAATGTTATTTTCTATGTTATTATCTAACTAAAACTTCTCCGGCGACATTATACCGCCTTAGCCTTACTACACTGGAATGCACTCATGCGTATTGAGTGTAGGTATAATGTACCGACATAACACAGGAATACAGGGAATTACACTACGCGTATTGTCCCATATACGAGGCAACTCCTATTTATATCAACTCTAACTCATACAAACATAAGTCTAACCTACGATTGAAACAACCCAGGGATTCCATGTTGGCGTTACCCAGTATTTGGTTTTATAAATCAACAACCCTGTTTGTCAACCAGTGTTAAACAGTTGGCTGCTGCGGCAGACGACTTTTCAGTCCTGTTAATTAATAGCTGAGAGCTTTCCCTTCCCACAGCTCATGGTATGCCTAGCCCTACTAATTTTCCCTAGAACACAACCCGCCAATTGGTTTGCAGCCAGGTTCGCAACTACTGCTGGGTGAACAGGAGCGAACAGTTAGAAATTGGTGCCTAATCACTCATTCGTGGGCCGGGTGCGAACCCAGTCGAAATTGTTGTGGAGGCGCGCGTGTTGAGTGTACTTTGAAATCTCCCCGACAGGTGCTGGCGTCTCCCCGACAGGTGCTGGCGTCTTAGCTACAGGCTGCGGCTCCTGCTACACCGCCTTCGTCAACAACATCCACGAAGCCCAGGACCTGGAGTTCTGTTCCTCAGTCGACGCCCTCGAGATTTCCATCACCGGGGGAGGTCAGTTGAGCCCCCACCCACTACCCATCACTCTACAAACTTGGCTTTATATCTTTTCAATCAATAAACTAATTTATATTTTACCTTAAATTGCCACAGCTACTCAATCTCAACTTTGCATCTATCATCTTTTGTACCACATACGTTACAGTTCAATGGGATGCATCTGTCTGATATTGATATTCGTTAAACTTCGCTGCCAGAAATATATATACAAAAATGCCTAATATGTGTAGTTAAGATAGATCTAACGCACTGAGGAAGCCTGGACCATTAAGTGTATCCATTACGCGACTTTGATAATGGTCCAGGACTGACCGATTGCGTCGTTTCTCTATTTTCCGATGTGTAGTTTGGTGTTCATGAATGGCGACTTAGCCCCGAGCATGCATCACAGAGCCTTGTAACACTGTGTTGATCATTCACGTAGCTGACACTGAAGCAATTATCACAATCGTTTATGCCACAACTGTCCAGTATTTGCTACACTTCCCATTCCTTTCCATTCGGCGTTCACTGTTTTCACTTTTATACCTTTGATTAACGAGATGAATAACGCAATATTATTATAATACATTTGTCTGCGTATTTCACTGGTACGTTTGTGTATATGGCCATATTTTCCAACACCAACTTGAGACGGAATCCTTCCTGTCTATGACGCAGTTATTCACAGAGTAACATGTGCCGTCGTTAAATGGAAACAAGAAGACAATACCTATTGTTTTCTTAATAAAAACACAGTGACCCATTAACTATCTCTCTCCTACAGAAGATAAGAAGCCGAACTAATCGTGTATTCTTACAGAAAACATAGAGAAAGAGGTGGGGCGTCTACTGCGGAATATAGAGGAGGTGAGGGACTATGTCAAGATTTTCAGGACCAACATCACATCCACCAGCATCCTGCCCAACCTCAGGAAGATTCGCGGAGAGAATCTGATGTATAATAGGTAAGGTTGAAGACATATCTGGAAATCTTGTTAAGTAGGAGATGCTGATGGGGGAATGTTATTTGTTGGAGATGTGTAGAATGGTGGAGGATAACATGAGGGCATATCACTCTTAATGGCTTGTAGGAGATACTGGCGAGAGACATTTTAGACATAGTGGAGACTATCACTTGATTGGGGAAATGTGGCGTGGTGCCCTCTCTCTAAGCAGACATTCTCTGGCGTTTATGAGATTTTTTCTAACCGAGTTACACATGATGAGGTTAATGTCAAGACTTGGGTGTTGAAGGACCTTCCGTTCCTCCTCCTTCAGGTACTCCCTGGTGGTGGTGGACAACCCCAACCTGCACTCCTTGGCCTCCTGGACCCTCCCCGACCACAACTTCACAGTAGAGCGTGGGAAGGTGCTGTTCCAGAGCAACCCGCTACTGTGCCTTCGTCAGATCCACGCCCTGGCGGCTGTGCTCGGCCAGGCGAACCTCACACACGATGACGAGTCCAGAGCTAATGGCCAGGATGCTCTGTGTGGGTATCACATCACACACACCCGCGCGTGTGTGTGTGTGTGTGTGTGTGTGTGTGTGTGTGTGTGTGTGTGTGTGTGTGTATGTGTATGTGTATGTGTGTGTGTGTGAGTGTGTGTGTGTGTGAGTGTGTGTGTGTGTGTGTGTGTGTGTGTGTGTGTGTGTGTGTGTGTGTGTGTGTGTGTGTGTGTGTGTGTGTGTGTGTGTGTGTGTGTGTAAAATCCTCGGCGTCATTTTGCTCTTCCTCCTACAGGCGAGGTAGCCCCGTTGTCAGTGAGCGTGCGGGCGTCCCCAGCGTACGGTACACTCACACTGACCGTAGACGCCCTTTCTTACCACCTTGCCTTCGTCGACGCCCTCTACGTCAACTACAGGCCGGCGCCAACCAACGTCACCCTACATCAGGAGCCCTGCTCTGCTAGCGACGGGTGAGCAGTAACGTGTTGCTTTGCCGTAAAATAACTTCAAGAATTGGATTCATTATGCATATTACTATCTCTGTCAAATCCGCCAAGGCTACTCTCAAAAATATACGGAAATTGACACTCCCTGACCTTCTCCTTGCAGGTGGTCGGTGATCGAAGTACAGAGGGAGGCCCCGAAGGAGGGGAAGCTGGAGATAGAGGTTGCAGGTCTGGCTCCCAGCACCCGCTACGCCCTCTATGTGAGGACACACGCCCATCTTCCCGCCAGGGAGGACGCCAGGTCCTCCATCGTCTATGCCAACACCAGCGCCTTCAGTGGGTAACTCATTCCTTTGTCATGCCTTGTTGTTTATGTGATGGTCCACTACTTTAACCCTTTCATCTTCTGACATGGAAGGGAACGGAACGGAACCGTTCCGTTCCCTTCGGAACGGAATTTCCGGGGAAAACAATGGGCAAGGGTTAGCATGAGCAACGGGAAGGGCAAGGTACTCAGCCTGTTAACAGAAGTCAGAAGGCATCTACGCCTGTACTCACCAATGTTAAAACATCTCGCTTTCCCATTTGACAAAAACCTTCCTTGTAAAGGGTTACTAGAATTGTACACAGTATTCTCAAACTTTATTGGATCAACGCTTTTAGGGATTCAAGAATTGCCTAAAATTGTGTACCGGCCTTATTCATCGCCTCTGAACGGGTCGGCTTTCTTGATTTTTAAACATTCTTCACCCCTTTCCTTCACCCTTCTCCTCTCCTCCGTTCACCCTTCTCCCTTCAGTGCCAATCGGTTTCAACACTAACCTGTTGGGCTCTTTCTAAAATAAAACTTACAGCTGCAGTTTAAAATATTACATAAACCGCAACTTGGAAATGATTTATCTGCTGTAAGTTCACACACACATATATTATATATATATATATATATATATATATATATATATATATATATATATATATATATATATATATATATATATATATATATATATCCATGACAGCGACTCCCTGACTCCTTATATGTAAAGCGATTAATTAATTAAGACAACATTTTGGCCCATATGTGTAACAACAAGTGAGAAGGGCTCCTCACTCGGCTGTTCTCGTCTCGCTCACAGACCCCAGCGAGCCCGTGGGCTTGAGGTGGGCGTCCAGAAGCAACTCTACCCTAGACTTATGGTGGGAGCCGCCCCGCCGCCCACATGGGGTGGTGGATCACTACCTGGTAACCGCCCTCGCCCTTCCCGACCACCACGCCCTCCCGCCCCACCTCGACTTCTGCAGTCATCACGGTGAGTCACAAGCCCCTTGCTCCTCTTCCCTTTGATCACGAGGCCATATACCTTTGGGATAGATGGAAGTTGTTCTTTGAACTCTAATTCAATCAGTTTTGCCAGTTACATTAAATCAAATTTCAGAAAAAGAACAACTGCACAACTGACCAATTAGACCAGTTAAGTCTAAGTTTAAGAGTCATTGGCTTCCTGCCACAAAGTTGTTTATACTTCAACCAGTACTTCCAAGACTTGTGCTCTTAGCATCTTTAGAATTGTGTATTTCTTATGCAAGTATTGCCTCCTGACACTTACACCCCAGCAGCAGTTTCACATTTACTGACAAAACGCTATTTAATCCATGGCAGGATTTGGTTTGTGTAACAGGCTACACTATTGTGGTTTACCCTCCGCCAGTCACTAAGTCACTCAGCCAGCTTGCTGACCAAAATACTGGGTGAATTATTCACATGAATCAAAGATAATATATACGATAAGCATTAGGTGATGAAAATCAAATAAAGTTTTTGCGGAAGACTTGCAATGTCTCGGATCTTACACATGGGAAGTTCATGGAAAAGTATTTGTACCCCACGACAAATGTTTTCTTAGTTTTATTCATTGTTGCAGGCGATGCACTGCAATACTTCAATGTGTTCAGTAGTTAGTGTTTAGCACCGCATTTCTCTTCCCTAAACAATTAATAGTTCAGGACAGCCTCAAGAAGATATGGGCAGCCACTGAGGCGAGACAGGAATCTTTTGTGGAGGCTCTAAGGAAGCGAGAACAGGAAGAGAAGGAGGAGGAAGAAGGGTCAGGAGAGGAGGGCGAAGTCTGTGTAAGAGCCTCGAACTCTGGCTGCTGCGCCTGCCCTCACCATCAGCAGCAGGACCCGAGGAACCCCGCTCTCGCTCACTTCGAGGAGTACATTCTTCAGGACGTTAACATTGAAAAGTAAAGCCCTTTGTTGTATTTTATTAAATCTCACCCATTTACTGACTGCGTGATTTTTACCCAACAAAATCCTCCCCCGAACATTCACTCCGGTGGAGGATTTTGAACTTCTGATCCATTTCATTTGACAAATGTCACAAATAAATTTAATGAATACTTTTATAACAATTATTTGCACTGCTACTTTTGAGCATGTAACTGATATTCAATTGATACACAAATATCATAATTACTAATTAAGGTTTATAAGTTATTAGAAAAATATGTTGGTTATCGAATTTTTTTATATAGAATTTATATTTGTTCTCCCTGTAAGATATATCAACAGAAACAGAATATGGCAAAAGCCACGTCAATGACATAGTTGGCGATGGTGAAATGCAATGAGAAAACTGCAATATATATTTCCTATTTCAGCGCGAGAGCCATCATAGGTACAGTTAGACAATTTTAATCAATCCATTACGAACTCTTTGTAATCCAAGTCTTCTCTCCATATTCCCAGCCTCCACAAGGTTAGCGGTAGTGTCTTTCCTGACGTAGTGATGGATAGACCCCAGCTAGATCCTGGCTCCCAGGACCAGCCCAGCGCTGGACCGTCGTACATACCAAGGCTGAAGATGGATATCCCTCACCAAGGTCCTAGCCCCCAGGCCCAGCCCAACACTGGACCACCACACACACCGCGCGAGGAGCGCACTACGGAGGCTCTGTACACGCTGCTAGTAGCCGAAGATAAGGCCAAGAAGGACCAGTTGCATTCCTTCAGACGGGTCTTCCAGGCATTTCTTACAGGTGGTGATGGCCCGCCGCTGGTGCCTCTCGCCCAAGACTATGCCCACTACTACCAGTACAACACCTCCAGGTAAATCCCTCTTCGACAGGAGACAAATCACGTCGAGATCGCAAGACGTTTGCCAACGCATTTTATAACCTAACCTAAGCTAATCAAACCTTTCTTACCTAAAAAAAATCGATTTCTCGAACCGTCTTGTGCACGATTTGAACACCGTCTTGAACACCGTCACCGCGCGGCTGATGATGTAACTACATAACATTACTCGTTCTTAAAGTTCAATTGCAATCAAATATTTAATTTCCTATCAAATGCTATATATTTTCTATACCTTCTTTTAAGTGGTAAGATCTTTCTAAGGATGTCAGTGTACCCTGATGCAGACCAACTAATGCGATGCAAGCGACGGACGGCACCAATAAATGACCATAACTTGCACAGTACAATCACAATAGGGATATACTGCCTATAATTGTGCACCCAGACTTGCTTTCTGGCCAGGAGGTATACTTTCTGGCCAGGAGGTATACTTTCTGGCCAGGAGGTATACTTTCTGGCCAGGAGGATTATTTTGACTTGGAAATATTCATCAATCCGTTCGTCAAGGGCAACTACATTTCACCTTTCCAATCTTGATTTGTTCAACAGACTATATTGTACTAGGAATAAATTAGGCCTAACTTAGCAGGACATGTTGCAGGTCGTGGGCGGCGTGGGCGGCGAAGGCAGGACGGTACCAGGTCCACCGCCCTCACCCATTCTTGCACCCACCACCTCCCTACACCAACGGTAAGGCTGTCATCACCACACACCCTACACCATGCGTCACACCACATCACAGTACATACACAATGTGATGACCCAACCCACTATACAGCTTCTGTTATCCCACTACTTCAACAAACCACTCTGAACCCCCACACCCCATCCCCAATGTCTCATTCTCATGAGACATTGTGTCTCATTCCAGTCAACAAAACGCAGTGAACATAAACGTTTATGTATTGTTCAGTGTGAATATTCTACACAATGGCTCTTCAACAGGGGACATGTTGTATAATCATTAACAAATTTATATTAGCGGATATATGAATGTCTATGAAGCAGTAGAGACATGTTTACATTTAGTTATACAGATACCTTACTCATTATAGATACCTTGGTCATTGTACCGTTATTTTAGTAACTTGGATAAACATCTTGACAACTGTACAGGAACTACAATGATATCTTTATTGACCGCGCAGGTACGCTGAGGGTGGTACAAGAGATATCCCGAACACGCCGCCTCACCCTTCACCACCTGCGGCACTCCACCCACTACCTGGTGGGCGTGGTGGCGTGCCAAGCACCCACCACCTGCACGCCCACTACCCCGCCCACTGCCCACCCGCCTGCTGGAGGCAGAGGGGTCCCATGCAAGCTGTGTTCCAGTGTGGCCGCCGTAACTGTCTCCACTACTGCCCCGAGCAGTAAGATCTCCCTCCCTCCCTCCTCCTGAAGAGCAATAACAGAGATAATCCACATTGAAATCGCAATATACATCTATGGGAAAATCTTTGGAGCAGGGCGGGCCATGGCTGAGGTGCAGTTCTGAGGCAATTGAGGACGCTAGTTCGAATCCACCGCTCTACTCCACAAGATTTTCTCACACATAGATATATGCTTCAGACATCATTCGCGTGACCTCTAATAACGTGATTGAACAGAAAAAGTCATTTCTGGATGCATTATGTTTCTGTAGCTTAGGAGTGTCTTAATACTTGTCCATGCTCATCACTTGATTCTCCTTATTGATGCTATTGACTTTATAGTGTATATATGGTTGTAATTTGGTGATGAGGTTAGTATACTGCGGCACTCGAAGCTCCTCCCGGCAGCATCTTATGGTGGTGCTGATTTGGCAGATGGTTTGATGCTGTACTAACTCAACACTCTCAATCCCTCTTCCACCCACTCCATGCACCACAACTCCCTCCACCACTACTCACTCCACCACCCCCACTCCACTACCACCACTCCAGCACCACTTGGAGTGGACGATAGAGCGACGGGTTCGCTTCATGCAGGTCGGCGTTCAATCCCCCGACCGTACAAGTGGTTGGGAACCTCTCCTTCCCCCCCCCCCCCGGTTCCATCCCAAATCCTTATCCTGACCCCTTCCAAGTGCTATATAGTGGTGATAGCTTGGAGCTTTCTTTTGGTAGTTCACTCCCTCCACCAGCACTCCCTCCACCACCACTCCCTCCACAACCCCCGCCCTCACCACCTCCACCTTCCCCCACAGCCACTGCTGACACGGTGCCAGAGGGCTCCCTCTCTGCCTCCGCCCACAACACCTCCGTCAGGGTCTGGTGGCAGCCTCCGCAGGCAACCAACGGCGCACTCCTCGCCTACCACCTCCAGTTCACCAGCATGGGAGTAAGTGCCCACCTCCATTACTAATGGTTCTTAAAGGGTCAGTACCTCCTAACTATTAGTACTTATAGTTAATACCTACTGCTAGGAGCACCCGAGGGGTTAGTACCTCCACCAGTACTACTAGTAGCCCTCATGGGGAGTACCCACCTACACCACCAATAGAAACACAGTTCTGGTAAGTTCCTCCGCCAGTACCAATACTGGTGGGAGTGGTGTTCCCAGTGCCATAATACCAATTCCCTTGGTTCACACACGACTCTCAGCCGCCATTAGTGGCGTCCAACTCTCCAATATTAACTACATACTCGTCTTAAGGTTCACGGGCCCTCCGACAGAGGGGGTTGGCTGTGCAAAACAAGTCACAGCTACAGGAAACGCATCAGTTTCGTTGAACACAAACAATATTACAAAATACATGTAAGAAAGTAAATAAGATAAAGGGAGGGGGAACACCCCATCTGTATCTTTGCAGACTTTCAGTTTTGTATAGCAATTGTCAAAGCAACTAGTTAACTACCCGATTTGTAATCACCTACATGGTCTTATGGAATATATATAATAATCTCTATCGGCATAACTGTACAATAGATCGTGTATATTCAAGTAAATCTATTCTTTAATAGTCTATTGTTTAACACTTAGCCCATCTATTATTTGCAGAGTCAGAGGACGCGGTGTGTGTCTGTGAGGGAATTCGAGGCCGCGGGCGGAGGGGTGGACCTGGAGGACCTGGCTCCCGGCAACTACACCTTCAGGGTGAGAGTCAGGTCCAGGGCGGGCTACGGCCACTACTCTGCACCCATCTCCTGCCTCCTCCAGGTGAGAGCAACATTGTTCGCTCTCATTTGTCTTTTTCTTCTTCTTTTTAGAATAGGTGCAGTTTGCATGAAGGGTTTACCCTCCCGATGACTGCACCAGGACAAATGTAGGGAAGCGCGTAGACGTTAAGGAGGAGAAGAAAGTCAAAAGTGTTGGATGTGGCGGGCCGTAGAGAGAGGAGTGGCGACGGATACAGAGGTGGACGGTAGAGGGAGACTCCCCGCACCGTAGGGCGGGGTGTCCAGTGCACGGCGGCAGCTGAACCACGCACGGCGGAGCGGTGCGCGCAAGATGTTAACTAATATTTCTCCGGGAACTTGTATATCGGAAAGCGCAAGCAGTACGCTTCCCAAATCACCCACAAGTCATCGGGCAGCCGGCCATCAGGCAGTGCCCTCGGCTGAGACATCTTATCTGGCACCCGATACACAAACTCCTTCACCCGCGACACCCAGACAGTGGACGAGCACCACGGAATCGGAAGCACCGGGGCATCCCGATAAGGGCCCAACACCGGAACCCACAGGGCACGACCCCAGCAGGTGGAACGAGGCTTCCCCCAGACGGGGCAAGGAAGGAGGGAGAACCGCAGGGGATGCAGGCGTGGCATCGACCCCACCACAGGGCACAGGAGCCGAGGCCTCCTGGCGCACATCTTTCCGCAACACCACGACGAGGTCCCGATCATCAGGGACAACCCCCCACTGCGGAGATCCAACAGCAGGTGACGCAGGAGGGGGGTCACAGGTAGCAACATCGGAGTCCGGCACAGCCCCACCATCCACGGCGGGGGACGCCAGAGTATCATACTCCCCCACCTCCTCCCAAGGCACACCACGAAGGGGAGACACACTCCGAGCCCGCCGAGAACGTTTCGAGACAGGTCGCACCACACCACGCCCAGCAGGCCCCGCCGCAGGCACGGCCACCATCTTCACATCCACACAGGCCACACCAACACCGTCCGAAGAGTCCACAGAGGCCACATCACCCACACTGTCCACATCATCCACGGAAACAGCCTCAGAACACCGACGCGCACGCTTCTGCAAAGGGATGGAAAGAGCAGAACTACAGTCGCCAACACATGGCAGGCACCGCGTCCCGGGAGCCGGTATCACATCCACAGGCGGGGGCGGGACATGAACCTCCACCGGGACACCCTTCACTACACGCAGCGCAGGCGACGGCCCGACACCCACACACACCGGCTCAACAACCCCAGGGGCCACAGCAGTCACCAAACGTGTCGCACAGGCCGTAGAACTCGCCTCAACAGGCAATCAGGCGCCTCAGGCACAGCACCCACACCGTCCTCAGAACCGTCCGAACGCAACAGGGGCGGAAAATCCTCTGCACGAAAAACATGCACCCTACTAGTTGCTCCCACGTCGCACGCTGCAGCCAGATGACCCTCGTGACCCAACCCGTCCTCGCAAATTCGTATAGTCAATATTGACTTATTAAATAAGTGCATAGGTGACATACTTAACATAATAGTTTCCCTTGAAAATCTTCATAGAAAACACCGACCTTACCTAACCTTGTTAGTATGTTAAAATAAGCATCTTATAGCTTCGTAATTACAATTGTTACTTAACCTATTATAGGTTAGGTAATAATTGTAATTACGAAGCAATAAGATGCTTGTCTTAACATACTAACAAGGTTAGGTAAGGTCGGTGTTTTCTATGAAGATTTTCAAGGGAAACTATTATGTTAAGTATGTCACCTATGCACATATTTAATAAGTCAATATTGACTTATTAAATTTGCGAGGACGGGTTGATGCCCACAGGTCCGACAGCTGCACATGAAGCACGTCCACCAGGGCGACACCAACCAACGAATGGTCCACCGGCACCGTAAATGCCAGACCAGCCGACAATGTCCTCGTCACTGGGGGGCGAGAAGTCCCCATGGTTAAGTCAAACGTCACCCTGTCAGTGGCAAACCAGCACCAGCAGGGCAAACCAGCAATCACCCAACGTAAACACGAGCCAGGAGCGGAGAGACCTCAGGAACGTCCGACCCGGCCGGTGGTCACCACGCAACTCCTAGGCAACAACAGTTTGAATGGTGCCCAGTTAATCAAGTTTAATAATAATCACTATAATGTTTTCAACTTTTGTGTTGCCTATAAACCATTCTTTACCCCGAGATAAAGAATTTTGTACTATACTTTATAACTATATATTGCTACACCTTTAATACGCTTTGAGAGTTCTTTTATACTTATGAATTACTGGACAATTTGGTGGAATATTTCAACACCTGAATTTCAACACCTGTCCTCACCTTTAAGAATGGTCGCCACATCTCTAATTAGCAACTTTTGATCGTCTTGGTTGTACCATTAAACTTGTGACAGCCCAATAGCTCCTTCCAGCCTCGCGTCATCAGTCAAGAGAACATGTTTACTTATGAAATAACTCGTTTACGTTCATTTCACATCACATGAGATACCACACAAACCTAATGTGATAGCCGCGTCAGTCGTAATGATTTGGTGATGATGATGTTCCAAATGTGTCAATGGGATTCTTTACTATTGTATTTTCCAGCCATTTAGACTGGTTGCACTGCAGCAGCCTAGCCTCTTGGTGGGTCGGCGTTCGACCTCTGGTGAATCCCGCGACCCAACTACCTTGCCCTGCTATCACTTTAGCTGTCAGTAAGTTAGGTGTTTACATGGGTTTGGCTCACCGAAACCTTTTTCTTCAAGAAATTAATCTTTATTTTTTCTTTGTCATTTTGTTGATTGTTGTGTGCTTTGTATAGGATCATGGATTGTTAGCGAAGGACAGTGTGTCTGTTGAAGACAGACACAGAAGGTTTGACAGGCACCATTTGAAAATCTACGTCTCAAGGGAATCATCCCATTACCCTGGCCCTCCCTTAGTGTATGCTAGTATCCTTGGCGGGAATGGGTGGGTTAAATCTTACCTGTAATGCCGTTATTATTATGTCCGTGTATTCCCAGGACAGAATTATGGCCAGGGAGGGTGAAGAGAAGCGGTGGGTGAGTGTGGTGGTGGTGGTGGTAGTAGCGATGGTGGTGGTGGTGAGCGGTGTTGTGGTGTGGTGGTGGAGACGCTCCTACAACGCCAACACCATCCCCACCACCCTCGACCAAGTGGATGTGAACCCCTTCTACCGAGGTAAGGATCAGTCAACAAGCAGTCGACTTAAACTCGCACAACTTTTCTTCCTTGTTCGCAAATTCTGTCTACCTATTGCACTTTTGTAGTCTGTACTTTGAATGCTCACTTACAGCCTCGCCAATACCACCAGCTTGCAGATAAATGGATTTATAAGTAAATATTGCGATATCCTGTATATTACATACTTCCAAGGTGAGCATAACGAATGTAATGATCATAGCCCTCCTACTTATTTTCGTTCTCCACCTTCTCCTCCTTCTTCCAACACTACCGCTACCGCCCTCTCATCTTCCTTCTCCCTGCTCTCCCTGCAGAAGGCTTCGCGCCCTCGGAGATGTTTCGTGAAGAGTTTATCGTATGGCGCGACGACTTGAAGGTACAGGTGGAGGCACCGCTGGGACATGGGTACTTCGGCATGGTTTTCCTTGGTGAGCTGCGGGTAGGGGGCGTGAGCAAGCGGGTTGCAGTCAAGACCCACAGCGACACAGCCTCGACGGAACAGATTGCTAGGTTCCTCAAGGAAGCCGCCGTCATGCAGTGAGTCCTGTTGTTTTAGATTCAGCTACTCGGAATTGTTGAAATATGTTGATTTTAAAGTGGCATTTTGTCACATATAATCTGTTAGTTGATATGTATCTCTTTTACACTATAATCTAAATAAATAAAGCAAATAATTATCATTGAAAATATATACAGCGTACATTGTGGCTTGAAACCATTTGTTGGGTGCAAATATAATTACATCGTAATTCTGTCTATGATAAATAACACGAAATTTTGGTTATTTATTTAGTTTCTCACACTGAGGTGAGGATACAAATCCTGGAACATGTGTCGACTTCTGGTAG
This sequence comes from Procambarus virginalis, assembly GCA_020271785.1. Lineage (NCBI taxonomy): Eukaryota > Metazoa > Arthropoda > Malacostraca > Decapoda > Cambaridae > Procambarus > Procambarus virginalis. Next base: position 11,181,427 of record WNGS01042707.1, read on the forward strand.
AGTTGTATGCATTAAGAACTTTGAGGCTAGGTGCTTTAAATAATTTGAGGCTTCAGGGACTCTGGCGGCGGGCTCCCTATACTGTGGGTGGGTCTCGCCAGACCTTTTTCAAGTTTACGTTTTGCCCCGAGGGGCGAGTTTATTGGTCAGCGCCACTCATCCTGTGAGGTGAAACACAGCCTTAGCAGCATGTACAACACTTCCCAATAGTAAGAAAACCTGCTGGGTTGTTCATCCTGTCACTTGTACCCAGACACAGCGAAGACTTGCCTTAACTAAAACCTCACACAAACTCTGGGTACACTGTGAACGCTAGAAAAAGTTCACTAGACGGAATCCGACGAAATCGAGAACACTGTTTATTAAGAAAGTAGATCAGGAGATATGAAACCTAAGAGAACGTTTTCAACTGACCAACTTTCCTGAGTTGGTCAGNCCCTCCCTTCCCTCCCCCGCCCCAGAAACACTCAGTAACACCACAACATGTGTTCACATCACCACATCACAACCCTCCCATTTTCCTGCTCTCACACAAGTGGTTTTAACTCGGTTACCAGACCCCACCACGACGCTAAGTGTCGCCTTGACGTATACTGCCAAATTGAAATTACTGGTTGCAAATACCAGTCAATGAACCTGATTGCAACGAGTGTGTGTGCGCCGAGCAACAGGATAGTGTGTGAGAGGTGCAACAGGTGGGTGACGAAGGTGTAACAGGTGGGTCATGAAGGAACAACAGGTGGGTGACGAAGGTGCAACAGGTGGGTCATGAAGAGACAACAGGTGGGAGAGACAGATGGGTGAGAGGCGATACCTGTGGTCCGCTTCCTCTTACCCTTAACGCTAATAAACTCCATAGAACTGATATGTCTGATAATGTAAAGAAACATTAACGTGACTAAGAGAGTCTTTGATAAATGGCTTTTCTCCTTTTCAGTGTGTGGGGGACGAGAGTGCGTGGGAGACTGCCAGGGCGCGGAGTGCGTGGGAGGGTGTGTGGGAGGGGAGTGCTGCCACCGGGAGTGTGTGGGCGGGTGTACGGCCCCCAGTAACGCCTCCGCCTGCGTCGCCTGCAGAAACCTGGCTCATGCCGGCGTCTGTTCCTCTGCCTGCCCCGCCCACACCTACAGGGTACGTATATGGTTCCACACACACACACAAACACACACACACACACACACACAAACACACACACACACACACACATATGATAGAGATATGATACGATATGACACACAGATATGATAGAGCCCAATAGGCTCAGGAATCTGTACACCTGTTGATTGACGGTTGAGAGGCTGGACCAAAGAGCCAGAGCTCAACCCCCGCAAACCCAACTAGGTGAGTACAACTAGGTGAGTACACACACAGCCTCGTCCTCGTAGGGGGGGGGCTCGTAGCCTGGTGGATAGCACGCAGGACTCGTAATTCTGTGGCGCGGGTTCGATTCCCGCACGAGGCAGAAACAAATGGGCAAAGTTTCTTTCACCTTGAATGCCCCTGTTACCTAGCAGTAAATAGGTACCTGGGAGTTAGTCAGCTGTCACGGGCTGCTCCCTGGGGTGTGTGGTGTGAGAAAAAAAAGTAGTTAGCAACAGTTGATTGACAGCTGAGAGGCGGGCCGAAAGAGCAAAGCTCAACCCCCACAAACACAACTAGGTGAATACAACTAGGTGAATACACACAGGAAGCAGGGAAGTGAATGAGATGTATGTCAAGTTTTGTGAAATATATGATGAAGGCACAAAAAAATTTATACCAAAACAGAGATGCAGAACTAGGAAACAGGATTGGTTCAACAGAAATTGCGAGAGGGCCAGAGACCAAAAGACACAAAAATGGAATCAATACAGGAAGAGGCCAAACCCCCAAACATACCAGCGATACAAAGATGCGAGAAACAACTACACGGCAGTGAGGAGAGAGGCAGAAAGAAATTTGAAAAAGGGATTGCAGAGAAATGTAAAACAGAACCAGGTCTATTCTATAAATTCATAAACAACAAATTGCAAGTAAAGGATAATATTCAGAGGTTGAAAGTGGGAAATAAATTCACGAAAAATGAAAAGGAAATGTGTGAAACATTAAACGAAAAGTTCCAAAGTGTGTTTGTACAAAATGAAATTTCAGGGAACCAGACACAATAAGAATTCCAGAGAACAACATTGAGCACATAGAGGTGACTAGAGACGAAGTGGAAAAAATGCTCAAGGAGCTAAATAAGAACAAAGCAGTTGGTCCAGATGGAGTTTCACCATGGGTTCTGAGAGAATGTGCACCTGAGCTCAGCATTCCACTTCAACTGATTTTTCAGGCATCCCTGTTTACAGGAGTTGTAGCTGATGTGTGGAAAAAGGCTAACATAGTTCCAATCTACAAAAGTGGAAGCAGGGAAGACCCCCTTAATTATAGACCGGTATCATTGATAAGTGTAATAGTCAAAATATTTCAAAATAATTAAAACTAAATGGGTAGAACACCTGGAGAGAAATGATATAATATCAGAGACAGTATGGTTTTCGATCTGGAAGATCCTGTGTATCGAATTTACTCAGTTTCTATGATCGAGCCACAGAGATATTACAGGAAAGAGATGGTTGGGTTGACTGCATCTATCTGGACCTAAAAAAGGCTTTCGACAGAGTTCCACATAAGAGGTTGTTCTGGAAACTGGAAAATATTGGAGGGGTGACAGGTAAGCTTCTAACATGGATGAAAAATTTTCTGACTGATGGAAAAATGAGGGCAGTAATCAGAGGCAATGTATCGGACTGGAGAAATGTCACAAGTGGAGTACCACAGGGTTCAGTTCTTGCACCAGTGATGTTTGTCTACATAAATGATCTACCAGTTGGTATACAGAATTATATGAACATGTTTGCTGATGATGCTAAGATAATAGGAAGGATAAGAAACTTAGATGATTGTCATGCCCTTCAAGATGACCTGGACAAAATAAGTATATGGAGCACCACTTGGCAAATGGAATTTAATGTTAATAAATGCCATGTTATGGAATGTGGAATAGGAGAACATAGACCCCACACAACCTATATATTATGTGAGAAATCTTTAAAGAATTCTGATAAAGAAAGAGATCTAGGGGTGGTTCTAGATAGAAAACTATCACCTGAGGACCACATAAAGAATATTGTGCGAGGAGCCTATGCCACGCTTTCTAACTTCAGAATTGCTTTTAAATACATAGATGGCGATATACTAAAGAAATTGTTCACGTCTTTTGTTAGGCCAAAGCTAGAATATGCAGCGGTTGTGTGGTGCCCATATCTTAAGAAGCGCATCAACAAACTGGAAAAGGTGCAAAGACATGCTACTAAGTGGCTCCCAGAACTGAAGGGCAAGAGCTACGAGGAGAGGTTAGAGGCATTAAATATGCCAAAACTAGAAGACAAGAAAAAGAGGTGATATGATCACTACATACAAAATAGTAACAGGAATTGATAAAATCGATAGGGAAGGTTCCTGAGACCTGGAACTTTAAGAACAAGAGGTCATAGATTTAATCTAGCTAAACACAGATGCCGAAGAAATATAAGAAAATTCACTTTCGCAAACAGAGTGGTAGACGGTTGGAACAAGTTAGGTGAGAAGGTGGTGGAGGCCAAGACCGTCAGTAGTTTCAAAGCGTTATATGACAAAGAGTGCTGGGAAGACGGGACACCACGAGCGTAGCTCTCATCCTGTAACTACACTTAGGTAATTTCACACACACATCATTCCAATAGATGGAATGCATTAGGTAGTGATGTGGTGGAGGCTGACTCCATACACAATTTCAAATGTAGATATGATAGAGCCCAGTAGGCTCAGGAACCTATACATCAGTTGGTTGACAGTCGAGAGGCGGAACCAAAGAGCCAGAGCTCAACCCCCGCAGGCACAACTAGGCGAGTACACTAACCAGACCTACTGCCGGCAGGTTGGTGACGAGTGCCTAGAGTGGAAGGAGTGCAAGTCACGTGACCTACCGGTGAGAGAAGAGAGATGTTCAAAGTCCTGCCCGGTCCCCGCCAGGACGTCGAACCCCCACTGTCACCACTGTACCGGTGAGTCTCCTTCCTGGTTTATGTCCCGGTATGTCCCCCCTCTTGGCCCTGGTTCACGTCTTGGTATGTCCCCTCTTGACCCTGACTCCCTTTATTGATTTCCAGGTTCCTTAATAAATTATTACTATTACCTCTATATGTCTCACATTATCCTACTTGCATTACCATTAATTCTATAACGGTTTTGTTATGTTGTATAAACACGTGTCGGGAACGTGGGCCGACGCGGTCCGCATCATTCCACCAACAAAAATGATGAAAATCAAATATAACAATGACGAGAAATAACGCTAATAAATGGGGAACATGTTAATTCCACGTGGATTCCACATTTCCACGTGGCAAGTTAGGCGTGTCACGTTTAAATGTGTACACTTTACCAACCCACAAAACGTGGCTGCCGATTGTGACTGCGAAAAATAATTGACGTGAATGTATCTCATTTTCGTCGCCTATGGTAAGTAGAATTATTTGTTTACCTTCCCGACATCAGTGCGTAATGTTTTATGGTATCGAAAAAGTTTTTTGTTTTTTTCCCAACCCAGAAATCTGAAATCACACAATTGACAACGTTTCGGTTCGCCCCGGGCCGTTATCATGTCGTGAACTGGTTCTGGCCTTATAAGACAACACGGACACTAACAGAAACGACCGCTAGGAGCGGAAACACACTCATCTTTATGTACCGAGATGGAAATAAGTCTCGATGAGATCCTGAAAATGTTATTTTCTATGTTATTATCTAACTAAAACTTCTCCGGCGACATTATACCGCCTTAGCCTTACTACACTGGAATGCACTCATGCGTATTGAGTGTAGGTATAATGTACCGACATAACACAGGAATACAGGGAATTACACTACGCATATTGTCCCATATACGAGGCAACTCCTATTTATATCAACTCTAACTCATACAAACATAAGTCTAACCTACGATTGAAACAACCCAGGGATTCCATGTTGGCGTTACCCAGTATTTGGTTTTATAAATCAACAACCCTGTTTGTCAACCAGTGTTAAACAGTTGGGTGCTGCGGCAGACGACTTTTCAGTCCTGTTAATTAATAGCTGAGAGCTTTCCCTTCCCACAGCTCATGGTATGCCTAGCCCTACTAATGTTCCCTAGAACACAACCCGCCAATTGGTTTGCAGCCAGGTTCGCAACTACTGCTGGGTGAACAGGAGCGAACAGTTAGAGATTGGTGCCTAATCAATCATTCGTGGGCCGGGTGCGAACCCAGTCGAAATTGTTGTGGAGGCGCGCGTGTTGAGTGTACTTTGAAATCTCCCGACAGGTGCTGGCGTCTTCACTACAGGTGCTGGCGTCTCCCCGACAGGTGCTGGCGTCTCCCCGACAGGTGCTGGCGTCTTCACTACAGGCTGCGGCTCCTGCTACACCGCCTTCGTCAACAACATCCACGAAGCCCAGGACTTGGAGTTTTGTTCCTCAGTCGACGCCCTCGAGATTTCTATCACCGGGGGAGGTCAGTTGAGCCCCCACCCACCACCCATCACTCTTCAAACTTGGCTTTATATCTTTTCAATCAATAAACTAATTTATATTTTACCTTAAATTGCCACAGCTACTCAATCTCAACTTTGCATCTATCATCTTTTGTACCACATACGTTACAGTTCAATGGGATGCATCTGTCTGATATTGATATTCGATAAACTTCGCTGCCAGAAATATGTATACAAAAATGCCTAATATGTGTAGTTAAGATAG